>JAMXBD010002588.1:0-181073 GCA_024138025.1 Combretum micranthum
GTTTAGAGTTTATTTTTACTTTGGAATTCAAGTCAATGTGGAGATTTATTGAAAATATGACTCAAATTCAGGTCAAAGTTGCCAACTCTTATGTATTTTTGGGCGACCTAAAGTTGTCTTCGTGTTGGATGTTGTTTGTGGACTCCAGAAGGTGTAGGTCGGCTCTAAGCTACCAGCTTACATGTCCTAAGCCGCCGGCCTAAGTGCCGGTGTACATTTAAGCCGGCAGCTTTTTGGCTGGCTTTCATGCCAGCCTTTCTTTCATCATATATATATATATATATATATCTGTGTGTGTGTGTGTGAGAGAGAGAGAGAGAGATACAAAAGTTTCATTCTTTTGAGAGCTTATTTGAGAGATCTAGAGAATAGAGTTGTATTCTCTCAAATTTTGTACTCCTAGTTTAATATAGTGTGATTCCTCTCTCGCCTTTGCCCGTGGTTTTTCCCATCAAGGGTTTCCACGTAAAATATGTGTATTCTTTACTTTTATGTTTGCTATTATCATTTGATTGTGCTTTTGTCTATAACAAAATCATCTTCTATTTAGGCCATTCTTTGTGTAGTTGCTGCTGGTCTAATTCTCTTAACATTGTTCTACAATTTTTTATTAAGAGATGAACAAAATAGATATGCGTAACCCCGGCTTGACTCCACCACCAGAACAAAATCCTCCATCTGAAGCAAAACCGCAAGAGATCAAACCAGAGGACAAGAAATTAGCTAAATGATCGGATTGGGATGCTATCGGCCTTCCTAGTAGTTGTATTCCCTTCGAAATGTCCAAGCTGTATGGACGTAAAAGGTAGAATCTAATACTTACTTACTCATATGTATGCTTTTTTATATGTAAAGATGGTGAGAAAAAACCAGCGTCGTGGATTACTCGTTAATTATGCAAGCCAAAAACCTTTTCTCTACACATTTTATGAAAGACCGAATGTATAGAAATAAAAATACATATATTATGTTAGGAAAAGACCTGATCTTTTCCTCTTGCCAATGCGATAACAAACAATAAAACAAACAAATTGCGAAAATAAAATCAATCACACTGGGATTTTGGTAGAAAACCCTAATTCGGGAAAAACCATGGAACAGCCGCACAAATTTCCTCCGCTGTCAACAAATAATGAGATTTACAATAGTTCTTTACTAGATAACACTAGTGGATATCTTAGATATTCACACAATGGTGGATTTTACACAAGAATCAGCCTTTCTCTCTCTGAAATCTCTATTTATGCTTAAGAAACAGCTTGTCACACTCTCATATGAACCCTAGGAACAATAAGGAGTATTTATATGCAAAATACAAAGGCTGGCACGAATAAAATCAAGGCTAACGGCGTTAAAATGCTGCTATTTTGGAATCATCATATGATGGTTCAACGCCACGGTGTAGACCCCTAACGTCGATAGCGTTCACACCATGTAGCCTTTTTGGAGCTCTCGGCAAGAAATCTCCAATTTAAATGCTGGAATTTGCATGTTGTAGGCCATTGATGTTGATTCCTCTATTGAGATGTTCATTACAAAACATCTTGTTTTTGCACAAAAAATTCTCTTTATTCAATTGCTCTTTCAAGTATATTTCATATGCTTAGGATATCCTTGATTCAACCTCTAAATATATATAAACATATATTTAGGATTTCTTTGGTTATAAACCCATATGTGTTGGATCTACAACCCCAACAAACTCCCCCTCCAACTCATATGGGAGGCCCCATCACTCCTGCTGTCTTACTGCAAAAAATGAGTTTCTCCCTAGGTAAAGCCTTGGTCATCACATCTGATGCATTTTCATCAGTATGGGTCTTCTCAAGCTTCAACTGTTTTGCTTCTAGTACATCTCTAATCCAATGGTACCTGATATCAATTTGCTTGGATCTAGAATGGAACAATAGATTCTTGTTGAGATGTATGTTACTTTGACTATCACAAAATACCATCAAATCTTCTTGCTCTTAACCTAACTCTGTCAAAAACATCTTCATCCATAAAGCTTCTTTACAGGCTTTTGTCACAGCTATGTATTCTGCCTCAATGGTGGATAGTGGATCACTCTTTTGCAGCTTTGATTTCCAAGACACTACTCCTCCTGCATTAGTAATCAGATAGTCTGAAGTGGACTTCTTGGAATCTAAATCTCTAACCATATCAACATCTGAAAATGCTTTTCAATACAAGCTTGCTACCGCCAAACTGTAAACATGACTTGGAAGTACCTCTAATATATCTAAGATTCCATTTAACAGCGATCCAATGCTCTTTAACTGGATTCGAGAGATAGCAACTTACAACACCAACAACATGAGCAATATCTGGTCTTGTGCATACCATAGCATACATCAGACTCCCAACTGCTAAAGCATATGAGATCTTCTTCATTTCTTCTTTGTCTGCTTCACTTTTAAGACACTGAAGTAAACTGAATTTGAAGTGACCTGCAAGTGTAGAACAAACAAATTTGACCTTGGTCATGTTGAATCTCTTCATAACTTTTTCTAGATATCTCACTTGTGATAACCACAATCTCTGGCTATTCTTGTCTCTTATAATTCTCATCCCAAGTATTTGGTGTGTGGGTACTAAGTCTTTCATTGCAAAAGACTTATGCAAGGCAATCTTCAAATCACAAATCTTTTTGGCATCATGGCCAATAATCAACATGTCATCTACATAAAGTAGGAGTAAAATTTTGAAAATATATATAATTCTTTCCTCTTTTTTTATATATCTACTGTTCTTTAGAAACAAGGGACATTAGGCCATGTCCAAGAAACTCTAATAGTTGTACTATTGTAAATGAAGTTGTCTGCAATTCAATTGAATCTATTTGATACTTTCTTTTGATGTAATAAAATGTCATGAATTCACTGCAAAAAATAAAATTAATCATATTTTTAATCTTTTAATAGATAAATTTTTACCATGTCAAACATAATCTAACAATGATAGGTTATCTCTTCTATATTAGCAAATACATAATGAGTAGTAAAAATAGTTGTAAAATATTTGATTGGATATTAAAATTGATTATTTTAAAATTCAGATATCAAATTAAATTTTTATATAAAATTTAATTATTAAATTTTACATTTAACAAAGATAAAATCAAGTATCAGCAGTACCCGCATAATTTCTATTCCTCCTTGTAATTATGAGGCTGGTAGAAAACTGCTTCGTTAATGATGCGTCTTCGTACTTTCGTGGCAATGGCGGCTTTGTTATATATATTTATTTATTTTTCATAGCGTCATGGTGGTTTTTTGTTTTTTTTTTTTTTTTCCCTTCCTTTTAATCTTTTTTTTCCACCTTTACTATATATTATAAATTTTTTCCCTATGTATGTTACAATTTTTGAAAGGGGAAAAAAAAAAATGAAAGTGTTCATCCACTAGACCCAAAGGGCATCATGTCGAATAGCGAGTTCTGAGCTGTGGTGAATAAATTCATCACAAATACGTGCTCATAGCTAAAGTTACAAGCTTAAAACTTTCACATCGCTTGTGGTGCAAAATTTTCATAGTAGTATATTATAAGTTCAAATTTCTGCATTTTAATAAAATCTTATTTAATTAAATTATCAACTTAATAGGACTTAGTTAAAGCCTTCTCACATAATTCAAGAAAGTATCACATAATAAATATAATAATATAAGCTATATTTATAAATTTGAGTTTTTGGACAAGATAATTATGACATTAACCTTAGTATGATATTAAAACAAGATGTGATAAGTTCAAATTTTTACATACTTATTATAATTTAATCTGATTAAATCATTTATTTGATGTTTTAGATTACAAATGAAAAAAAAAATGTTATATGTAATAAAAACAATAATACACGTTATATTTACAGGTTAATCTAGTATGATTCGGAAACGTGAGATGAGATCGACATTCTGTTTACCCATAATTGTGAATTTTAGATCTCAGCCACTATTTTGGATTCCGGTGTTCCGACATGGAAAGGAATTTCCTGATGGCCCTTCCCTTGCAGTTGATGACTCCAATGACAACCATTGTACTATTCTGATTCATGTCTGATCGAATTATGTGCAATCGTATATAAGTTTAAAAAATGAAAATAAAAATACATTAAGAGTACTTATTAGCGATAGAATATAAATGGAGTAGATAAAAATGAATAAACTTGATGAATAATGGAAAATTTTAGTGTTTTTATAAATATTCTAAGAGTACATAAATAAAAGAATTGGAAAGAGATAATCTTGAAATGAATAGGATTTTTTGTTGAGGTTTTTTTTATTAAATGCTCTATAAAGGTTTTTTATCGATCCGTTTTTTTACTTTTTAATTCCTACACTAAATTTTATAATTTACACATGATAGTATAAATCTAATGATCCGTTTTTTCATTTTTAATTCCTATACTAAATTTTATAATTTACACATAATAGCATAAACTTGCCACGTATAAATCATGCATGATAAGAATAATACAATCATATGAGATATATAAGTGATTGTGGAATGTGCATCTAGGAAAAATTTTATCATTAGAATTTAAAAGTATTCAATAGGTGGTTGAGCTCCATATAAAATGAATTTTTTGTACCTCATAATAAGTAGGTAAGTGAAGTTTTTACATCATTAAAAAAAAGAAAAAAACCATGTGAGAGCAAATTCACCATGTAAATCTAGTTTGTATAAACTGAATTGTGATGACAATTACATTTATTATTATTATTAAGCACATAACATATTCGTTAAGAGTTTTCACGTCGCATCCTAAAAACAAATGCAAGGTATTAAAAGTCTATATTGAACTTTCACTTTATAAACTAACCTTTGTGTAGCCATTTTTTAACGCAATCTTATATTTTAATCATTACAAGCAATAATAATGTTTCATCCGAACGAAAGCAGGGGTTGGATTAGTTGCATCAAAGCATGACGATGCTTGAAAGTTGATAAACAAAGGTTTGATTTTCACACAAGCTAGTGTCTTGCATTAATTTAAGAAACAATTTAAATTTAAGCAATATTTTTTTTCATTAATCTTGCTAGAAATTAAACATAATCTTAAACATAGGTTAATGTCACAACAAGTTAGTTGGAATGTCATGAATTGAGGGATTTCCAGTTACTAACAGTTTCATAATATATTCAATTATTAACCTTACCATTTCGTCACATGTAATGGCCAACGTGCATTAACCATCCATTTAGGTAGCAAATACAAATTTTAATTTTTCGATACAAATTTACAAAAAAAAATTCTAAATAAATATATAAATAATTCCAAGTTAAGAATTTGGAAATCACACAATTTTGATAATACTATAGAGTGTTCTAATTTATTAGCGATTACTTAGCATAATCTTTATATATTTTAAATAAAAGTTTAGTATTAATAACACTGGATTTTATTAAAAGATAATTTTATTTTTAAATTGCGCCATTAGTCATTTGGGTTCTTTCTAGATGATAATTTTTTGTTCCATAATATGATTAATTGCTCAATATTATTTGATGATTATTTCGTAAAGCGATATCAATATAATAAACTATTTGAATGATTCAAATTTGATTTCAAATTTGCCACAACAATAGTTGAATTGAACTTAAGATTTAATAACTTATGTATAGGTCGTAAGCATTATGGGTTTTGTTGGAAAATATGTTTTAATTATTCTAGAAGGATCATTCAACATCATTGATATAAGTAGTGTGACGATTACATGATAACTGCTAAAACTTAAATGTAATAATAGACCTAGTGTCAGATTTATATCATTATATAAATCACAACATCAACTAATCTGGTGATGATTTAAACATCAAGTAATTACTAATTATGGCAACTCCAAATTTAAAACACCAATAAGGACAGCGTTACACTTGCTGCACCAGCCAAAGTTGAAGTCATGATTATGATTTAATTAGGCAAACCGTAGCCATAGCCCTTTTATCTACTTGCTAACCACATGCTATAATTAATTGTTTTTGTTTTTCTCATTTTATGTTAGTCCCACGTACAACGGACGAGTACACAAGATTTCGTTTTGCCAAGTGTTTCATAAGGAACATAGAGGAGGTATCTTAGGTTGCACGAAAACTCATCCTGAAAAAAGGGTATGGAAGGTGGGAATCGTTCCATATGGATATATCGACAGAACGAATGCTAGTACATTCACTTTTTTTTTTAAATTTAGTTTTTTCTTTTTATTTTGAAGTGTCTTTGTTAAATAATATTTGATAGATATATATTTTGATGACGTGATAATAGCAAGAGTAAAAGAAATATATATACTTTTAACATTTAGCAATTTTTGGAATTTATTGCTGCATTTCTAGATTTAGATAATTTTTATCTAAGTGTTTGCCATTATCTCATTATGAGAAAAGTCTGTCAAATATTATTCAATGTAGACACTAAACTACACATACATTAAAAGTATAAGTACTCATTTGCTAAAATTTAGAAATGATACACAAAATTGTTAAAAATTGAAAATATAAACAGTTAATTTGACATAGCTAAAAACATTCATCGTATATGCCAAAAAAGTGTTATGTTACTTTATTTGTAATGGAGGATATGAGAGAAAGAAACTACAATTCAATTTGCAAATGTTATATATTCAAATAATTAAATTGTTTGAAAATGCTATACATATTTTCTTTATAGGATAATCGTCATATTTGGTACTCGGGTTTTGTTTTATCTATATTTACAATTAACCACATTGGTTTAAAACTAGGGAAAATATCTCTTTTGGTACCTAAACTTTGACGAAATTGACTATTAAGCACTTGAACTTTTAAAATGTCTAATTTTATACGTAATTAAACTTTTCATAGCCTTATATACTACCTTACTCATCTTTGCATGACATGTATCTAATTACTTTAAGAAACAATAAAAGAATAAGATAGTGAAAAATGGCACAAAAAGTTTAATCAAGCATTAAATTGGTTTTTTTTATTAAAGTTCAGGTGCCTAAAATGGGCAAGAAAAGTTTAATTAGGTATGAAATTAAACTTTTTAAAAGTTTAAATACTTAATTACCCACTTCATTAAAGTTCAGGTACCAAAAGGGAGTTTTCCTTTCCAATATATAACTACTTGAACCTTGTCAAATTTACAATTATCTACATGAACTTTAACTATTTTTACAATTAGATACGTCATCCCGGTAATATGATCTTGAATTATAGGTAATAAATCGACACCTTTAAACTTCAAAAAGTAAATAGTTTAGGTATCGAATGTGACTTTTATCCAAATATTATATATTTTCTTCAATATTAAGTACTTGATACTTGTATTTTATGCTTATTAATATTTTGATTTTGTAGGTCCCGACTAAGCAATCAAGAAAGGGGTGACTTGATTGCTATTTAAAATTTTTTTGAATTACTTAGTGAATTAAACTTTTTATGAAAATTTCTCCTCAAGCTTAGTTATTGTAATGATATGACAACACTAATTAACAAATTAAATAATAGACAAAAATATATTGCAGAAAAGTAAATGAGGTATGAGATTTATAAATGTTCTTCTTTATAAGTTAATCTTCTCTTTCAGCTCTACTAGTGGACTCGGTATTCTACACCGATTTATTTCACTAATCCAATAAAGTCAAGAGAGATTGCAAGCATCAATGCTTTATCTTACTCTATCTCATGAGTCTAAACACTTAGCTAACACAGATCTATAAGATATTAAGTAATTCTCTCTACAAAGCACTCAAACAACTCTTGACAACAAGAGTATAAGAGTTTGTAAAACCTGATACATGAAATCTCTCAAATTAAGCACATAAGCTGAAGAAAGTTATGCAAGCTTGTGAGTTTAGTATAGCGATCACTGGTAATAAAAGAGTTTATAATGGTTAAGTATAATAATCACAGGTTGTAGCAGTAGTGATGCTGAAATTTTAAATCTTTAGGGTTTTTATGTCTTTTAGATAACAATTCCCAACATATCAAATATTCTTAAGTTATTTGTCTGCATAAATGGATAAGTTGTTGAAGATAGGTCTTGCATAAAAATCTCTTAGTTTCCTATTATATATTATTCATTTGTTTGAAATTGATTTTGTATCTATCTCAACTTCTTGTCTATTACTTTGAAAAGGTAATGAATATTAAAATTGTTTCATATAATTATTTGTGATATCTTCACCTCGAATTTTGAAATAACATACCTAATATTAATTAGAAAAACATCCGGCTAAATAAATTCATCCTTATCTCTTCTCTTAACTCAAGCTTACCACATTATCCATAAAGTTTAATTCACATTTATAGGTGATTTATGTTTTTGAACTTATAGAAATCGAAGCTTTTTTTTTTTTTTTTTTTACTTATGAACAAAATCATAAAAACTTGATTTCCAAGAATCTTTAAAAAAATTGTCCAACTTGTCAAATACCATGGATTTAATTGATTCAAGTGGTACACATTAAGAAACGTTACCTAAATACATTCAATGGGTGAAACTAAGTCTTCGTAAAATAATTTAAACAACTTATAATTTGATAGCTATCAATGTTTGTGCATTCGCTTTATTTATCTTATGCTTCTTCTAAAGCTTTTGACTTATCATCTGATAAATGCTTTTATGGAGTATCATACAATACTTCTGACTATTCTTTTGATATGCATATATCCAATTCTTAATCTAGATTTTTATGTAATTATTATCATTTATGTTTAGCGCTACAAATGACTCAAGCCAAGCCAAACTTTTGAAACCTCTAGCTTGGTTCGTTTAAACATTATCGAGCTCGAACACAAGCCAAGCCTCTTATCAAGATTAAAATCTAAGCTCAAGCTCAACTCATTTAGTTAAATGAATTTTATTTCAAACTTGAGCTCGGTTTGTTTATAAATTGAGCTCGAACCGAGTCAAGCTAAGCTTTTTATTGAGCCTAATGATCTTTTATCGAGCCTCAAATTAAGGCTTAAGATCGACCCATTTAAATAGCCTATTTTCTTTCTTTTTTTAAATCTAAAAAGAATATATAAATTTGCCTAATATATATACATATATATATTAAATAGAAATTAGTTTTGTTGTTATTATATATTGATATATCATAATATAGAACTTATAAATTTACTGACAAGCTTATTAACGAGTCTACTCATAAGTCCAAACAAGAAGAGCAAGCTTATGAGCTTGAATTGAACCTCAAGCTTGGCTCGTTTACTAATCAAGCTTGAATCAAGTCAAGCTTAAAGTGAGCAGAATTCAAGTAGCTCACGAGCAACTCGGCACTTTGGCGGCCCTATTCATGTTGTGCGCCTAGTAGACCTGTTAGAAAATACTTAAACGTTTTTGTTACCATCAAAATTAATTAAGAGAACTTATCAGATTTTAATAATATTATATCAAACACATTGGTATATTATCATATCTTGTTAATTATCCTGTTACATTCGTTTTTTTTTTTTTAATCATATCCTTTATCTGTATAATATTGACATGACGTGGGGATATCAAACTCAAAAACAACTATTGTTATTATTATTATAAAAAGGAAAAAGAATCTGAAACTATACTAGTTTAATAAATTGACTATTAGGACATCGATAGGCTCCTAACGAAAGCATTGACAAAACTTCTATATTGATTATTGACTTTGGCACCGAAAGTTTTTATCATATTTGCTGAATTTTCTATTGATGTAAAAGTTCAATCCCACATTCCAAATCGTGGATTTGGCCCTAACCTTCCATATCTATCTCTTACATGCGAAAAGACGACAGGGACAGGACCACACGCATACCTACTAAAGAGGCATGGCATCTCATGTATTCACAAAACAATGTGCAGAAAATAATTACAAAACGTTGAAAACAACGGGTACGTGGAAACGACTTTCACGGTTAATTATTTTGGTACTAAAATAAATATAATAATTAATATATTAAATATTTTAATAATTCGATTATTATTAAAAACTTATTCAAATTGTTAAATAACTAATGAAACATTTTGTAAATAAAATTATAAAATACCCTATGTATACCTCTCTAAATTTTTATGGGAATGATTTGTTTTGTGAAAGATACCTTTCGAAACATTTTAAATCTTATTACAACATGGTATTTTATAATAGCCCATTATTAAAATTGTAATAGAAGTAAATAATTTATATTTAGGATAAATTACCACAACCCTTAAAAACTTAGAAATTGCACAATGATATGCTTATACTCCTTAAAAATATTGACATGGAAGATTCCTGTCTAATGCAATTAAAGTTGATTTGCTTGATTTCCATTGTCAATTCGAGTTAAATCAAGTACCAAATCATTTCTAAAATTTTGGCCAAGATATGTCATTTTTAAAATGATTTAAATTATATTTACATAAGATTGATTCGGCATTATATTAGTGGTAATTTTTTTTTTTTTTATGTTGATATTCTTATGGGATTGAATTGTTGCGGTATTCTAAAAACTCAAAATATCTATTTATATAATTTTGATAGTTCATCCAAAAATTTATCTTCCTCATATTAATAGAATATGAATTTCTTATTGGGGTAAAAATAATTTTATTTAATTGATGATTTATAGATCAGAAAAATATATATATTTTTAATGAAACACTCAAGTCCTAAGTTACTGAAGTCTCCATGGATATTTCTTATTACAATGTTTGGTGTCGTTATCAAATGGAATATCTTAAAGAGCAAGCGAAGCAAAAGCATCAACACGACATATTGGCTAGGAAAGCCCCCTTTATCTTTTTTATCAATTGTTCCTTCCTTTCCTCTTTCGCTTTTATTTATAAAATAAGAGCGCTTGAGACAAAAGATATCATCTAACATTCCTTTCCATCGATCCTAGTGGATGCTTCAGAATTATATATTAAAGAAAGAATGAGTCATTAAAAAATATAATTAAAAAAAGCCCACAAAGATAATAAAATAATTTTGATATATATATTAATATTTTTCAAATTCTTAGAAATAAATTATTGACAAAGTTCTAAAATTAGTGGGTGAAGAGTATTATATCTGACCCGCCTAGATGGACAGGACCTCTATCCACCAACCTCTTTATATGGTTGCATATATTTAATTCCTAACGTGTTGGATATATTAATCATGGAGGAGATGATTACTCCAATCATACCAAGGATTGTGGTCCTTCAAGATGGTATGCATATATCAATTAAGACTTTCCCTTCTTACTTTGTATAAAAAAGGGAAAAAAAAAAAGAAAAGAAAATTCATTGATGCATGAAAATCGAATACGTGTCTAATTTTTATTTATATTTGTATATTATCTTATCTAATTTGTTTGATTTGTTTATCAGTAAATTTGATTCTTAACAAATAGTCTGAACTGAAATGATGGCGTACCGTCAATAAACTAAACAAAGCTAAAATCTCTTGATACTATTTTGATCCACACCTCATGTATAGAGAAAAATAAACTAGTGATTTTCCAAAAAACATAAATCTTTTCCTTTGGATGCCTCTCAAAATTTGGCCAAGTCATTGCATAGCTTCATTGCGCTCATGGACTATCTATCCACTGGATCTTGATCTTACTCAATATAGTAAAAATATTGAATAGGTAATATATATTACATGTATATAGATATAGTAATTAGCAACAAATTATATTTTAACATAAGGAAAAGATAGTTGGTAGTTTTTAAAATAACTATTTACGTGTTAGAAGTGGATTGGTTATTATTTATCTATTACGTGTATATTATATGTAGTGCATTATCACCCATTGAAACTTTTCTCATCTATAGATCTTTTGCCTACACATAATAATACTAGGAAAAAGAATCAGGGTGCATATTATATTTGGATCTTTTACCTGCACATAATATTATTAGGAAAAACATTGGGATTATTCATGTTAGATTTGGTAAGCCAGTCATATGAATTCTATTTAATGATTAAGATTTTAGTTCCGTGTTCTATGGTTGAAATAAGCCTTAGGTTACACTTCAAATTTTGATTTTTATCAAAGATGCCACATTTGATCTCTTGTTGTTGCTCTAAACATTTTCCCAATTTGGTCATTGATTAGTCCCCCACCATAATATAACAAGACTTGATGCCAATCTGATTTAAAATGAAAATGACAAATTCAACTTAAATTTAATTGAGATATAATTAAAAAAACATAAGGTCATTATTGGTTATCCTTAACTTATAATCAATCTATAGCCTACCCTTAATTTGATTTTCATTAAGAAATGTGATCCGAGAAATGAAAATACATAACTGCCAATGCTGTCCCATGCATTACTTAGAAGATAAATCATTGTTTGTCTTTTACCTCACTTGGGCTTGTTGATTAGGAAGTGAACCATTCTTAGGGTTGGTAATTAATTGTGTGGAACCATGTGCATTTTCTCTGGTGGTGACCCAATGAAACTGTGTATAGGCCCAACTGTTTCTCACATGACAAGCATTGGAACTGGAAAGCATCCTAATAAAAGACTTGAGAAGTGTCATGTCGGTAGTGTTGTGAAGGCTTTGTAGTGTTTGCTTTTTTTTTATAGCACTCTTCTTGTTTGTAGATGTTCACTTAGCATCAAGTAATCCTAATGCTATAATGCCAAAATATGGATAGTCAATAGTTAAAAAAAAACAGGTTCTTGATAAGTCATTATTGAATCATTTCATCTCAGAATTTACAATTAATACTGTTTTAATATTTACTATTTTAATCTTATAAATTCTTATTCTTTTTCTCTGTATTGGTTTTATAACCACTTGTTATATATAATTGCCATATGCAAGATCTAGGGGTCTCATAATCGGTAATATCTTAATCCAAACAATAGTCAATTAGTACCATTTTTTTCAATCTTGCCAAATGGTTTCTTATAGTGTTGAATTGGGCCTGTTTAGATTATCAGATTTTTATATATATCATATCTATATTTGATATGTATTTATAATTTATCTATATTATATTTTATGGTATTTGTTTGGTCAGTTTAAGAGAGTAAAACTGTCAGTTTTTCATCGATATTGGTTTCTTGACAAATATATGTTTTCAAATAAAAAAAATGATGACAAAATGACGAAAATATGATGAAAAAACTAATCTTTAAAAATAAACCATATTTTTAAACATTATCACTTTTGTATAGTAATCTAATAGGATCCATAATTATTTTCAATTTCTATTTTTTTATGTTTATTGTTATGAATGCTTGGAATGGTTGTATGTTGTAGTAAGTATTACTAATGAAAAACTATTACTAGAAATGTAGATTTTAAATATAGCTTGAAAATAAATATTTAAATTTATTTTCTACAAATTTTTCGAAATTTAGATTATATAAATAACTATTAACAAACAAATTTACCGCAGGGTATAACATAGATACCAAAAAGAAAAGGTATTAAGTACCAATAACATTGGTTTACTTAAGGATAATTTTGTACTTCTAAACATTAAATTTTATTTCAATTAAACAGCAAAACTTGTTAAATGTCAATTTCAATACGCGGTTGAATATTTCAAGGGCACCCAATTTCAAAGCTTTTTAAAATTTTCGTTAACAATTGTTAGATGATGTTACATTTTCAATAAAGTGTTAATAACACAAATGCTAACTGAACTTTACCCAAAAGAGCAATTTACTATTTAAACTTTTAAAAAATCAATTAACTACCTGAACTAACTTTTTAAGGATACAATCACTAATTGGCCTAATGCTATTAACTCTGCCATCCTACGTGTCCAAACCAGACTATCTTACAAGTTAAAACGACATGTGGCATTTACGCATGAAAAGAAAAAAACCTCATATGACATTGAAAAAAAACCTCATAGGATATTTTTCTCTCATCTTTCTCACACCCAAAACTTTTAAAAAATATAATTAACCCAGGTTAAACCCACTTTGAACAAAACAAAAACTAAGATCACTGTGACTAGAATATACCTAAATCTATCCCCTCCTTGATTGTCTTCAATTAGATAAATTGAAATCGAAACCTCAATTTGATCCACAATACTTAACGAATCAAAACCCTAAAATTAAATGCCATGTGAAACTCTCGTTCTAGTCAAAACCCATATGGAAGTATGAAACCTTAAACACGAATTAAAAGCCTAAACAAAACCCAAATCAACATTGTAAACATAAACAAAACCCTACAATATTGTATGTGCAAATCTTTTTTATATTACTGGAAGAGAAGACAATCCTGTGGTGCCTACTGCTTCTCGAAGGAAGACCCACTATCATGACCACTTCAACATTGTTGTCCCTTTGCCTGGCGGAACAACAAATGGAAGAAGGATTGAAGGAATACACACTACAAATCAAGTGTTGAGAGATTCGAAAATTTTGAAAACAGAAGGTAAAAAATAACAATCAAAACTTATTGCTTAATGTTTGTCGACTCATCCCATTTACCTGTTTATTTTCCCTTTCGATCTTCTTCTTTACATGAATGTGTCAAGTGTGCTTTACTACGCTTGTTTTTCTTTTCATATGTCAAATTTAGGGTTTGTAAATTAGGTTCCTGAATTTGGTGAAGCATAGGTTTTGATTTTAAGGGGTTTAACTGGGTTAAAATTGTGTTAATAAAATTTTTATATATTTTTTAAGAAATTTTAGGTGTGAGAAAAATGTCCTCTGTTTTTTTTTTTTTTTTTATGTGTGAATGTCACGTGTCATTTTAAGATAGGTTGGTTTAGACACGTAGGATGACGAAGTTAACAGAGTTAGGCCAAGTAGTGATTGTGTCCTCGAAAAGTTTGTTTTAGTAGTTAATTGATTTTTTAAAAGTTTATATAGTAAATTGTTCTTTTGAGCAAAATTCAAATAGCGTTTAGGTCATTAACCCTTCAATGAATCCTGTTGTGGTACATGTCCTAATATATTGAAATACCTCTTACATGTAACTTCATTGCCACATTATTTTTCTTATTTAATTAAATTAATTTGAAAAAATCATTATTATTTAACATTTTTAACTTTTGACAACTAAATTTATTAAAAACAAGTGAAAAACTAAATTAATGAGGTTGTTTAGTTTAATGAGGTTGAACTCGGGTATATTTACATAAATAATTATATATAATAAAATAATATTATAAAATATTTGTTTATGAAATCATGAGCATGTTCTCAAGCCTCGCTCACAAGTCAAAAAAAAACTCAGCTCAACTTATTTAACTAAATAAGTTTTATTTTGAGTTTAAGCAAGCTGAGCCATTCCTTGAACAAGTTGAATTCGAGTAGTTTATGAATACCTCAACCCACCTGGAACCCTATTCATGATTTGCCATTCCCAATCACCATCACCAAAAAGCTCCAAATCCTAGCACTAGACATGCCATAGCCTAAGTCACTATAGAATCGTCTACCATAGGTATGGAGCTAGCTAAAATTATATTTCCTATCCCTATTCAAAAGCTCATCAAAACCCCAAGATAATACCCACAATCCTTAGTAAAAAGAATTACAACTTCAAAAAACAGAAAAACAATCCCCTCGGACAGACGAAGCAAGAGTTGCCACCGTCCCACTCCCCATGATTTCAATTTCAAAAGTTCCCGTCCAAAAAAATACGTGCAACCCCGGGACTCCAATTTATTCCCATTGTGACCACTTGAATCATTCCTTTTTTAACATAAACGGAATAATTAGACATAGTATACACACACTTTTATTTGAATTTTGCAAGAGCTACAAAATTTCCCACTTCAATGGTTGGAAAATCACACGTTTGATCGGGGCAAAAGCGATTTTCAAGCTAGGCACACACTTTTTTGTTTTTTGTTTTTTCTTTATTAATGACTAATGATGCTTTCTTAAGGGCCTCTTTTACGGAAGAGACATATTCCAAGTTGAATTTAAAAGCTCAACAATCATCATTGCTTAGTCCGTGCTATCGCATAATACCTAATAGATTAAAAAGTTTTGCCCATTAACAAATGAGCCAAAATGACTTGCGTCTTAAACTTATCTTACTTTTGATACACATTCTATGTGCTGACTTCAAAATATATAATATTTAAACAAAAATAAAAATGACCTTTAGAAGATGAAAATTAATTCCTTAAATCTCATTATAGTAATATGTTGAATGTAAGGCTGCAAACGAGTAAAGCTGCTCAAGCTCCTCTTACTTCAGGCTCGAATTAAATCAAGCTCGATTAGCAAACCAGTCGAGTTCAAGTTTAAAGTAAAATTCATTTATTGAAATGAGCTGAGCTTAAAGTTTGATTTATATTTACAAGTTGGCTCGCGAATAAACTCATTTAGGCTCATGAATAGAATTGTGAGTAGACTGTGAATAAATTCGCGATTAAGCTCGTTAATAAAATCATTAGTAAATTTATGAGTCTTGTATTTATGATATACTATATATGAACTTAAAACAATAAAACTAATTCCCATCTAATATTTATGTTTATCGTATTTATGGCACTCTTATATATTATTTTTAGGTTTAAAAAAGTGGAAAACAAGATATATAAACGAGTTGAGCTTATACTTTAAATTTTAAGCTCGATAAAATGTTTAGTTTTCGATCTCAAACTAAGCTCGATTTCTAAATAAGTTGAGCTCAAGATTGAGTTCGAACGAAAGTTTGTTTAACTAAGCGAGTTGAGTTTAAGTTTATATTTTAGACTCGATAAAAAAATTGACTTGAGATTAATAAATTTTAAACGAATCAAACCTAAGTTCTTGAAAGCTTGACTTAGCTGGACGTGGTTCATTTGTAACTCTAGCTCTACGTCCGTGAGAAAAGCTTTGTATTAAAGTTTGAACCCCATGTGGATCAATTTTACATACTCGTGGTTTTCTTTTTCTCTTTTATTTTTTTAAATAAAATCTTAAAATTGCCATTTCACAATCAAATCTTTACGTGCAAATATTCACATGTGTATTTTTATATATGGTATATAAAATGTTTTTTGACAAGTCAAATACTTACAGCAGTTTCTTTATTCTCTTTTTATTATTTTTCAAAATTTGTGCTGGCCAAATTTAATTTATTTATTTTATGTTTCTGGCCGGTTAATTTTACTAAACAAAAAACCGGATACTCTTCTCATCAATCCCGTTTTTAACGGATTGACGAAAACCAGATTATCTTATCCAAAAACATGGTTGGAATTTAGTAAAAGGAAACTCTGTAATGTCCATCGCTCTCGTGCAATTTCTTTGTTGTCTGGCATGACTCAGAAGTCAGTGCGACAGAAAAAGACAGGTTGATGTTTGAACGCATCATATTTCAACATAAAAGATTAATTTCTTTTTTATAAAATTATTTATATAAAAATTTTATTATTATGCAATGTTACTAATTATTTTATGCTTTTTTTTTTACTTTTTATTGCTTTATAATTTTTTTATTCTTTCTCTCTTTTCCAGAACATTGCTTCTTCGTGCATACACAAATTCAACGAACTGGGGAGTATGGCTGTTACACTTCTAATTTTAAAATCTGAATTTTGTGGTGGATTTTTACCGAAGAGAAGAACAGCCTATTATCTTATTATTTTGGTAATTTAGGAATGATTATAAATATACTTTTCAAACATAAAATGATTTTCAAGCTATCTTTTAAAACTTGAAATGTTATTGCTAATTCTCTTATATTTTAATGACATTATCATTGATTTCCTCGTATGATGATTCGAATTTAAATCCTTCTATATCTTTGTAATGGTAATTTAAAAGAAAAAAAATTAAGAAGTTTTTGGGTTTTAATAGTATTTAGAAATTATTTACATATATTAAAAAGTAACAAAAACTTTAAAGAAGTACCGGTTAACAAATTAGATAGATGGATCTAATAGGAGTAGTGTTATAAAATAAATAGGTTTTATACCCATACTCGAGTTTGATTTGAAAATTTAAAACTCGATCCAAACTTAAAATTCTTTGAAAGTTAGAATTTCTTCTTCAAGTTCCAATAACTCAAATTAGAAAAAGTATTTGAAGAAAGATTAGATTAAGTTCACTTAAGCTCAATTTTATTTATTTTTTTAAAACTAAATTCATAATAACATCTAAAGTCTAATTTTGACTAGATTAATATTTAAAATTAAACTCAATTTGAGTCGTCAAATCAAGTCATATGTTATAAAATCAATATCTCTATACTAGCCTATTATGAGAATGTATGTGGTGAAGTGATTAATTACGATTATTAGAGGTTATATATTCTTTTCATTCATAGGTCACTACACACTATAAGTATTTTTAATAATTGTTATCTTTTATGATATGATGGAGTAAATGATACAACATGAGAAATTTTATGGTTCTGTCATTAATTTTGATGAGATCGATCTCATCATTGTCCAATGTCTCACACCATAGTCAATCGTGATCGAATAACTAAAATAGTTAATATTTTAATTACTATGTTTATTTTAATGGCTAGATGATTAGTTAAACAGTCCATTGATGGACCATAAAAGCTCCATACTACATACATCAATTTAAAGGTTATAGAACTCAAGTTTAATTTGACTTTGATATGAAGTTAAACTTGAGTAGTTTTAGGTTATATTACAGCCTAAATCAACTTCACATTATATTTTCTCCTGATATTTTACCAAATAAGGAAAAATAAAGAGAGAAAAGAAAAGACAAGGGGGGAAATATTTTCTTGTTCATGCTTTGTTAAAAAATGGGATGCATTAAATACCACCACAACTGACACTTACAATTTTCTACTCTTTTTATTACCTGTACAACAACATCACAACAACATCATCATCAACAACAACAACAGCAACAACAACAACTACAGAAACATCAACAATTGCTTCCACTTTCTCAGCCCTTCCTCTTCTCTCTCTCTCTCTATATTCTCTCTCCACTACTCCCCACTTTTTGTCAGTCTTTAATCCCCTGCTTTTCTTATGCTATTCTTATTCTTCCTCCTCCATTGAAAAAAATTAAAAAAAAAAAAAGTAATAATGGGTCGTGGTATATTACATTACCGTCTGTGTTTTGGTCTCTCTTTTTGGCTGTCAAAAGATGCCCCCCCCTGATATGCACATGAAAAAAAAATATTGATAAAAAAACCCAACAAAACAAGTCTTTTTGTGTTACCAAGCAGATTTTAATCTTAATTTTCTCATTTGATCATCTGGGTCTATTTTGGAAATTCTTTTTTTTTTTTTTTTCATTCCATGTCTTGATTGGTTTCACTTAAAGCCTCTCTTCTCTATATCTGAGAATTCAGACAGAGAGAGAGAGAGAGAGAGAGAGAGAGAGAGGCTTGAAAAATCAGTCTTTTTTGTGGGATTTTAAGAAATTTAAAATTTTATGATATTTTTCAGTTGGGTTGGTTTCATGATCTTGAATTGTTATTAAAAATAGATTCTTTGCTTAGTTTTACCAAGAAGTCCCTGTTCTCTTAAAGCTATAATAATAATAATAATAATAATAATAATAATAATATCAGTCTTTTTGTTTGATTTCAATAAAGTTGAATATTTTTTGTTTGAATTTTTTAATGAGATTTTGTAAATTGGGATTGGTGTTGTTATCTTAAATTGGTATCGAAAATTGCGTCTTGCATTTGGGTCACCAGCTTGTTGTAGAATTTTGGTATTGATAATAGTAATACCATTGTCCTTTGATACCTTGCTTGTGCAACAGAATCTGATTTTTCAGCTTTACTTGTACTAAAAGCTTAAGGAAAAAAGAGGGGGGAAAAATTGTAACTCATTTGGAGTGTGAAGATATTGAACTCTTTATCTCCATTGCTGTCTTGATTTCAAGGGATTCAGATTTGAGGTAATGCTTGTTATTTTCTCTATTGTTTTCTGGGATGCATTTTTTTTTTTTCGCATTGTTTTCTGCTAAATCAGGATTTATATATTTCTAGAATTGCGGTCTTTCTAGTTCTAGTTATGATCCATGTTTGTTTCAATTAATATACACGCAAAAGATGAACATTGATATTGAGTCATGATCTTTCCTTTCTTATGCTGCATCAATTATAGTGTTTATTTGCATGAAACTGGTGTTAATGCTAGACAAAATGAAGATTTTTTTTATTGATAAGGGAAATGATATTCTTTCGAAATAAATGTTTGGAGAATTGTTCCTAATGATACTTTGTGGTGAAATTACATGGTGCGGGCTCTTCATGATACATTCGACACAATTTTTGGATTCATTTAGGAGGATGTATCATTGCTCTGATGACAAGGGAGTGAAACTCACCTGGATTTTGTTTGATCTGTATTTCAGTGGATATTGCTTCATCGAATCGTGGTTTTCGTTCTAATTGCGTTTTCATCTGTCGGTTGTGTTTCCATTGAGAATAATTGTGAAAGACTAAGCAAAAGGAGTTGGGTGTAATTCAAAATGACAAAGGGGTCACGAAGGCATCGCGTGCAGTATGATAAGGATCAGCTGGGTTGTATGTCGGGGTTCATTAGTTTCTTGGATTTTCGTACTGGTAGATCAACACAGAGGCTTCTGTCTGATAGGAGGATCAACGTGAACACCACAGGTAAGAGCAAGCATGCACAATCTGTAAGACATAGTGTGGAATCATTTGAATCTCACTTCATATGCCCTGGGGTTATTCCAGGAATTCTACTGTTTCTGAATTTGATGGATTTATAGCTTATGGTAGATTAAATGTTTAAGGAGTCGGTTTTATATATAGTAAGTAATTCTGTTTCCCTGTGTAGTGCAGGGAATTTGCTGAGTAAGTTTGAAGAATTGGTTAACAATGATGAGAGTCTTCCAGGCACCAGCGTAAGTAACTGAAAAACCTATGCATCAGAAATATGTGGATCCAGGATCTACAATGCAGGGGTGGGGGGGTTGGGTTGTTGCAAATTTCAAATGTTAGGTGAAGCAACATTGCAAAATTGAATGATCATTAAAGAAAATTTTAAAATTGAAAAGGGTAGTTTTCGCAATTTCCGAAGCCTGAGGACCCTTAGCTCCTTGTGTCCACCACTAAGCACGATTCTATTTTGGCATTTTGATCATAACTCAGGGCCATTATGTTTAACTAATAGATGTTTCAGGGTGCTGTGGAGAGCTCAGCTGGCAGGCCTAGTGTCAAGGCACTCATTGAGGAAGAAATGGTCAATGATCAAGGGACAGAGTTGAAACCAGCAAGTCCTTCATTAGAAACTGAGCCAAAGCAATCTCTTGGAAAATCTGAAGATTCAAAGAAGAGGAAGAAGCTGAAAAGAAACAAGAAGGCTTGAAGAAAAGCTTTGACAGTTGTGTCGATCAATCATATCCTGCCAAAAGCCAAGAATCTAAATGCTCTTCTGCTCATACGGAGGACGCCATTGATAGGCATAACGAAAATGGTATAATGGAAGAGGTCTGTACCCATATCTATCAGGAAAGTGTAAGTTGTGCAAAGGATGAGCATCGGGATGTACAAGAGGAATTAAGCCTGACACGTGCTGAGATCAAGAAAAGATTGTGTGAAGTGATTAGGAAGTATATAAATCATCATGTCCAATCCAAGAAGCATCTTTCTGATTGCGCAGATAATCAACTCTCAAAAGAAATAGTAAATGCACTTCAGATTCCAAACTTAGATGAGGAGATATTTCTGAAACTTCTACAAGACCCAAATTCTCCCTTAGTGAAATACATTCAAGGCTTGCAGGAGGAAGCCCGTCTAGGGGAAGACAAAATATCCATGCCACACTTTGAATCTAACTTGTCTGAACAGAAGCACAATGTACCAGAGGAATCCAAAGAGATCGTTCCATATAAACCACACAGGTTTTTGTGGAGAAGCATCAAGCCTCCGGATACAAATCCATCAAATAGAAATAAGAGTAGGGAAGTGCCAAACACAATTATTATTTTGAAGCCCGGGCCAACAGAGCAAAATGATCCTCCTGCTAAAAGCAGCATTGACTCATCACCTCGATTTCCTAGTGCTGAAAGACAAAGGCAGAGCGAGAGGGGAAGTTCTCATTATTTTTTTGCAGAGATCAAGAGAAGGATGAAAAATTTAATTGGAAAAGAGCAAGCTAACATTTCTGTGAAATCAAAATATGAAAGCAAAGGAGTTATTCGGGAAAACATTGGAAGGAACTCTTCTAGTAAAGATCATTTTTTCATGGAAAAAATCTCAAGACCTTCCGTTGGAGCTGAAAAAGAAGAGAAGGTTTCAAAGCTGAAAGAGTCTGAAGAAAAGCTTAATTGGGATACTGCTGATAGTTCTAGTCAAAGGATATCTAGCATATACATTGAGGCCAAGAAACATCTCTCTGAAATGCTGAGTAATGGAGATGAAAGGGTGGATTTCAACCCAAGAGCTACCAAGAACTCTAGGGAGGATTCTATCTCTTCCAGAGTATACCTCACCTTTTGCTAGTCCTCCATGTGATGTGGACCATAGATGTACGAATGCACAAACAAGATCTGCAATTGATGAAACTGTTCAGAACTTTGATGACATGGAGACACGTGTAGAAGAATATACTAACAGCAACAGCAATATAGATACTTCCACTGAAACAGAGATTGTGGCATGCACCTTAAGGGATTCTGATGAGAAAAAACAAACTCTTGACATCAGTCCTAACCTTGAAAGAGTGCGTTTCAAATGAGGAAAAGGAAGATGCACTAATACTTTTATATTTGAGGAGTGCTCTAGTGGTAACATGATCTACGGTTTAGTTTTTCTGTGAACAGTTTTCCTTAATATATGGCAACTTATTTGCAATTTCACTTCCATGATTTGCAGGTTGCGAGAATCTTGGATTGACTGATATATTGATTGAAGAAGGATGTGATATCAAGGAGGATATTGCTGATCTAACTGGCCCCTCCAGCACTGAATCTGGTCAAGATAATAAACAATCCAAGTCTTTTGTAGAAGATGGATTTGAAGAGCATGACTTCACAGAGGTAAATTTATGTTCGCATTAAATCTCAAAGCTAAGCATTTAAAATTTGATGATGATCATTAACATGTAAGTTGAAGAAGCTGGACATTTCTAATGACATAAATTCTGTTGCAAAAAAAAAAATATATAATGCAAAGTTTTGATGATCACATGCTTTCATTGTTATCTTCTTAATAAGGGGAGATTTGCTTAAGTCTGATGCTGCAACATTTAGTATGAAGAAACAAATATCCTCAATCTGACATGATATCGGCCTTCTATTCTTCGATTATTATGCAATAGATCTGAAAGGCAATTTTGTTCATCATAGGAATTTCATGACAATCGATTGGCGTCATCTCCATTGGCTTCCCCATCTAGCTCTTCAAAGACACGGGCACTCGAGGATATTGAAATTTGCATTGATAAACCTGAGCGTGCAAGTCCCATATCAGTTCTTGCCGCTCTCTTTGTGGAAGATGACATTAGTCCTGCAAGAACGATTTCCAATCTGGTAGGCTCAAACAATTTAAGTATAATAATCAAGGATCTATTTATATTGCGGAAAAATTTTCTAGACTTGTTTTGATATTAGTTATAATCAAAGCATTGCAACCGTCAAATGTTATTATGATAATTTTAAGAGGTTGTGGTCCTTGTGGATACTTCTGACTTTAAGCATAAAGTGATGCGGATGTGACAGCAATAGAAGATGATTAACGGCAGCAAATGTTAATATAATTGAGGAAAATGATCTTGTCCTTAAAAAAAATTAATTTTTCCCATTTTTATAAAAATTTAATAATTGCAATTTACCACCAGTGGCCATCAGCAATTACCCTCATGACTCCCACCATCACTTGCTTCTAAAGCTGCTATTAACCGCAGCCTCTTGAGATAAGAAGGATATTACCTGATGGTTCTAAAGCTTTGATCATGACAAATGTAGGAAAAAATCTGGAAAATGTTTTCAAATCAAGTATACTAAGTTTGGTTTTATCTTTCAAGATAGCATTATTGTACCTCATCCTTAATTATTGTTTTTTTGACTTTCAGCGGACCTACCCATCAACCCTCTAAAAATCAACTTTGAAGGAGAGGACAGCTTGGAAAAGAAAAGTATATTTACCAAAACTTGTCCAAATGACAAAGCTGCATTATTAGAGTATGTGCAGGTGGTGCTTCAAGCCTCAGGATTGAACTGTAATGAACTCTTTTTAAGATCAGCATCTTCGGACCAACTTCTCAAACCATCTTTGTATGATGAGGTACACTTCATTTTCCAGAACCTTAGCTATGACCCTAAGCTTCTGTTTGATTGCATCAATGAAGTTCTACTTGAGGTCTGTGGGCACTACTTTGGCTGCTGCCCGTGGGTGTCATTTGTGAGACAAAAAGTCACAGCAACCCCACATATGAAAGCTATTCTCCATGAGGTATGGGAAGGAGTTTACTGGCATCTCTTATCCTTGGCTCTGCCACATTCCTTAGAGCAGACCATCAAGAAAGACTTTTCGAGATGTGGTACGTGGGTGGATAATCTTTGTTTTGATACGGAAGAGACTGGCATTGAAATGGGTGATGACATTCTTGATGACCTAATTGATGACACATTAGACCAGCTGTGCGAATGATAATCATCTAAGAGCCTCCTTATGACAAATTGGTCATGATTCTGAAGGACTTCGGCTTTTAGAATCACTCTCTTATACTTGAGCTAGGTTGATCCTTCAGTCAGTCGCAAACAAGTTAACAACTTGGAGGCGATTTCATCTGCTTTGCTAGTCATAAAAACATCATTGACATAGTTTGCTAACTACAAAACCAAAAATTTGTAGAGACCCTGCTGTCCTTTTATAACTCAGTTTGTGTGTTTAGCAAAAACGTCGCTGTACTTTGGGTTCAGGCACACAGCGACTTCACAAAAGGTAATTAGCATAAGCCATGCAAGCACTTTCGGTAAGAGCTTGCGTTACATGTTATACTCATACCAATCGATGAGTTCAGTCTCTTGTAGACATCCAACCATGGAGAATAACTGTCTTCTCATTGTATAGTTTGTAGAATCGAGGGTGTTCATAGAATCTGAGTTTGTTGTAATCTGGTCATGTATTTTCTTTACCCTTTTTAGCTTCCCTTGTTTCATCCTTTCGAGGTTCTATATGATTCATTCTACTTTTGTGCTCACTTGTTTTTACGGATTTTCTTCTGATGGTTGTGTTCCTTACCATATCTTAGGTGAGACAAAAAATCGAAATCAATGCTGTTATACATAAAAAGATGTTATGAATAAGGAATATGTTGTGATTTAGATACATGTCCATCTTGTGTAAGAATCTTACGCATGAAATCTGCCAGTTACTTTTCTGCAGAAAATTTCTATGGGTAGACAAGGTCTGATATCCAATCATAGGTACATGTGTATGTATATGTGAATAATCTTCTATCACAGATATTTGTGGGCATGAACTGGTCCAAGACTCCAAGTATGTGTGAACAATGTTTTAAGGCATTTTGTTTTTATTATTACTGTAATTCAGATCAGCATGTCATCGCATGGGAATAAGTTATGCCATTCTTCAACTATCCTTTATGGATCATCTTTCTATTAATTTTTGTTTTGTTTTTTTTTTTTTTTTTTCATAGTGGATATACGTAATAAAAGAGACAATAAGGCTCGTATACAAATTCCTGTCTTTTTTTTAAGGACAAATATCACATTCCAATTTGAACTTTTTTCAATTTGTACAAATAACAATCTAAAGTTTAAAAAGTGTCA
Source organism: Combretum micranthum (assembly GCA_024138025.1). NCBI lineage: Eukaryota > Viridiplantae > Streptophyta > Magnoliopsida > Myrtales > Combretaceae > Combretum > Combretum micranthum. The sequence continues at coordinate 25,631 of JAMXBD010002588.1, forward strand.
ATTTATTATTTACGAACTTTTAGTACCTTAATGAGTTAGTTGATCATGAAAATAAGTAAACTTCAAGCAACTAATTACAAAATTTTAGTAAAGTTCAAGTAGTTAATTATAAAAATAGATAAAATTAGATAGTAAATTGATACTTTTAAGTAAGGATGGGTGGATATGCTATCGTATAGGTATCTCCTCAAACCTTGCTCAACCAAGTAGGGTCCAAGTGAGTATTAAGGGTGATAGTGTAGGATACAGGTACTTATCCAAAATCTGCTCTTATAGGATACGATTCGGGTATGAGATCTTTATTCCATGTATCTATCCTGAAACCTGTATTCTAATATATAAAGGTTACATGTTCGATGCTATCATTTATTTTTCTTATTTAATATTATCAAATTATTTTAATATATAAGATGTAAATAATAATAACTCCATTTTTATTTTATGATTGTATTTGTTTGGAATCATTATTTGTAGACTATATTCCTAAAATTTTTATTATTGTAGAACTTATACTATTTTATTTAGGTTAACGTTGAATTTGATACCTGAATTTAGCCAAAAAGTTCAATTAGGTGCCTGAACTTTCAAACGTTCAATTTCAGTACCTAATTGAACTTTTCAAGGCTATTTTTGGCACCTCAACTAACGATGTTGACGTGAACGTACAGACCAATCACAATGCTACATATGTTATATGAGGTGGCTTTTTATAATCATTTTTTATTTATTTTCTTTCTAATGTGGCAATTTTTATCATTTTATATTTTTACGTATTATTAATTTTATTAATAAAAGAAGTGTAGGCTTAATAAATATTTAATACCACAACCCAATTAAAGCAATCAATAAGCCCAAATTTGTCTTCTTGTTTTTAACAACCCATCTGATTGTATCTTATATACAGGCCTCTTTTACAAAATTTTACCAATGTGGGACAACATATTTTATTGTGACTTAACACATCACTTGTAAACACACACATATTTGCTTCTTTATGATATTGAGAAGTCAACTTTTTGGCTTTTTCTTCTTTGATTTGCTTTTGCACTAATTCATTCATAAATTTCCTCTCTTTTTCAGCACCTCTTTCTTATAAATAAATCAAGGTACCATTACTCTTGTTTTACTTTTGAAAAACAGGGGAAGCTCGACATTGTGGTGACATAAAGGGAAAATTTTTGATTGAAAATGGAAAGGAATGATGTGTTTGGTTGCCTATGTTCTTAGGCTTTATTTAATTTGTATGATGTCTACAATAACATATGACAAAAACTTATTATTTGAGAAACATGAACCAGAAGTTTCCTCTATCATTAATAGAGTTGGTTCATCGGTTGTCAAACTTTTGGCTAACACCAAATCCGATGGTGATCAAACATGAACTAGTTATGCTCTTGCTTTCTGATTCCTTTTTCTGGTCTTAAATGTTTTATGAGAATTATCCAGTTACTTCATTCTTATGACACAAATGTGAGAAAGACCTATGAATTTTAGGTACAACTCTTTTGCAATGTACACATCACAAATTATAGGAACAAAAAATTCTAAGACATATTCCTTCTCCATTAGCAGCATCACCCATTTACTGGTCAGTTAGGATCTTGAGATGATCCTAAAAAAAACGACTATACTATTGTTCCTTTGTTAGAAAGTTGCTTTTGAGGGCTCCCACATAATGGATGTTAGAAAAGATTAACGATTACTATAAATGGCACACTCCTGCTCGAGCTTGCATCCCACATAATGGATGTCAAAGAGAGATGAGAGAGTGTTTGGAGGAAGAACAAAGAAGAAGATAAATAGTTATGAGAGGAAGGAGTTTTTTAATTGTCCCATTGCCAAAGTGTTGAAATGAAGCATTCTATGTATTATCAACTCCAAAAGTTTAGTTTGAAAGATTATGAATTGGGGAAAGGTTGGGGATATGTGGGGCTCGGAGGCTTTTGATGAGACCCAATATGTTTTGCTCTTGTAGATTAAAATTAATTATATAATTATAAGTATATTAGCGCTAATTAATATGATAACAAAAGAAGTTCCATGTCAGAATAAATAATAAATTATTTAAAAAGCCATGTCAAATGACACATGTCACGTGTGATTGGTCTGTATGTCCATGTCAGCAACAAAGTTAACATCTTTAGTTGAGGTACCAAAAATAGTCTTTAAAAGTTCAATTAGATACTGAAATTGAACTTTTAAAAGTTCAGATAGCTAATTGAATTTTTCAACAAAGTTTAGGTATTTAATTTGACATTAACCCATTTTATTTTGGAAGAACCTTTTTTTTTTTATTTTAGAAGAACTATGATTGTATGTATGTGCTTAAACTCAAAAATTATATAAATACGTTGTTTATCTTCTAATAGTTCAATTTTGTTTTTATTTTGGAATTTGCTATAAGTTCTACAATTTTATTTAATAGTACATCAATAAGTTTTATATGTATCTGTATAGGTTTCAAATTTTATGCATAAACAAATTTCATATGTTAGAGAATTTTTTGTATTACAAATTACTTTCAAAATTCCTTTTCATGTGTTATTTATAACGAATATAAAAAATAATAGCTTTCATATATTACGTGAAATCATATCTAATCCTATAAACTTGCAATTTAAGAAAGAAAAAAATATTGAGTTTTCATGGAAAAATCTACAAGTTCCATGGGATACCATGTACCTTACAGTTTTTATAAGATACAAGGTACATGGTGGGTATAAAGTACCATAGAGTATGTTTAGAATATTAAATTCAATAGCCGTACCTCACAGGATAGGATATGGGTAGTACTTCATACTCTACACATGTTGTATCCACTCACCTTTACTTTTAAGCCAAAAATTTTACAGCTTAGTAGCATTACCCGTGATTTCTCAAGTAAGTTGTACCGGGTTCTATTTCTCCCTCCTCTACTGTCCCAAAAAAAAAATTTATATTTTTAAACTTCAAATAGTTAATCATACAAAAAATGATACTTTTAAACTTCAAGTAGTTAATCATACAAATTGGTAAAATCCAATTCAATAATCACACAAATTGATTAAATTCAATTCAAACTTCTTCTTGTTTTTAAACTACTACGAAAGCTAGAGGAAGTTCATCCAAAACCACCTAACTTATTGCTCTCTCAGCGTACAGCAAGAAATAAACATAGGAGGCAACAGTCAACATCCAGATATAAACACAGTTGCCATACTTGTTCAACTCAAATTTAATGTTGATCTAAATGGTCAACCAAGATTTTAATGCAAGAACGTATTTTGCATCTTGTTCCTCTAATTTTGGTCATGCATGGTATCAAGAGCAAGCAAATCACATGTCTAAGTTCATATTCCTAAACTTCTCAATGTCAAATTAGTTGATTCCATGCAAGTAAACACAATTTAATCTATTCTACCACTATAATTTAATCCAGACACACCAGTGAACCACAAACTCTAAATTTACCTCAAGAATAGTTTATCATTCATTAAGACCAATACCATAAATATTTTGTAAGCCTCGCAATATGTAAGAGTATATAAATACAACATTTAAGAGATAAATATCAAATAATTCATGGTAGGAAAAAACAAATAAAATGGTTGACTTTTTGAGACATAGAATGCTCAATTTTTCCACGAAAATCACATTGTTATTATATAAGGACGCAGGAAAAGTTAATTGCATGACAAAAGCGAATAGTAAAATAAAAATTTAAAAGCATGTGTCTTATGCCAATTGTTAGGTTATTTTCAGTACAATTTCATGCCAACCATGAGTTCCATTTCAAATCTTTCAAGGTTAATTTATACAACACATTTAATTATACAATAAGGGATGTCAACGAATAATCAATGTTGTAACAAGTTAAAAGAAAAAATCTCGTTATATAAAGTAGTATATATAAAGTCATTTCTATATTTAATTGTCATCTACTCTAAAATCTCATTTGTATCACGTTATACAACATGATATCTCATTTTAGCCTATTAAAAGGTTCTACTATTTATGATCAAATATTTATCCTTTATAACTTTCCTTTTCGGTCTTCAATGGATCTTCTTTACGTTCTTTGAAATGCTCAATGTCCCAAACGCTCCTCGCCGCGAAGTCGCCTTTGTGCGTCTGCAATTATGCGCATGGAGTCCCTCCTCTGCCAGTTGTATAGCTCTTGTATACATATTTTCACGTGTATTAAATAAGATGTATCAGGTTCGATTATTAATTGAGGTAAATTGGCTAAAATGAATGGATTTGTTTTTTAATTATTCTTTTCATGCGCCCTTTACATCTTAGAAAATTAAAAATTCACATAATCCTAATATAAAATCGAATAAAAACATAAAAATTTATGATCTATCAATTTCCCTAACTTTTAAATTTGCTTGTCCTCCAACTCAACGTAAGACTAAGAGGACAGCATTCTATGACACTTATCAAGGCACATCTAATTTGCACAATCTTAATACAATTGGCAACATATGGATCAATTATATTTTTTTTCTTTTTTTTTTTTTTTTCTATATCCTCAATTTCCATTCAAAGCACAACATTTTAATTATCAAATAAATTATATACTTAATCTCTGTTGTACACTTTAATATCACTTAACTACTATTAATATAAAAAATCAAGCTATCGAGTTTATATATGACCCTCAGGGTCTGTTTTGGATGGTCAATTTTTCATTTATCTGTTTCATATTATTCATCAATATATACTGTTTGATCGGTTTATAAGTAAAAATGTATATTTTTATTTGTATTTTTAAGAATAATATTTGAAATGACAAAAATAAATAATAAAAAAATAAAGCAAAACGACAAAAGATGATGAAACAAATAGAGTCTATTAGGATTGTTGATTTTTATCGACATCGTATTTATATCTGATCTATATTGATAACTTATTTGTATCATATTTATTTGGTTAGTTTGTGAGTAAAACTATCATTTTTTATTGGTATCTATTTTTTGATAAATATTTATTTAAAAACGATAAAAAATATACTAAAATGATCAAATATAATGAAACAACAGAAAGTTCACACCTCGAATTGGGTTTAACATTACTTTATTCAAGAAAAATCTTATTTCTTTTTTAAGAAATTTGAACTATAGGATACCCCTTCTCCCTTCCATTTCATTTCATCAATTATCCAAACTTAAATACAAGTGCACACTTCATCAGTTAATTGTCAATTATCTCTCTATATAAAAGAGAGTTTTTGTTACTTCCGTATACTTATAGGTAATCAATTTTCACTTTAAAGAACAAAGCCCAACATAAAGATCAGCCCAGATATGCAAACAGTCCAATAACCAAACAATCCAGAACAAAACAGTCCAACCCGAACAAATGACTAACAAAAACCTAGTACAATGTTTAGTACTACCTTATGGCTAAAGAATTAATACTCACCCTAGCAGCATAGCAGGAAACTCTTGAAAGCAAAGGCAAAGGTATGATCCCTGTCCTCCTTAGTCTCCGATTCTCTGTCTACAAGACTTTGGGTTCATTCGTTAATAGCTTGTAAATGCAAACGAATGTATTATGTGATGAATATATGTGTATGTATATCAAGAACTAACTAGGGTTTCTATGTATTGTATATAAGGTAAATTCCAAGAATGATAGCAAGGAAAGAGAAAGAGAATTTACTAGAATTTGAGCTCCAAATCAGCTCCAAGAACAAAGGATGATAATACAAGAACTAGGGTTAGAGGTCTCAAAACTTTCTAGGTGAAAACCCTTTAATTTCTCTTCTATATTTATATGATTGCAACTCTCCCATGCTGATATCAGTGGAACTTGATCATTATCTGTTGTTTCTGGTTATATTGCTGAAATAGCATACTATTTCTGTTAGCTTTGATTCCCTTAAATGCCCTTGCTTGTATGCTAAAGTCCCACTACGTAATCCTTTAAATGTGTAGGAAATTTCCTATTCCTTTGTGACATAACATGTTGCTTCCTAGACAAAAAATCCACCTCGTCCTCAGGGTGAAAATGTAATCCCAAACAAATTCCTCTAAATCAATCCAAGTAGCATCCTCAGGTAGTAAGGATTGCCATTGACTAATAGTTTCTTCACTTGATGTCTCTATCAAAGTACCACTCGATAATTCAAAATAGTTAATGGCTGTACCAAAGGATGATTCACCACTGAATTTGATAATAATGCCACTATATCCCATTCCTCTCCAAAAGCTCGTTTTAATAGTGATACATGAAAAAATGGGTGAATTTTACACCGTTCTGGCAACTCCAGCTTATAAGTTACAGGACCTATTCGAGCTAAAATTGGAAATGGTCCATAAAAGTGCTTAACTGGCTTCATAATAAGTCTCCCTCTCAAGGATGACTGCCTATAAGGTTGTAGCCTTACATAAATCAAGTCTCCTACATTAAAAGATTTATCATATATGTGTTGTTACGAAAAGTTCTTCATCCTCAACTGTACTTGGCTCAAATTCTCCTTCAAAAGTTTTAAAATGACATCCCTTTATTGCATTTCCTCATCTACTACTTCAATGGAACTGGAATTTCTAACATAATCAGGCACTTCAGGTGGTTCTCTTCCATATAATGCCTTAGCACTAGTATGAAAACTAGTGTTAAAACTAAATTTTGGCCTAGGGCAATCAATTTTCACTTTAAAGAACAAAGCCCAACATAAAGATCATCCCAATTATGCAAACAGTCCAAAACAAAACAATCCAATCCAAACAAATGACTAACAAAAACCTAGTACAATGTTTAGCACTACCTTATGGCTAAAGAAATAATACTTGCCCCAACCGCAATGTAAACCTCAGAAACTTCCACAATATGATACAACTCTAGATTAGAAATTATGAACTAACTAGTAAACCTAGAAGTTAACAAAAACCTAAGATTAGATACATAATTTAAATTTGGCTGGGTTAGGATCCATAAACTGAATAAAGAGCTTCTTTGACCCCAACTAATATCAAAAACGAAATTTCGTATCTTGAATTAATAATTCAAGATATGATTAAAGGAAACTTCAAATTCCAAACTCGAATCCTTGTCAAACAAATAGATTAAATGGGAAAACCTAATATAGAGATTAAGTGACTACTTTTGTATCCAACAAAGACCTGAGACTAAAACAATGAGTAGTAATGAACCTATACTTGGGCTTAAACCCTAAAATTTGAGATTCCTAGTTAATAATAAACTATATTGATAAGATTTCATAGTGGGTATACAAATCTAATATATATAACTAATTTAGCTTATATATCTGTGGCGATATTAAGTAATCGATCCAATATGTTTATAGTTAAAAAATGGCAATCTTAAGATAAACTGTTAGAATTATAAATACACAATAAAATATAAACTGATATATAACTCAAGATCTAGACTTCAAACAAAGATTTGAATTATACCAGTATTCAAATTAGGGTTTTCTTAAGCCCTTAAAGCCTAAAATAAAAATTGACCCAACAAGCATAAAAAACCTAAATCGTGGAAGATAAATCTTTCTTAAACAAATAATCACGTAAAATTAAAACTTAAATTTGTACTGTTTGATAAACTAAACATCTTGTAGGATCCATTAAAAATATTTTTGTATATAAACTTACATATATTAGATAAATTATACCCTATTAGTGTAACAAACTTCCCGAAAATTTAACCAATTATTATCTAAATAATATATACATATAACAAACACTTGCAGGAGACGTTCTTCAAAATTTTTAAGGGTTTAGATCTTCTTGAACCAAGTGAGCCGAAACTTCTCCAATAATGCAACAAAAGTCAATCAAAATCTAACTAAAATCCAATCTAAACCTGCCAAATCATCCCCACATTGATGACAATAAAACAAACCGATGAAACAGCAACAATTATAGGCAATTCGGATCAATTATGGAGAAGGAAACACCAGCCAACGTTACATTTTTTTTTCCTCTATATATATATATAAACCAGAACACTTGAAGGAGAAGCAAACGAACATCATCTTTTTCTAAACTTCCCACAATCAAACCACTCCCTTTTAGTAGTTAAATCAGCCTAAGAATAGGATTTAAAACGCATCAACCAACTCAGTTCGAATCTGAGGACAAAAAATTGCGAAAAAACGCTTAAAACGAGCTTAAGGTAAGTTGATGTAATTCAACGTGTTTTCTTTTGAATCTAAGAATTGGGATTGACTTCTGAACATCTTAGGAACCTAACCAAGTCCATCAAAAGCTTCGGATTTCATCGAGGAGCCACGACAAAGGTGATTTTCAAAAACCCTAACCTACCTTGATGATTTGAAAAATCATGGAACATGTTGTTGTTTTGCTGTTTTATGGAGATATTTAAGTAGTTTGATGTTATAGGAGCTCAAAGGAACCGGAAAACCGACTTCCCAACGTCGAGAATCGATTGAAATCGATCGGGTTCATCGGGGAAGATGATGAACAGTGCTTCCCCGATGAGCACGGGGGGAAACACTGGACGTGTTCCACCCGTGTACCCCTCGGCAAATTTCAAAAAAAAAAAAAACGAAGTTATTTAAATTAAAGTGTAAAATAATTAATGATATAAATAATTTTAGGATTATTAATATTTCTTTATTTATTTTTCTACAAAGATTATAAATAGTATTATTATTTAATAATATAATATCAAATTTTTTTTTAAATGATTGAACTTAAAAATGAAATATTTTTCTAGTATTATTAAATATATAATATTTAAATATTTAACCTATTAACATTAATCAAAAAGAATTTTTAGAAATATAAATTATCCTTATTAATTAATTCAAGTATATTAAGTTTTCTAATTATAATTGTTAATATTCTTAAAATTATTAAGAGAATTTTAAAATTTATAGTACTTTTGAAATTATCATTTCTGAAATAATATATGTAAAATTTAAAATAAAACTCAAAAGTTAAGATTAAAATTATTTTAGTAATATTATTTAATAAGAACTCACAATTAGTATGGATTAAAGTGTAAAACAAATAATATAAGTATTGTTATATGAAAAGTAATTATTTTACTTTATTTTATTTTATTGTCTTTTTCAGAATTATTATTATTATATTATTATTATTATTATTATTATTATTATTATTAGTAGTAGTTACTAATATTTTTACTATTTACGGCAAAAAGAAAAATTTGGAAATAATTGTAATTAAGTTAATAAATCTCTATATTAATAAATTTATTTTCATTAAGAATGTATTTAATTAGTTTATAGGAAAAAATTTTACGAGCCTAGTGAATACTAAATATGTATTTAAATAAATAATTGTAAACAATTAGATAACAATGGAAATTTAAATAATCCAAAGTTGTGAATGTAGAGATATCTATATTTTTTAAGTAAAATAACAGAAAACTCATAGTTTTAGACAATGAAAATGAATTAGCTGGATTGTTAAACTTCCTAAGTACCCAATCAATAGATGTAAGTACTAACCAAAGTTAAATTAAGTAACTTGAGATAAAGATGAATTAGTACTTAAGGTTTATCCTCAAAGAATTAGTTAATAACAGAACAAAAGCCCAATAGCACATTAGGACACTTAAATATTCATAGAAATTAGGTTATATAGTCTTGTATAATTAATGACTATATTACTCATCTCAATAGGTAGCTCGGGTATTGGTGAGGACTTTCCTGACAATTACTACGACTGAATAACATGAGCAGGTGAGTAACTCAGTCTTATTACATTGGTTGTACTTGTAAAATTAGTGAATCATGAAATAAAAGAAATAAAAATTTGGTGTACTACCTGGTTTGTGGAAACTGTGTATGGTATTGCACTGATTGCCAAGTCACTCTATTATAAGTGGTAGCAGAGTGATATATGTCTGTATTGCCTGTACAACATGATTGAATGTCTGTATTGTTTGATCACCTTCAAATTGATTAAAAACTACTGGTACCATAAAGGAAATTTGTCATGCATTACATATTTTGCATAAATAGCATTTGAGTAAGTGGTAGCCTACAACGTGTTAGTTTTCGGATCTCTAGTAATGCTTGAATTATCTAGGTAAGAGAGCTATTAGTTAATTGCAAGATTACCTTTGTTTTGTTAATACCATAGGAACTAAATGGTAAATGAAGGACGCCGCTTATGGTATTGCATGGAAATAACTAACACTTAGTGGAGTTTCTAAAGCTAAAACAGGAAATAAATAATAAAACATGATAAGTTTAAAGAGATAACTAAATTGAACATTATTATTTCCTGAAAGCTTAGTCTCTCCTAGGTAGGTAGACCATAGATTGTGATCATTCAACCCCGATGAGAGGGCGTAAATCTTCATCCTGTTTGGATTCCGGATTATCCAAGCTTGTAATGTACATATGTTTGTGAAATAGCCATGAATTCCTTAAATTACATGTTAATATGCTATTGGAATGATATATATATATATATGTGTGTGTGTGTGTGTGTGTGTGTGTGTGTGCTTAGCTAATGTAATTAGTGAATGTGTTATTTTATATGTGTATAGTCTTATAAAATTTATATTATTGTTTGATATCTATAAATGTGTGTATAGTGTAATGAATGTGGGTCTTTTTCAATTAATATACATGTGTTATGTTTAGAATTTAGTAAATTCACTTTTGAATTGTTTAGATATATGGCAGAAATTTTGGCTAATTTTAGACCCACATTTTGAGCTCAAATTCAATTCAAATGCATTTGAAATTTGCCTAAATTAACCTTAGGTCAAATATACCCCTAATGACAATTGTTGGATGAGTATTGGCTTGATTTTAAGCAAATTAAACCTCTTTTTGGCAACCTCAAATTTTCATACGAATTTTGACTTATCTTCTTCTTTCCTTTCTTCTTTTCTTAACCCAAAATCTTAAACCCTAAGCCAAGGTTTATTGCAAGCTTAAGGATTTGAATATCATTCTAAGCCAAGATTCAATCATGTGAGTTTAATACAAACTCTATCTTTTATTTTTATGTTCTATGTTGAATTATTTGTAAATGTTAGAATATATATGATTTTGAGGTGATGATTGGTATGAGATTGAATTGGTGCATGGATGATAGTTTGGATGGGATTAAGTGGCTAATAGAGTCGTAGTATATATCTTATAGGAGTGTGGATGTGTGGGGATGAGTATTTTGGAAGATTGAAAAATGAGTAGTAGATGTATGAAATTGAAGTGTGATTAGTGTTTTGGTGATTAGAATAGAATTCATATTGTTAGGATAGCATTTGGATCATATAACAAGCTTTAGAAAGTTTGGACTAAGTTTGGAAAATTTTTGAAAAATGAACAAGTGTAGTAAAACAGGGGAAATAAAAAACAATTTTCCTTTAGGCCTGTTTTTGAACGTACGCCGGCACCTGGGAATTCAACGCCGCCGGCTTAGAGGCAGCGTTGGATTCAAATTCCTTAACGCCGCTTTGTTACACCGCCGGCTTTTACGCTAAAAATTTGCCAACGTCTGTTCTTCAGAACGTACGCCGGCAATTTGAGTATCTACGCCACCGACCTACAGGCGGTGTTGAAAAGCCACAGAATCAGATTTCTTAAGCCCGACTGAAAGCCACCGGCTTTCGCTAGAAAAGTCAGCCGGCGTTCTTTCATCCATATTGTACGCTGGCTGCTGGGAATCAAGGCCGCCGGCGTATGTGTCAAAGCTGCCCTATCTGAGTAAGCGGACGGCTTAGACCTCTCTAGACGTTTTGAAAATTTCGGGTTTTGGATTCTACGCCGGCTCAAGGCCGTCTGCATAGAATGAAGCAGTCGGCGTACCCTGGTACACTGCCAGCGTTGGCAGTGTTGATTTTCAGAGTATCGAACACCGGCCCAAACCGCCGGCTTTGGCTGCCAGCGTATCCCCTGTGCTTTTGAATTTTAAAAACTTTTTTTCAAAATTTTCCGAAGTTTGACATATGATCAATTAAGTATTATTAAGCGATCTAGGGTATATTAGGATGTTTAAATGCTTTATTATGACCTTTATTAATTTATTTGGATTTCTTGATATATTTATCTTTTATATTAGTTAACTAGTGCTTAAGCTAATTGTGAATTTAATATTGATTTAAACAGTGATAGATCCTCGCCCAGTCAACCTCGTTAACTCCCGAGCTATTTCAGGTACGCAGTAACTTGTCTGTCTCTTTGCTAAGGTAAGCATCAAGATCAAACTACTCTAAAATAAGAAAATCCTATTGGTATATGAGTGTTGATTGTCGTTGTTTGCCGTTGAATCTAGTTCGGAGAGCGGCACCCTGCTCAGATTGGGGGCAGGGTACTTTCTCGTTAATTGATAGAATGGTTTAGGAGATATGAGTATCCGAGCTGCTCATATTAACCCCCTGAGCGTCGTGATGCGTTACTCAGGATCCCCTAGTATTACGGGCTACGCCGGAAGGTGAGGCTGCCTAGTCTGTATGAACAGTAGGGACCACTCAGGGAGGCGGACGTAATACTAGATCCTTGTTGTCCGGAGTTTGAACACTCCCGTGTTGTCTTACTAACTAAAGACTTATTAATAAACAGGTGATTGTTGCATAATGCATTTAGTATAAGAATGTGTGATTCACTTCGCATTTTGTATTCGTTACTTGTGTACTGGGCCTTTGGCTCATATTTTATCTATTTCAGGTGATGATTCCGATGAGTTCTATACGAGTATGGGGTACAGAATCGACTTTGAAGATTTTCTTGATGGGTTGGAGGATTAGAGATGACCATGGACTCAATGGACCCTATAAATGTAATAGATTAGATGAGATTCTTTTTGGTTGATGGTGTAATTATAGTGCTAGTTCGGTTGCGTTTTGAGGATTTTGGGTTAAGGCTTGTAAGAAGCCTTTGGATGTAATATATATGTATATATGTATGTGTTTAGCTATTTAAAAGTTAAGTTGTATTCCTTTGCAAAATGAGTTGGTAGTATAGTAGTATAGTTTTGTTTAAGGTTAGAAAAAAAAAAAAAAAGCTATGTTTCTTATTGTATAATATCTTTATGGAATTAGATAAACAATTACTCAAACATTTCCTTTAGGCAATCTTACATATAATCATAGGGGTTATATGTGATTGGGGAACCGTTATCTCCTATTTCAAATATGAGGGTGATATCGGGTCCTTATAGTTTGCTTGATGCATTTCATATGATTGATAAATAACTTGTATGTCTTATGTGGTAAGTTCTAGTTATTCACTGAGCTTGTATTTTAGCTCATACTCCAACAGCCTTTCAGGTTTACTCCACGACCCTGGCTCATTGCTAGCAGGAGTATGGTCCCGGTAAGAAGTTAGAAGCCAGAAAGCTTAAAGACTGGCATAGGATTAGAACATATGTATCACTATTTACTTCTTTGAGGCAGGTAACGTGCATTAGAATCATTAGCTAGGGGTTGTAAGAAAAAATAAAGCATATGGTCTGTAATATCTTACTAATGTGATAGTTGTTTACTAATTTATGTCTTATATATATTTGTTTATCCTATCCAAACAACTAAAAGATCCTGTTTATTAAAATCATATCATTCCTGGAAGGTAAACTAGTAATGAAAATCAAGTGTTTCTTGGTTACTATTATTAGGATACCCTCGGGGCGTGACACGCAAAGCAGGAAACTCTTGAAAGTAAAGGCAAAGGTATGATCTCTTTCCTCCTCAATCTTTGATTCTCTGTCTACAAGAATTTGAATTCATTTGTTAATAGCTTGTAAATGCAAACGAATGTAACAAATGTATTATGTGATGAATATATGTGTATGTATATCAACTACTAACTAGGGCTTTTGTGTATTGTATATGAGGTAAATTCCAAGAATGATAGTAAGGAAAGAGAAAGAGAAATTACTGGAATTCGAGCTCCAGATCGTCTCCAAGAATAGAGAATGAGAATCGAAAAACTAGGGTTAGAGATCTCGAAACTTTCTAGGTAAAAACCCTTTAATTACCCTTCTATATTTATATGATTGCAACTCTCCTTTTGGGATATTAGTGAAACTTGATCGTTATCTGTTATTTCCGGTTATAATGTTGAAATAACATATAAAATGCCCTTTCTTGTATGCTTAAGTCCCACTACGTAATCCTTTAAATGTTTTGGAAATTTCCTATTGCTTTATGATATAACAATTTTTCATGTCATTTCATTTCATTTGTGTGTATGCTTTTCTGTTTTTTAAGTTAAAGTTTTCTCCTAATTTTTTCTTAACTCAAGTAACGTGTTTTAAGTCGATCCTTTTAGGCTAATCACCCCCAATACTAACTGTTAACTTGAAGGTTAGGTTGAGTTTGGATTCAGTTGAAATCAACGAAAGATGATGGAAAGTTATAGAAATAGATGACAATCATACATTTAGATAATTTAAAAAGCTGCACAAATAGGCCAAAACGAAAGGAAAATGGTGGAAAAAGAATCCCAATTTTTCCTTCTCAAAGTTAGATGGAAAGCTTCCAATCTACAAAAATTATCCTTCATTAAACCTAAATCATTATTTAACTTTAAAACATTTTAGTTAAATACTATCTTTAGTTCTTTTTTTTTTTTTCTTTTCCTTACCTTTTCCTTCCATTTCTTTCATAAGTTACCAAACATAAAATAAAGATTCTATACATTTCCTAATAAGACTCACTATTATTTTTAATTTCAATTAATTTAGTGTCTATATGAGTTTAATACTCGATCATCGTTTTTTTTTTCCCCCTAAATGGATACCATTATCCAACCGCCTTGTAGAAGGTAAATAATATAGTTGATGTTGAAGTAATGAACAAAAAGAAACGAAAAGAAAGAGAAGAAGAAGAAGCAGCAGCAAGCAGAATGGCATTAATATACAAAGGACAAAAAAGGTATGAAACCATTTGTAAATTTACTCATTTATTATCTTATTTATTACAAGTGTAATAAATGAAGATGCATATAAAAATAAATGTATTCAAATATTTTTTTTTTTTCTTTTTTCACGTAAGATTCACTAACATGGCTGCCATGTCAGATTATTATATTATCAACTCACAGAGTAGATAAAAAAAAAAAAAGAAAAAAAAAAGACATTGATTCCGATAATCCATGGGTGCTAAAGTAGGCATGCATGCATTGGCACTAAATAGTTACGTATTTATTATTTAGATAAATGAGACCTGTTCTTTTCACAATCTGCCTCCCTCCCCACAAGCGAAAATATATATATATACACATATATAGCTATATATATATATATAAACAAAAAAGGAGGTAAATTCCACAGTAAGATCACAATATTTGAAAATAAATTTATTTTAGGTTAGAAGTTTCAAAAAGTCCAAAAAAAGTCACAACTAGAGATGGGCATGAATCGGTCTCATTCTTAAATCAAATCATTAAATAACAGTTTGGTTTGAATTTGAAAAATGGATTAGAAATTTTTCTTTTCAAAATATTGAATAATGGTTTGGTTCAATTCGGATAACGGATTAAAACAAAATTATCATAAAAAAAACTTAGTTCTAATATTTACATTTGTGCGGATATTTAAATATTGAAATCACACTATAAAGTTCATGTTATAAATCTCAATAAAATACTTTATGAATTCATTGCATTCATAACCCATATTTTCTCATAAAATTATTTAGTCACTAACATAGTATGCTTACAAACTAATACATAGTAAAATATAATGTATAGTCCTTTAAAATATAATTTAGTTAACCATCTAACAATAAATTTGGCTAAAAATCATCTACCAAAAAAAGTCATATATGAATAAAAGTGATATACTAATAAAATATACAATGAAAAATTAATACATAATAAGATAAATAATTAAATAATAAATCCATACTCCACAGAGTTTAAACTTATTCCTTTTTTTTAAATTTTTTTTTGTTCAAGATATATTCCTTCATCTGTAACTTAATGTTGCTTTTTTACTAATAGTTTAAACTCTATAGAGTGTGAATTTTGATAAATTGATTTGGTTTTATGGATTAATTCGATTTACCTCTTTAAACCAATCATAAATTTATGGATTGGTTTGGGTTAAGAATTTGCTAAACCAAATTGTTTTAAAAGACCATATTTTTTTTTTTGTTTGATTTGGTTTGGTTACAGATTGGTTCGGTTCGACTGGTTTTTTGGCTTGTCCTTAGTCATAACGTTTGGAAAGGTATCTTCTAATATTTAATTAAATATTTCTCATATTAATACATGTTAATGGGACCTTAAAAATTTTTTTAGTTTTAATTAAATACTTTTTCTATGGTTACATATAAAAGGTGATCCCGATTGACTCACTTCGATCTCTCTTTTAAACCATTCAAAAATGTTGTAACCTAACATCAATTTACTCAGTAAATATCGTGACATGTTTTGAACTTTTCGAAACATTGTAATCTAAAATGAACTTATCCCTGAATATTGTGACATTCCAATATCATTTACTAAAAGAAAAAGCATTTTTGTGAGACTATGCCTTTAATATGTCAAAATCAAATATTACAATCCAACTCTAACTCAGAAGAATGGGTTTTAACTTATTTCTCTAATGAATAATTTAAAATATGCATTTATTTATGTACAATCATACTACCTATAATTGTAAAGTTTGCAAGTATTATAAATCTTATCAAGACAAAAACATAGGTTACATTGGTAAGAATTATGATTTTAATTTTATACGAAGTCTATATTAATTCTGGTATACATAATTTTAAATATATTCATTATTTATGTTAACACATTAAATATTATGAATAAGTAATTTACATCCATCATTTACATGGAAATAATTTAAACATTTTTTTACTTTTACTTTTACCTTTTTTTTCTTTTCTGATTTTCTTTTCTTTTTTTAATTATTTTTCTTCTCTTTTTTTATTTCATTTTATTTTTATAAAGGACCTAAGTTAAATCCTCTGGGTTCCATGACACCATCCTAACCCAAAGACATATTAGGTTACTCTAGAGGTTCTAGACCTACCTACACTAGCTTGTTATGTGCTAGGCCAAACTAGCTCATAGGTTAGAACTGACTTATACCTACTCTAGTCAAAACAACTGGATGTGATTTAAAAATTGTGATTTATATGGTCAATAACTTATTAAAAATTGTGATTTATATTTGCTAACTCAACTTTGGTATCTTGATAATGTTCCAACAATCATGACTATATACCTAACACTTTGAAAATTGTTCTTTTATTAGATTGTTTAATTTGCTTAAGTGTTATAAGCATCAGCGATTAGTACAACAAACCTCTAAACAAATATAATATTTAATATAAACTTATGAAATGGACCGATAGTGATAGCTAGCAATGTGTGTTTCAACTTGATGAGCTTGTATGATTCATTGCCAACACCGACTAATTTGCAGTTGTAAACAATTCGAGGCAAGATGTTAAATTTCTGAGCTTGAGCTTGAGTTCGACTAAAAATTTCAAAACTTGAGCTCGACTGACTTTAAAACTCTAAGATCGAATCCTCTTCAATGTAATATTACATAAACTCAAACTTGATTTAGTAATGCTCGTTTAGACTCAATTTATTAAAAAAATAATTTTAATTTTAATTAAAATAATATTAATATCTAAACTCAATTCAAATTCAATTAATATTTACATTTGATGTGAGCCCAATAAAACTTGATTAAATATGCAAAGCTCGAACTTGATTCAATAAACTATTCAAATAGCTCGAGCTCTACTCGATAAATTACTCGAATACCTTGAGATCACATTAAGCAGCGTTTTAAGCAATTTATAAATCAACTTAATTCATTTGCAGCATTATTACTCTTTGACAACATAAAAGACATTTTTCAAAAGCCTATTGGACGGATCCTGTTAAAAAGAGAGCCAGGACCATACAATTTTTCCAAGTTTGTCCACTGTTGTCCAAATTGATTTGTATTTGACATGGATCTCACACTAATTGTGTGTGAAACATCATCTGCATGAGACTGGTAGGCATGAGAAGACTGGCAGAAATAAAGGGTGGAACGGCGTTAAGTATGTGGCTCAACCGCTCAAGCAGCCCCCACCAGCCACGCCTGTACGATGAGAAGGTTGTCACGTGAAATTGAGTTAGATAAACTAAAACATCCGTTACTCCTCGTCTATATACATATTTATATTTATATCTCAACATTAATTCTGTATACCTACATGGTAGTTCTTAATTCTTTCCACCTTATTGCTCACTGACTTTCTAGTCCCCCTCCCAATATTTTAATCACAAGCATGGTTGTCACATCCGAAATCGTTTGTGTGACCGGCGCCGCAGGTTTTGTCGGATCCTGGTTGATCAAGCTGCTCCTTGAGCGTGGCTACACGGTTCGCGCTACCGTGCGCGATCCCAGTTCAGTAGTTGATTCTGTGCTTTTATCCTTTTTCATTTTAGTTTAATGCCCTTTCAATTCGTTGAATTAATAAGATTATAATGAAATTCTTATTACTGATGAATGGAATAAAGGTATAATACGATTTTTCTTTATTAATTTTATTTAATTGATGATATTTAAAAAAAAAATAATTTCAACATTGAATTGATATTCACATATTTAAATAAAGAATAGTTATTCAATGTTTTGTATAATAAGAATTCATTATGAAATCACTACTTAGTGAAATAAACATCATAATAACTATTCATAAAGGATAAGACTATAATGAAATTGAAATTATAGCAAAGTGAATTGGCAATTTAATGTTTAAAGACAATGCATCAAATTTAAAAAAAAAAAAATAAGTCAAGCAAAACAGAGATTATTGAAGGAGAAGTTTTCTTATTTTCTTGACTACCCTTTTTTTTTCCCCCAAAAAACCTCCTGGAACCCCGAAACCTCCTGAAACCAAATCACTAACCTTATTTTTGTGATTTCCTCTTTTTCAAATGAAGAAGAATACTTGATTTCATAGAGAAAAATACAATGAAAAGTTAATACTTGTTTCAATCAAATGGAATTCATGTTGACCATGCTGCATAATTGATATATTGCTGCTATTGTTGTCTTCGCTTTGAAACTATTTTCTGGATTCCACATTGATGGTAAATTATCGTATTCATTTTCAATTTAATCTATATTATTTTTCTAAATTTGAATTTGGAAATTTGCATAAAAGCTGTATCATTGAATTGGCAATAACAAAGGGAAAGGCACTGATACAAAAACCCATATAACCAAGAAGCCAATTGTTTTGTTGGTAAAAAATAGATAATAACATTTTCAAAAAAATACATTATAATAATTAGCTTTTTTTTAAAGTATACAGGTAGGGGGCATCATCAATTCATCATGATATATCCTTGCAACAATGAGTCCTATTTCCTGCATTGCGTCCAAGATTTTTCCTTTCCCCACTCTTCTTGTGGAATCATATAAGCACATAGTAATCTATAGCCATTAATCTCTAGACAACTCAATTGCTTAAATAAAATTCATTTGATCCTTTTGTCTTCATCATTAAGGATTGAATTGTTACATATTGTGGCATAATGACAGTAGATATTGCTCAGATAACATGCACTCATATACCAATCTCTTCCCCTTCTTTTTTATTTATTTAATCTTGTACAAACATTAAAGTGATAAAGTTAAAATACAAGTACCCAAAAATATAATTTATTTATTTATTTTTTGCCTTAGTCATGAGATATGACAAGATTTGTATTCTTTCTTTTTATTTTTTTTTTCCTTAAATCATTGAAGGTATAAATTAAATTATAAATTTTGAGTAATGAATTGGCAGATAATGTGAATAAGACTAAACATCTAGTTGAGCTCCCCAAGGCAGATACAAACTTGACACTGTGGAAGGCTGACCTCGCCGTAGAAGGAAGCTTCGATGAGGCAATTCAAGGGTGCGATGGAGTTTTCCATGTTGCTACCCCAATGGATTTCGAAGCCAAAGATCCCGAGGTTTGTACTTTACAAATATATTATTATCGATTTGATTCGTTTACACCCCTATTTTCATATATATTTATTTATTTTGAGATACGTTTTCCAAATGTCAGAATGAAGTAATAAACCCAGCAATTAATGGGATGTTGAGTATAATCAAAGCATGTAGCAAGGCAAAGGTGAAGAGGCTAGTCTTCACATCATCCGCCGGAGCAGTCAACTCTGAAAGGCATCCAAAACCAGTTTATGATGAGTCTTGCTGGAGTGACGTGGAATTTGCAAGGTCAACCAAGATGACTGGATGGGTTAGTATAATTCTGATGATTCATGCTATATATGCCACTAGTTGTTATATCATTATCGTTAAAAATTTTAATGAAATTAATATGTATATAATTTCAAAAGAGTTATAATCTTTCTTAATATATGAGTAAAATAATATAACATCAAGATTACGTTATTTTGTAGATTTATATGAAGATTATATAATTATTCTTAAAAATTACGATCTTATGCATAAAAAAGAGGACAAATCTCTTAAATAAAACTAATGCATGTAAGAATGTTTGTAATAAATTATTTTATATCTGCATCTATATTAATATTCTTTTACAGTCCGTTCACTTAACATAAATAGCAATTCATTCCCCTCTCATTCCACGTAAAGCTGCTATTGCAATATTTACTTAGGAGGAATTGCATTCAATGGTTCATTTTCAACTTTGTCTTAAAAATATCATCAATACTATTATCTTTTCTCCATAATAAATACAATGGATATTATAAATATTTTATCTTTTACTTCAATAATTACTTATTTTACTTTTTTATAACAAGTGAACATTTTAATAGTCATTGCATCCCTATTGCATTTCCTTAATTATAATTTCATTCCCCTTATTCATATGGCGAAATGAACTAGCCGTTAGTGTAGTAATATGTCTAGTAAAATATGTGACATTTGATTATCTCACTACTCCCATCTCATTGTGGCAAATGGGTACAAAACAAATCAAATAAAATTAAGCATTCGTAAAATAATATAACATCAAGATTACGTTTTTTATGTAGATTTATATGAAGATTATATAATTATTCTAAAAAATTACGATCTTATGCATAAAAAAAGAGGACAAATCTCTTAAATAAAAAATGCATGTAAGAATGTTTGTAATAAATTTTTTATATCTACATCTATATATTAATAATTCTTTTCCAGTTCGTTCATTTAACATAAATAGCAATTCATTCCCCTCTCATTGCACATAAAGCTGCTATTGTGGTATTTACTTGAGAGGAATTGCATTCAATGATTCATTTTTCAACTTTGTCTTAAAAATATCATCAATACTATTATCTTTTCTCCATAATAAATACAATGGACATTATAGATATTTTATCTTTTACTTCAATAATTACTTATTTTACTTTTTTATAATAAATGAACATTTTAATAGTCATTGCATCCCTATTGCATTTCCTTAATTATAATTCCATTCCCCTTATTCATACCGTGAAATGAACTAACCGTTAGTGTAGTAATATATCTAGTAAAATATGTGACATTTGATTATCTCACTACTCCCATCCCATTGTGGTAAATGGGTACAAAACAAATCAAATAAAATTAAGCATTCGTAGGACAACATATAATGAGAGCACCCTCTAGTAAAATTAAAAATGTTTTAATTTTTTTAACTAAAGATGTTCCTTGTTTTATATGTAGATGTACTTCGTATCGAAGACGCTGACGGAGCAGGCAGCCTTGAAGTATGCTGAAGAGATCAACCTTCATCTCATCAGTATCATACCCACTCTTGTGATTGGCCCATTCCTCATGCCTACAATGCCACCAAGTCTAATCACTGGACTTTCACCAATCACACGTAAATGTCTCATTTAATTTAATTTATTTTTTTATTTTATATGAAAGGGATTTGATGGGTCGTACAAAACCCATTCTTCCCAAGATAATTTTTTTAAAAAAAATTTAAAAATATTTTAGTATTATAAAAAAATTTTAATAATTAATTTTTTGATTAACTTTTCTCTGCAATTATTTCTTTCTACTGAGATAATTATTTCTCTTTGTTTTTCTCTTCTTTTTATTTATTTCCTTCCAATTTTTTTCCTTTTTAATTTCTTTCCTTTATGTCAAACATTAAAGTAATCATATTTCCATGAAAAAAAATTAAATTAAAAAAAAGGAAATTTGCTCCTTAATATGCAACCAATAACAAGACATAGCATGAAAAGCAAGTATTTATAATAGTTTGCACTATAACGTATTCATAAAGCGTATATACACGGTATATTTTCCTTTAAGCATATGCTATTTTAACTTTTTTTTTGGTCCGTGCATATTTAATAGAAAAAAAAATTCTTTAAATGTCTTTTATGAAACCATGGAGATAATTACCAGTAGATAGATATAGATTAGGGTCCATTTGGCTAGGTTTTCTGATAGATAAAGACATTTTATTTCAAATTTTTTTAACAAATTATTTATCAAGAAATAATTACAGCTAAAAAAATTTTATAGTTTTCATAAAAAGATCAAATAAATAAAATATAAATATAAATAAAAAATATTATATATATCATTTCGATACAGATATATATATAAATACAAATGAAAAACAAACCATTCAAACAGATAGAGAACATCTATTTCAAGTTATACAAATTGAGAATAAATGATACAATGCCTCAAAGTCAAAGATGTATATTAATCAAATATTGGAAATACAACGCAAACTTGTTTCATAGCTAATGCAACCAAGATAAGATATTAGAAACCTTTTTTACATGCACCATATGCTGTGAATAAGAATTGTCTTTAGGATTTATTTAAATTGTTTTATTTTTATTTGTATCTAATTTGTATTTATATGTTATCTTAATCTAATCTATTTGATCTATTTATAATTAAAATGTATATTTTTTTTATATGTATTTATTTTTTAAGAAACAGTTCGTTTCAAAATAATAAAATAAAAAAAAATGTTAACTCGACCATAAATCAACAAATAAATAAGACTTAAATAAATTTCTTTGTTTGTAGTTAGAAGCAAACGTACCTTTCTTTTTATTGCAGCTAACCAATTGTTGATTATTTTATGATTTACTAGGAAATGAAGCACACTATTCAATCATTAGGCAGTGCCAGTTTGTCCATCTGGACGATCTTTGCCGAGCACACATATTTCTTTATGAACACCCTCAAGCAAAAGGACGGTATATTTGCTCATCACATGATGCCACCATTATCGAGCTAGCAAAGCTTCTCAGAGAAAAGTATCCAGAATATAATGTGCCAACTGAGTATGTCCTATTTCACTAGTCAAATTCATATTATTCAATATAATAATCCTGCTATAGCGGAAGAAAAAAAAAAAAAAAAAAAAGCTATTATAGCTTTTTCGGATGACTTGCTTTACCTAGGGTTTCATTGACTAGTAAAGTTAATAAAAAATTATTATTATAATAATAAAATCGATTAAATAAAAATAGTTTAGATATAATTATAAACAAAAAAATTATAATTATAATTAACTGGTTCATTTATCATTGGTTGATTAGGTTCAAATGTGCTGATAAGGATTTGGAAAACGTGTCATTCTCCTCCAAGAAGTTGAAGGATTTGGGCTTTGAATTCAAATATAGCTTGGAGGACATGTTTGTTGGGGCTGTGGAAACATGCAGCAGAAAGAAGGGTTGCTCCCTATTCCGACTGAGAAGCCTCTCAATGGACAGATCTAAACTATTGCTTGTCTATCTCACTATTGAGAAGTCACTTTCTATCATTAAATAAATTGAATTTGATCAAATTCAATGTAATGAATGATTTACTACTACTACTTCTATGTCTATTTTTTAATTTAGCAATTGAAAAATTATCTTATCTAAGTATCTTTACCTCTTACAACTTCATAAATATAGTAAAGACGGTGATTGGAATGTGAGAATTAAGGTGCAAATATTCACATACTTTTTAACCAATATTTTTAGAATAATGAATAAAGTAAAGGGTAAAAGTCCAATTTTGTAGGGATTTGCTGTGTATTTAACTTGTGGTAAGGGTATATTAGTACCTTTATCTTTATCTTTAAACATGTCTATGGATGCAAAATAGAAGGAAAATAAAATGAATTGAATCATCCATAAACTTATCTACTTGTTTAATTATCAATTTTATGGCAAATAATCATATCCTCATGCAAATATTTCTAAATTAGTTGGTTTAGCCCCTCTAAGATGGTACTAAAGCGGGTTGAATTTGGATCTTTTAGCCTCTTAGAACCTGTTTATATAATCAATAGATTATGACAAATTGGGAAAAGTTAACACATTTAAAAATTAAAAATTTGTATTACCATTGAAAAGTTTTTGTCAAATAAATGATACCATAAACCCCATCACAAAATCATCGTCATCTTGCCATTCCTAATAGGAAAAGCAAAACCCAATCTCCCAATTCTTAAGAGGCCCCCACTTGTTGCTCGTCACTCTCGTGCGTCCTATCTCAATTTTATTATATTTTTTTTCTTCCATTAAAATGCAAGAAGGGGAACTCAAACTTAATAAATCTCATTTGAGAAAACTAAGGGTAATGTTATTAGTTAAATTGTAAGGCTATTGACATCTCCGTCTCAATTAAACCCATCATTCTAATACTTAATCAGACCGTCTTTAGTGTCACGGTCTAGGGCTTTCGCTAGCATACTTAAACCGTGCAGCGCTTACTATCCTACCCTTTGTAGTAGTAAGCAAGACTAAAATATGTAAGCAACACACACACAAGCAATAAGGATAACCAACAAGTAAAAAGGGACACGGACAACAAATCAATGTATGAAAAAAAACACTTCTCATTAATATCAAATGTACAAGGCAACAGGAAAGTGTGTGGGGGGGTAATGTGTAAGATGGGCTATCATTGACTGTGGACAGTCAACCGGTGAGTAAGAGCTTCAATCCAGAAGAGTACTCATACCCCACAAAGAGCTTAATATATTTTTGGCTCTGGCAGAGGAGACATTAATTTTGGTGATGAGGCAACACCTCTAAATTAATAATAATAAAAATAATTACAAATCCCCCCCTTACATACCTACATTACAAAAGACTGTCACATTTAATCTACCTTCATACTTAGTGGTTTTATATGTTCATTTCCATCTTCCTCTACTAAATTTGTTGTTTCTTTGTAGGAGGTTGTTGTCTATGATTTAGTAATCAATGTATATTAATGTATGATATTTGTTAATGAAGTCAGAAGATTGATTGATAAGATAGATTTAGTATGAGTAGAGAAGTTTGAATGTAGATCTAGACATAAATTGTATGAACTTTATGCATAAAGATTTAATTTTTGTTAGGAATCTTGAATTATAATGCAATTTTATGTGCAATTAATGATGAAAAACGTTTCTATTAATTAGATAGGATTAGAGATTAATATTCTGGGTGTGAAACATCATCTGCATGAGACTGGTAGGCGTGAGAAGACTGGCAGAAATAAAGAGTGGAACAACCGCTCAAGCAGCCTCCCCCAACCACGCCTGTACGATGAGAAGGTTGTCACGTGAAATTGAGTTAGATATGCTAAAACATCCGTTACTCCTCGTATATATACATATTTATATAAACTTCTCAACATTAAATCTGTATGCCTCTATTGTAACTCTTAATTCTTTCCACTTTATTGCTCACTGTCTAGTCCCCCTCCCAATATTTTCCGAAACGACAATTATGGTTGTCACATCCGAAACCGTTTGTGTGACCGGCGCCGCTGGTTATGTCGGACTGGTTGATCAAGCTGCTCCTTGAGCGTGGCTACACGGTTCGTGCTACCGTGCGCGATCCCAGTTGAGTAATTGATTCCTGTGCTTTTATATTTTTTCGCTTTAGTTTTAACGTTTAAAGCTACTGCATTGAAATCTATTTTTCTTTTTTTAATAAGTCAAGCAAAACAGAGATGATTGAAGGAGAGTTTCTTATTTTCTTGATTACCCATTTTTTTTCTTTTTTCTAAACCTCCTGAAACCAAATCACTAACCTTATTTGTGTGATTTCCTTTTTTTCAAATGAAGAAGAATACTTGAATTCATAGAGAAAAATACAATGAAAAGTTAATACTTGTTTCAGTCAAATGGAATTCATGTTGACCATGCTGCATAATTGATATATATTGCTGCTATTGTTGTCTTCTCTTTGAAACTATTTTCTGGATTCCACATTGATGGTAAATTATCGTATTCATTTTTAATTTAATCTATATTATTTTTCTAAATTTGAATTTGGAAATTTGCATAAAAGCTTTGAATTGGCAATAAAAAAGGGAAAGGCACTGATTCAAAAACCCATATGGCCAAGAAGCCAATTATTTTGTTGGTAAAAAATAGATAATAACATTTTTAAAAAAATACATTATAATAATTAGCTTTTTTTCAAGTATACAGGTAGGGGGCATCATCAATTCATCATGATATATCCTTGCTACAATGAGTCCTATTTCCTGCATTGCGTCCAAGATTTTTTCTTTCCCCCCTCTTCTTGTGGAATCATATAAGCACATAGTGATCTATAGCTATAATCTCTAGACGACTCAATTGCTTAAATAAAAGTCATTTGATCCTTTCGTCTTCATCATTAAGGATTGAATTGTTACATATTGGGGCATAATGACAGCAGAAATTGCTCAGATAACATGCACACATATATCAATCTCTTCCCTTCTTTTTATTTATTTAATTTTGTACAAACCTTAAAGTGATAAAGTTAAAATACAAGTACCCAAAAATGTAATTAATATATTTATTTTTTGCCTTAGTCATGAGATATGACAAGATTTGTATTATTTCGTTTTATTTTTTTTCCCTTAAGTCATTGAAGGTATAAATTTAATTATAAATTTTGGGTAATGAATTGGCAGATAATGTGAATAAGACTAAATATCTAGTTGAGCTCCCCAAGGCAGATACAAACTTGACACTGTGGAAGGCTGACCTCGCCGTAGAAGGAAGCTTCGATGAGGCAATTCAAGGGTGCGATGGAGTTTTTCATGTTGCTACCCCAATGGATTTCGAAGCCAAAGATCCCGAGGTTTGTACTTTTAGAAATATATTATTATCGATTTGGTTTGTTTGCATCTCTATTTATTTATGATATATTTATATATTTTGAGATACGTTTCCAAATTTCAGAATGAAAATAATAAAGCAAATTAATGGGATGTTGAGTATAATGAAAGCATGTAGCAAGGCAAAGGTGAAGAGGCTAGTCTTCACATCATCCGCCGGAACAGTCAACGTTGAGAGGCATCAAAAACCAGTTTATGACGAGTCTTGCTGGACTGACGTAGAATTTGCAAGGTCAACCAAGATGACCGGATGGGTTAGTATAATTCCGATGATTCATGCTACGCCACTTCTTGTTAGATTAATTAGGTAAAAGCTAGTGTTATATCACTTTCGTTAAAACTTTTCAATGAAATTAATATGTATATAATTTCAAAAGAGTTATAATCTTTCTCAATATATATGAGTAAAATAACATAAGATCAAGATTACGTTATTTTATGTAGATTTATGTGAAGATTATAATTATTCTAAAAAATTACAATCTTATGTATAAAAAAAGAGGACAAATCTCTTAGATAACACTAATATATGTAAAAATGTTTGTAAAAAATTATTTTATATATATATATATATATCTATATATTAATAATTCTTTTATAGACCCTCAATAGTAATTCATTCTCTCCACTTGGACATAGACAATTCATAAATAACAATTCATAAATAACAATTCATGTCTCCACCCCATGAATTATCATTCAATAGTTCATTTTTCAACTTTATCATAAATATCTCTGTTTTGAAAATATCATCAACTTTATTATCTTCTATTTCTAATAAATACAAGAAGCATTATAGATATTTTATCTATTACTCTAATAATTACTTATTTGAATATTTTAATAGTCATTACATCCCTATTATATTCCTTTTAAATTAGAAATTCAA
This sequence comes from Combretum micranthum, assembly GCA_024138025.1. Classification (NCBI taxonomy): domain Eukaryota; kingdom Viridiplantae; phylum Streptophyta; class Magnoliopsida; order Myrtales; family Combretaceae; genus Combretum; species Combretum micranthum. Next base: position 53,532 of record JAMXBD010002588.1, read on the forward strand.
TTTTTCTTTACTTCATCTGGTAAAGCGAACGAACCGTTAGTAAAGTAATATATCTAGCAAAGTATGTGACATTTGGCTCTCTCACTACTCCCATCCAATTGTGGCAAATGGTTGCAAAACAAAACAAATAAGACCAAGCATTCATAGGACAAACATATAACTAAAGATGTTCCTTGTTTTATATGTAGATGTACTTCGTGTCCAAGACGCTGACGGAGCAGGCAGCCTTGAAGTATGCCGAAGAGATCAACCTTCATCTGATCAGTATCATACCCCCTCTTGTGGTTGGCCCATTCCTCCTGCCGACAATGCCACCAAGTCTAATCACTGGACTTTCCCCAATCACACGTAAATGTCTCATTTAATTTAATTTATTATTTATTATTTTTATTATTTTATATGAAAAGGATTTGATGGGTCCTACAATACCCACTCTTCCCATGAGAAAAGTTTTTTTTTTTTATTTAAGAATATTTTGGTATTATAATTTTTTTTAATAATTAATTTTTTTTATTAAGTTTTCTCTGCGATTATTTCTTTGTATTGAAATAAGTATTTCTCTTTGTTTTCTGTCTTTTTATTTATTTCCTTCCAATTTTTTTCCTTTTTAATTTCTTTCCTTTATCTCAAACATTAAAGTAATCATATATTGAATAGAAAAAACAAGTATTTATAATAGTTTGCTCCTTAATATGCAACCAATAACAAGACATAGCATGAAAAGCAAGTATTTATAATAGTTTGCACTATAACGTATTCATAAAGCGTATATACACAGTATATTTTCCTTTAAGTTTATACTATTTAAACTTTTTTTTTTTTTTTGTCCGTGCATATTGAATAGAAAAAACAAAGGTTTCTTTAAATGTCTTTATGGAACCATGGAGACAGTTACCAGTAGATAGATATATATTAAATGGAGAGCATCTATTTTAAGCTATACAAATTGCGAATAAATGATATAATGCCTCAAAGTCAAAGATGTATATTAATCAAATATTGAAAATACAATAGGCACTTGTTTCATAGCTAATGCAATCAAGATAAGATATTAGGAACCTTTTTGATATGTACCATATGTTGTGAATAAAAATTGTCTTTAGGATATATTTAAATTATTTTATTTTTATTTATATTTGTATTTGTACTTTATCTGTATCTAGTTTATTTGATATATTTATGATTAAAAATGTATCATTTTATCTGTATTTATTTCTTAAAAAATAATTTGTTTGAAAATAATAAATAAATAAATGTTAAAATGATTAGAAACCAACTAATAAATAAGACTTAAATAAATTTCTTTGTTTGTAGTTAGAAGCAAACGTACCTTTCTTTTTATTGCAACCAACCAATTGTTGATTATTTCATGATTTAATAGGAAATGAAGCACACTATTCAATCATAAGGCAGGGCCAGTTTATCCATCTGGATGATCTTTGCCAAGCACACATATTCCTTTACGAACACCCTCAAGCTAAAGGACGGTATATTTGCTCATCGCATGATGCCACCATTATCCAGATAGCAAAGCTTCTCAGAGAAAAGTATCCAGAATATAACGTGCCAACTGAGTATGTCCTATTTCACTAGTCAAATTCATATTATTCAATACGATAATCCTGCTATAGCTATTATAGCTTTTTCGTTTGACTTCCTTTACCTAGGGTTTCATGGACAGGCAAAGTTAATAAAAAATTATTATTATTATAAAATCGATTAAATAAAAATAGTTTAGATATAATTATAAATAAAAAAATTTATGATTATAATTAACTGGTTCATTTATCATTGGTTGATTAGGTTTAAATGTGCTGATAAGGATTTGGAAAGCGTGTCATTCTCCTCCAAGAAGTTGAACGATTTGGGCTTTGAATTCAAATATAGCTTGGAGGACATGTTTGTTGGGGCTGTGGAAACATGCAGAAAGAAGGGGTTGCTCCCTATTCCGACTGAGAAGCCTCTTAATGGGCAGATCTAAACTATTGCTTGTCTATCTCACTATTGAGGAGTCATTTTCTATCATTAAATAAATTGAATTTGATCAAATTCAATGTAATGAATGATTTACCACTACTACTTCTATGTCTATTTTTTAATTTAGCAATTAAAAAATTATCTTATCTAAGTATCTTTACCTCTTACAACTTCATAATATAGTAAAGACGGTGATTGGAATGTGAGAATTAAGGTGCAAATATTCACATACTTTTTAAGAGAAAAAGTTCAAAAAATATTTTTATGTATCGGAAAAAAAATTTTAATCGATATTTTAGACTAATGAATAAAGTAAAGGGTAAAGTCCAATTTTATAGGGATTTACTATGTTTTTAATTTGTGGTAAGGGTATATTAGTACCTTTATCTTTATATTTGAACACGTCCATGGATGCAAAATAGAAGGAAAATAAAATGAATCGAATCATCCATAAAATTATCTACTTGTTTAATTATCATTTTTATGGAAAATGATCATATCCTTATGCAATATTTCTAAATTAGTTGGTTTAACCCCTTTAACATAGTACTAAAAGTGGGTTGAAGTTGGATCTTTTAGCCTCTTAGAATCAATTTATATAATTTATAGATTAGGACAAAATGGGAAAAATTAACACATTTAAAAATTAAAAAGTTTGTATTACCATTGAAAAATTTGTGTCCAATAAATCATATCATAAACCCCATCACAAAATCATCGTCATCTTACCTTCTCTGTTTTCCTAATAGTAAAAGCAAAACCCAATCTCCCAATTAGGTGGGTGGGGGAGGGCACTTGTTGCTCCTCACTTTCATGCATCCTATCTTAATTTTATTCTATTTTTTGCTACCATTCAATGCAAGAAGGAGAACTCAAACTTAATAAATCTCATTTGAGAAACCAAGGATAATGTTACTAATTAGACTATAAGGCTATTAACATCTCCATCTCAATTAAACCCATCATTCTAATACTCAATCAAACCCTCTTTAGTCTACCTTCCTACTTAGTGGTTTTATATGTTCATTTCCATCTTCCTCTACTAAGTTTGTTGCTTCTTTGGAAAGTTGTTGTCTATGATTTAGTAATCAATGTATATTAATGTATGATTCTTGTTAATTAGGTCGGAAGATTGATTGATGAGATAGATCTAGCATGAATAGAGAAGTTTGAATATAGATCTAGACATAAATTGTATGAACTTTGTGCATAAAGATTTAATTTTTGTTAGGAATCTTGAATTATAATGCAATTCTATGTGCAATTAATGATAAAGACGTTTCCATTAATCACATAGGGTTGGAAATTAATATTCTTGAAAGAGATGTTAATTAAATATAGAGTTTGTGCAGTTTGAGAAGCTAAATGAACCATTAATGATATCTTCCAAGGAATGAATTATAGTGTTAATGGTGAATTAAGATTACAGGTATATCTTGTGATTGATATCTTTAGAAGTATGATATTCAATTTACTAGGGTTACTTAATTAACTAGTTGATTAATTATATTGTTATCATTTGAATTACAACAGCTAGATAGTAGATTGGGGTAATTACTAGTAGTTACAGGTCATGGTGAAACGACCCCTGAACTTACACTGGTACTACAATTAGTAGGTATGTTTTTCTATAGATTAGTCGCAAAGTGAGAATAGGGTTTTAATTTTAATTTGATTGGTGATCATGATTAGTCAAACACAATCACATAGCTTGCTCTATAGAATGTTGTTTGTCTTCTCTTTCTAAAAATTGGAAACAAGGAGGAGCACCTAAATATTTATAAGCACTTAGCAATGATGACGATCATTGGATCATTTCAATGATTGTTGGATGAGATGGAGCAAGCTCAATTTATATTTATCATAAATGAGTTCACCATGAGCCAAGGCAAGTAGTCATCATCTTGTGTGCATGAGTTTGTTTGAGAAAGGTCGGATATGGTAGCTCATTCAATGATACTTATTCTAAATTTGTCAGGCCAAATCTCCCTAAGTCATCCTAATAGATAAGCTGGACTTGTTCGCCTTTATCACCTAACTCATGGGTCAAAACTCAAATAAATAATAATTATATAAAATTTTAAGCCCCTTTACATACACTATATATATGTTGGGAGCTTTTACGATTTCGTCAACGGTTGACATCATCATGAGATGGGTATGAACCGTGACCCGCCTCAAATCATCCCTACCGGTTTCATACTAGGGAACCAATATATATGGGACGGTTATGATCTATCAGAGGACATACCGGTTTTGGCAGGTCCAAATTGTTCGTCATTGAGAACCGATGGTTAGTCTAGGTCAAGGAATCGCTCATCTTGAACTGGGAACTGGCAATTTCGACTTGAATCCGCCAACCTTTAAAAAAAGCAAAGAAAAAAAAAACTCAACTAGTTTGCAAATTTAAGAAGGGGGTTCCTACACACATGCTTTAATAAAAAAAAAGGGAAGTGTTGTCCATCCTAAGCTGCATACTAAAAACTTTTGGAAATATGAAATATCATTGTGTGCATGAAATATGAATCTGTCAATGTAAATAATCTGCACACATTAGCTCACAAAAAATTTGAATCGTGCAAAAATATCAAATTTAGCCCAAATTGAATACGGCATGTTGAAAATTGTTGCAATGTCAGGCATCTCACAAGTTGATTTAGGATGATAAACAAGTTGCTCATAAATTTTATGCATGTAACAAAGGCTATAAATTGAGGAGCTCGTTTGAAAAAAAAAATTAGACATTCTTGTGTTGGAACTACTTTCAAAGAGTTAGTTTTGGAAAATATCAAACATTCTGCATTTGAAAAATATCAAACATTCCTGTATTTGATATTGCTTCTTATTTTTTAGAATATCTAGTACGAGAGGGATACTGTTGAATGATTTCTCAATCGCAATCAATCAATTTAAATTAAAACTCTATTCTTACTTTGCGACTAATCCTAGGCAAGCATCCTATCAATTATAGTATCAGTATAGGCACAGAAGTCATTCCACCAATACCAGTAACCACTAGTAATTACCCTAATTCTATTATCTAGTTGATTTGATTTGAACAATCTTAACATATCTAAGCAATTAATTGATTACCAAACCCTAGCAAAAGTGAGTGTCAACACTTTAATGATATCAGATCACAAGACTATCCCTAATCTTGATTCATCACTAACCCTAATTCCAATTCCTTACAGCACATTCATTAATGGGTTTTTTTAAGTTCTTGAACTGTAGGAATCCCTAGTTTCGTCAATCTCTCTTTCAAGATGATTGAATTCTAACCTCTATGTCTAAACGAAATGTTTTTCATCAGTAGATGCATACAAAATTGCATTAGAGTTCAAGATTCCTTAGCAAAATTAAATCTTTATGCAGAAGGTTCGTGCAATCTATCTCTAGAGTATATTCAAACCTCTTTGTTCATGCTAGATCTATCTTATTAATCAATCTATTGATTAAATCAACAAGAATCAAACAATGATCTAATACTATACACATATTAAATCAAGAAACAATATAAACACATGAATAGATTCAAAGGAACATAAACTTCCATTAACAAATAATTCAACCTATACATTAGGGTTAACGTTTCTTAAGATCTAGGGCAAAGAAATATATTTTTCCATAGGATAAGAAATACAATGATAGAATAGGGAAAAATAGTAAAGAATTATGATTATAACATTTAAAAATGAAGTGTTATGATCTTCAATAAGCTCTTGCGTTTCTCCACTCTCAAATACCCAGCTTTCTCCCTAGGGTTCGTAAAAAGGAAGAAGAATAATGATCTCTTTTCAAAAAGATGAGTTAAGCCCGCTATTTATAGAAAAGGGGAAAATTGGTCCTGCATGGGCATCCTACACAGCTGATGTTCAAGCCCATGTACACTTAAAACTGGTGAAAACATTGAAGTCTGAGGCTACGTAACCACAAACATAGCTTGTGTACTATAGTCGTGTACTTTCAAAAACGATTCTGGTCACTTTTCAACTCCTACACAAGTATCATGCATAGCTTGTGTAGCCTGCTTGTGTATTTTAAAAATACTTACTGGTCACTTTTTGACTCTAACACCAGTATTCTACACGGCTTGTGTAGAAAGCTATATATGTTGTAAATCTTCACTTTCCCATTTCTTCATCAAAGGTTCATTAACTCATCGAAATATTTTCGTTATGCTCATCATCTTCCTTCATCCTAAAATTGATATTTTAACTAAAGAAGTATCATTTTTCTTATTAATTCACATAAAATCTATATAAAAACATATCATAATAATGTGAATAATAAAGGTCTTTAGACAATTCTCAGTTACCCACTCACACTTATTTCTCGTGTTTCTTCTTAATTTCTTATTCCTCTACTGTGACCTCCACAATACTACCTAGTCATTGTAGAAAAAATCAATAGCTTCCTTTTTCTTTAGTGGTTCATCGAAAAAATCTGGAAAGAAAGACAAATTGAAGGAGAAGTTGCCGAGTGTTAGCAAGAGCCTACTATTAATATAGACGAGGATGCTAACTGTTATGATTTTAATGAGCCTCGAAGTCTAACCTTGAATTCACACGTGACCAATTTCCTTCAGTTTCACCAGGTTTCGAGACGTTTAATCATGTTCACCATCAATAAGGGGATGATGACAACAACTCCTAAGATCCGAAAGTGGAACCACTACCACAATATGAAGCTGAATTATGGTAGTTCGTGTGAAGAAATACACCCTTCCGTCGAGGCCCATCCACAAAGCTATCTTGACCATGTAAGTCTAATCTGTTTACTAAATATTTTAGGAAGGTCGAAGGGCTGGACAAGAAGACTGGGGCATGTTGCAATTATTGCAATGCAAACTATGCCTTTTCCAAGGGAGATAGATATGGTAGTCTTTCCAAACATCTTAAGTTGAATCATCCCAGCGAGTATGGAATGGACCTATCGCAACAGCAAATATCACGATTTGGATCGAAGAAAGAACAAGGCTATGGCAATTCAAGGAGGAACCGTATCATGATGTTTTGGTGCAAATGACAAGTGGGTTGCATTTGGGTTTTAATGCTGGCGAAAATGCAAATCTTATCTATTGCCATCAAGAAACTCTACAACCACAAGCTCCTAAATGGAGTGTTTCAATAATGAAACGACATTATCTAAAAATGTACTAGAGGAGTAAAGTGCAGCTACAAGCTATTTTCGTTGATCTTGATACATGTGTATCAATCTATTCTAGCATTCGGATTGATATATAGGGTGACAATTCCTACGTGGGGATTACATCTCATGCGATTGATCAACACTGGGTAATGCATAAGAGATTGATTGCATTACAAAAAATGGATAGAGCCCATACGACACAAAACATATATGCAATAATACAGACAATTCTTGATGGATACAGTTTGACCCATAAAAATTTTTCGATATGTTTCAATAATGCTACAGCAAATATAGCCAGTATTTCTGACCTATTGATGGTATATTTCTCTAATTGAGTAACCGAGTTTTAAATTTATAATCCTATATTTCCTTTTTCTAAAACGGTTAAAGCCAGACAAGTGCACCTATTGTTATGTAGTCTAGGATTAAGCATAGGGTCGTCTCCGACAGGGAACGAAATAAACACTAGTACTAACCTTCTTCTCATTATCTAGCCTAAAATAAATCATATTTTAATGATAGTATTGAATTACTAATTACTGTTGATTAACTAAAATGCAAATACGCTTATTAACACATAACGATGTAATGCAAACATAAAACAGGCCTGCAAACCATGACTAACATGTAGTTTCACACCATTAATATGTTTTTATAAGTCTTAACAGTAGAATTCAATAGGCTACCTTAAAGTCTTTCTCGAGATTATAAGGCGTAATCTTGATTTTATCTGCGGAATCTCTTCCTAGGCTAATAGCAAATCAAAGGTCGCATTAAGTTTAAGAATTCCAAAGAAAATTGCGGAAGATTTCACCATCTTATCTCTAAGACTATGAGCAATCCCTTTCAATAGTCTAAATCTATTCACTTAGATGATTTCTCAATCTATCTAAGTGAAATCTGGCAAAAATCCATGTCATGCACTACATAAATTAATGCTTTATATATACTACCATTGAAATTAAGAAGTCCAACAAAAATATTATGGATTTAACACATTTCTACATAGAGAATCATGAAATTTGTAGAATACAATACAACAGACATTAACAAAACATGATAAGATTGAGATGAGAGACAGAAAGACAAAATCCATTTCTTCCATTTCTGAAATTGTTTGAGAATTGTCTACAACAACACATTGAAGATCCTTCGCTGGTCTCTCTTGAGTTCCATGGATGAATCATCATAAATACAACACTCACACATCACTTTCACTTACAGCACACACACACACACATTCCCTTTGCAGGGAGGAGAAGATGTCTACATTATTCCTACACTAATTGATTACAATGAATAAATTGATGGATAAATCTCTAGATGATAATTATTATCCACTTGCAGATAGGTATATTTCTTTTTATATCTCTTAGATTCTTGGGTGAAACAGTACAACACTTGGAGGAAAATTGTGTCTTTTGTCTGAACTGATACAACACTTAAATGAAAAGATACCAAAAACGTCGGATAGTAGACAATATATCACGGGCGACCAAAGGGGACTTATTAGGCTGTGAGCGAATTTCTTTAAATAACTAAACCAATCACAGGCAACCAAAGTACTGGGATCCTTGCTGTGGTGTTGTTTTGCTCCTATCTTGCCCGTGATTTGTATCCATTTTGCTTTGTTATGATTAAAAGTCACTTGAATTGAAAACATTATTGATTTAAGTATCAATTCTTAAATAAAAAATAATAATTCAAGTCCTAAATTTTACTTAAATAGCCATTAATAATTATAGATCACTCACGTCTATCACCTACAATTGTTATGCCAGCCAACACTTGGGGCAACCTTTTGTTCATATAAGATGTGCATGTCATATCTTAAATTTATATGTGAAGGATGGAATGGAGTTTTTAAAAATCCATATGTCTTCGATAAAAGTTGTGGTTGACTACATTATGGACCATCTATTTATTAACATAGAATGGTGGAAATGGTGTAGTGTGCATGGCAAAAAACCAAAAAAATTCAAAAAAGATGTGCAACACCGGTGGAATTCAACCTACGACCTTTTAGCTAACACCATACCATACAAGGAATTGTTTTATAGCTTTGTTATTGCACATATACCAAGCATACCACTGCATCCCAATAAATGAAATGTTTGTACCAACTTGTTGGAATTGTTGAAGGTCTTTTATGACAGCACAAATGTTTTCTCTCGTGTGTACAACCCTAGTGTACATCTCTTTTTATTGGAGGCCTGCAACATCATCGGGATGCTCGTATGGGTGAGATATGATCTAATTTTCCAAATGTGTGTTAACGATATGGCTTGTAAGTGGTTGAAGTATTATAGGGAAATTCCTGTGATATACAACGTGGTAAGATTGCTGGACTCATGTAATAAAGTGGAAGGACTTTGGGAAGTCTTGGATTATTATTATGAACATATGGATAAGTTGTCAGACACTCAAGATATTTATGCAATTTCTACTAGTAATGTCATCAAAGAAACAAATAATGTGTTGTTGAACTTATATTCCTAATTTAGTACCACTATGATGGACAGATACCCACTAGTCCAGCAACCTCTATTAATGCTCCTACATCAACCACCGTAGAGAAGCCCGAAGTGGTGCTCTAGCACTGGCGGTTCAAAAAGCACCGCGACATTGGTGGAAGTGGATTGGATTCATAGATTGACAAATACTTGCATACGACATTCGAGTTTAGTAACATGATGGATGCATACAACTTTGACATCCTAGATGGTGGAAACATCACAGAAAGACGTTTCCAATACTATCTCGAATCACTCAACAAGTATTGGCTGCACTTACGTCAACTATGGCAGTTGAGCAAGCTTTTAGCATTGCAGGGCAGCAGTTGGATAAGCATAGGTTCCAATATGGACTAGCGACGATTGAGGCACTAGTTTGCAACCATGATCGGACTTGTACGAAATGACGACAACAAGACTTCAAGGACTACTTGAGTAAGGAGGACGGGTATTCTAGTAACTTCAACTTCTTCGTGGGAAGCATAGCTATCACCTCACTGGGGACTAGTCTAGCCTAATGAGCATTGAGTTTACATTTAATTGTTTGCTATTATTCTAGCACAGGTGTTAATGTTGTAGTTTGGCTTAATGAACTATGTCATTATGGTTAGTTATTTGTTATTGTACTAGTTTGTGTGTTAATTTTGTAATGGAGGTAAGATGTAATGCCTCACCCACTGGATTGTACTCAACATTCGAATGTATGTTAATATACTAGTATGTGTTTGTTAATAATGTTCTTTATATGCTAACCATTATTATTTATTGAAATAATTGTGAGTATATATTTACAATAATTGTGAAATAATTAGAACTTCTAAATAAAAAAAAATATTTGTAAATTGTAAAAAAAAATTACGGTTCCCAGTTCTCATAGAATCGGAATCGCAAGAACCAGTGGTTCTATGGAACCGTGAGCGGCCCTAGCCTTGGCTGTTTTGGTTCCACAAAAAGTGGAACCATGACCCTGTGGTTCTAGTTCGGATGCAAAACCGACCCAAACCGTATCGACCTCTAATCGATGGGACAATCCAATCAACCATCCCACCATTATAACAAATATAATAATTAAAATATTAACTATTTCGGTGGTTCAACCACGGTTAGGCTTGGTGTGAGCCATTAAATAGTTAACGAAACTGGTCCCATCAAAATTAACGACAAGACTGTAGAATTTCCCATACACGCTCCATTCCATTTGATAGATATTATTAAATATAGAAATAAATTTATCATCATGAACCTCATTCAATATAAATCCATTCTATCTGAAACAATTTCTTCCCACTTGGGTGTAAATGAGTTAAACAACTTATAAATTAATTATGGAGTTCAAGTTATCTAAGTAATTTATCAAATTCAAGTCAAGTTGTTATTGAGGTTCAAGCCCAATTATTATTATTTGATGTAAAATTTTTTTTTCAAATTAATTGAGTTCAAACAAGTTTAATCATTTTAAGTTTGAATTTCTTTAATGTCATTTTGAATCAAATTCAAAATTTCAGTAAGTTAAAGTCAAACTTAAGTTTTGAAACTTTAAATGAAGCTTAAATATAAGTTCATATCATACTTGGTACGCGAAAATGGACTTGAAACAAATTGTGATTCTAGGTTTCATTCCATTTCCCATGTTTGTGTACACTTGTATAAGCAGCAATCAAGGTTCTTTATCATCAATTCCATTCTAATTACACTTGTATAAGTAGCAATCAAGGTTCTTTATCATCAATTCCATTCTAACTTATTAATTAATTGTAATCTAATTACTCTTTGATCGTATCACTTATTCATAATTTACATTTATTATTAAGGACATTTTTGAAAAATAAGCTCCATTCCGATCAATTATGTATACTTCCAAACATAAAAGTAGATTTATCATGGCGTAACTTATTACATTTCAATTTATTCTATTCCAGTCCATTTTATTTTAAATCATTATTATGTACTGTTGACAGTAGAATATGGCTATTAGTCCACTCGGTCATTTGGGCCTCAAGGTCTAAGAATACTAACGAACCCAAAATGAGCCCACTGCCTATGACAAAGAAGTAGGAAGAGCCAAGGCCTCATCATGGGGAATGACACGAGATCTCCCTAGGAACCCTCACCTCAGAAAAGGTTGGCAGAGCCCATCTCCAACTACCAGGCAAACTCGGCTCTACGACTTCATGATCTCCAAGCTAAGCAAGTACTTCAATCACACCCCATGACCGGTAAGGGACGTAATCAGGCTGACTACACTCCGTGAAGTCTCAGCTCCTCAGCTTGGGCATCCCCATTAGCTCGAGTTCCTAATTGGTTGCCAAGAAGAATTATATTCTTGGTATGACCCTAAAACACTCTAAATACCCCCTTCCCCTAAAAAAAAGAACTTTTCCTATCTTGTCACAGATATACCATGCTTACCCATAGACTGACTTAAGCATCGGAGTGGCCACATCAGGTAACCTCCTAGTACCCTGTTTAACAGCTTTTTTATGTTTGCAGGAGCCATCTCTATAGGAAGAAATTAACTTATGCAACACGTGACACAATCTGTAAGAAAGCATCTTTTTCCCCAGTTAACCCAACTTTCCTTTATTCTCCTGTCGCTTTCTCTACTAAAATCGCTTTAAAAACCATTAACACACCACCCCAATAGATGCCCTCATTTTCTACAATGCCTAGACCAAAATGAAGCAAGAATCAGTTTGATTTTACCCTTATATAACCCATGCCTAACCCAACAAATGAGGAAGCCCCTAAGATGCCACTTCTTGAGCTGATTGCTGCTATGAACACCTTAAGCCCCTAGATTTTTCAGTAAATATAAGTAAACCCTAGAACCGGAAGTCAAACCAGAACCTTAAAGTTAACATAGTTCTATATTTAGTCTAGTGAATCTAAAATCCAGCAATCTCATGTTTTTAAACTCTAGAAAACGAAATTGAGATAATTATGGAAAATAGTTCGTAATAATATAAGAAAGCTTTAAAATATCATATTCGCAATTTTCTAGTGTCTTTCAGATCCAAACGAGATCAGTATTCGAAAATCGTGTCTTGATACACTGGATGGTGAAAATATTCCGACAAAACCATTAGACTCGTAAAAATATAAGGCTTTCAAAGATATCAATTTTAGAATTTTTCGGTAACTAAAAATATCAGATATAGACCGTTTATGCATATTTTCTTTACTATCGGTATTTTCTACACCACATATTACTAAACTTCTCTTATACTTTTCTTCTAAAATTAATTTTTAATTACTCTTTCTTTCATGCCATCACTTTTCTTTTCTTTTTCATTTATTTAATTAACTATAATTTCTCTCCAACTTTTCTTATAAATAACCCCATTCTCTTTCATTTCTTTCACACTTCATGTACCCACAAATTCACTACCAAAACTCTCCAAAATTCTCCTCTCAATACTCTCTCAAATTCCTTTCTACACACCCTCTAAATTTTCTCAAACACCACCACTTTTCTCCACCATCAAATATCTTTTAGGTAATAAACTTTCTTTATATTACTTCTACCATGTCATGTAACTTTACATGACCATGGTGTGATTTCCTAAACTTCTTGTTATGGAAGCTACACTAATGTTCATGTATTGATCTTGTTCATGAATATCTATTTCTATATTTCTATTGTTGTTATTATGTTTTGCTCATATCATTAATATTATTATGCTAACTTCTTATATATATTTAATTAAATATATTTATGTATATATATATATTCTTTAGAGCATATAAGCTCACTTGTTATCTATTTATTTTCATGCAATGCAATTTATTTACTTTCATTGCAATTTATTTACTTTGATGATATTTTAAGACTAGTCTTTCTAGTCTTAGACTTGTCTTTATCAAGTCAAAACAATTTTCTTTCTTTTCTTTTCTTTTTGGGACTAGTCTATTCTTAGTCCCGAGATACCTTGATGAAGCTAAGGTTTCCAATACTTGGTTTTACTATTATGTACTTATTACATTTATTTTATCTTATTATGTTATTTTGATTATATTTCACATGACTACATATTCATGTTTATGCATGGGCATATTGATATTGTCTCAACAAAAATGAAGAAAATATTTTATGAACTCTTTTCAAATAAATTTTGGTTACTTAAAGAAAGAATTTTCGTTAAAAGCTAAGAGTTTTACCTTCACAAACCTTTCCCAAAAATTTAAGTAAACTCATAACAAGTCTTAGCAATAATGGTACATTAGAGTTTCATAAAAAAAATACATAAAGTAGAATTTTCACATACTCTCTTTTCAAACCAATAAAATAAGAAAGTTTCTTTAATTTTACTAATTCTTCATTTATCAAAAGTTTTCTTAAACTCATTTGTAAAGTTTTCCTCAACATACTAAGGTTAGATAAGTTTCACAAATCAAAGAATAAATCTTTTTAAAGATGAATGAATCTTACTTAGGAAATAGAATTAGAAGAACGCTATTATTTAAAATGGAACTAACTTTAGGAAAAACTAAGAACAAGTGAACTTTAAGACAGTTTTATCACTATCACAGAAACATTTAGAAACTACTTTTTTTAAACTCCTAAAAATGAAGTTATAGAAACAGAATTATTTTGGAAAAATAATTTTGTTTCAAAGATAGATAAAGTTAAACAGAGGAAAATATTTACTTATAATAAATCCAAAAATTTTTCCAACAAAGCTAAAATAAAAATTTCTAAAACATTACTTTTCCAACTTTTAGAACATCTTGTTTTACAAAAATCATCGTTGGGACAACTTCACTAAATCCATGCTTATGATATGAGTCAATATATATGTATTCAAAGAATTTTCCAACTATAATAATATTTATATTTTGGTACAAATATTTTTGGATGGAGAAAAGTTTGAAAACTCGAGTTTTGAAATCTGAAATTTTCGTAACAATTCTGTACATCACTATTCCGAGACCTAAATGACTTCTTTTGATAATAATAACCTTAGAAATGGATAGATCTATTCGAGTATGTAGAAATCGGTATATAATATGTGAAATTCCGAGTTAAAATGAGCAAGTTATGGCCATTTTAAGTTGGAATTTTCATTCATACGAATTTTGATGAATTCAATAAGATAGAATTAGAGAATTTGAGTAAATCTTGGATGAAATACTCATTTCGGGTATTTCTTTTGTTTAGGTGTCGAGGACCAAAATCTTCTCTTCTCGAGGATTATTTCGACTCATAGAAGATCGCTATGAACGAGTGAGTTTCCTTTACATTTATGTATCCACGCATGTGCTTGTAGAATAGAGCACTAGATGTTAGGAAAAGATAAAAATAGATATGCATGCGGGTTATCATGGGAATTAGGTGTGTGAATTGTTATGTGCGATCAATGAATAATAAGTATATCGGTACCCGATCTGTGATTGATATAATTGTTTCTATGTATGTATTACTATGTGTGCAATTATTGCTTGATCGCTTTGAATAAATTTATGTCGGATTGGATACCCCATAAATAAATTGCTCATACATATCACTTAGAATATCATTTCACATTTTTACTACTACTCCTCAGTGTAGGACCGGAAAGTAAGCTGCCTAGCTACATCTTGAGGATTTAAGACGTTTGGGGAATACGGCCTCAAGTTGTAGTCGAGCCGAATCAATTGCTTTGGGTTAGGAAAGCCCAGAGACTAGTAGTACGGTTCGTTAAAACCCCAAAAAGCACGCAACTTTTAAAGAGGTCGTTTGGGGCCCAGTTCAAATCATTCCCTAACTACCGATGGAGGGGTAAATCCATCATACATACGAAACCGGATAGTCGTATGTACTGTTTGATCATATGGTTGTTGCATTTCATATGCTTGTTTAATGAACTTGGTTGAATGCCTGTTATAAGTACTTTTGCATAAGAAATATCTCATTAAGCTAGTTATGCTTATACCCCAATAGACTTTTAATATTGCAGGATCGTTGTTTTGCACCCAAGACCATCTTGATCATCCGGGTAGAATCTTTATTTTGGAAAGCTTTTAGAGGAACTCTGTTTTGAAGTCTTAGACTAGATTTCCTTTAAAATCTTCTAGCTTTAGTTAATCTTCATATAAAACTATGTTGCTATGGAAATTATTAGGGGAATGCTCCTTAGAAATATTAAGGCTTTATATTTCAATGGAATATATTAAGTGGTATTTTACATGTTACGCTGCCAATATCTTAAAATGCATTACTCCACCGGACTCCCTTTGATGTGAATGTATGCCTTATACCAATATGGAAACTTTTGAGTGACTGAGGTAGTCATTCTTAAGTTTTAATATTGTGTACGGCGGGCTGTCACATTTGGGGTACCCATTAGGGCGTGACAAACGCTGGTCTTCTAGACCAAGACATATCTTAGAACTAGAAAAGTTGTGCAGGTATCTTGTGCACAAAAATATGAAAAAATGAGTTCTTTAATGCTCTCTAACAAGCTAGAATCACAGAGTTAGAAGGACCGAAGAGGTGCCCATTGAAGGGGACCATGGGCGTATTGCATTGTTGTCGCGGGCTAGCGCTTACACTAAATAGTGGTCCTACAGTTTAAGACCAATCCCAAGTGAATATTGAAGATCGAATGCTCTTAAAAGCTTGGTAAGAGTCGCTCACAACATCTTACGAGGACACACATTGTCTCAGCACCCGGCTCAAGGTACCTCGAAGTGTCAAGAGGATAAGCGACATGTGAGAGTAAGGCTTACAGGTCCCAGCTCAGCTCAAGCCTATGGGGAGAACGCACCTACTCTTCTCACCAAGGATACTGAGCTCGACTCTAACAAGGGACGTACTTTCGAAGAAATTAAAGACATGATGAGAAGGCTATCGAACATTAGAGAAGGCTTTGGGAATGAACTCGCGGCCAAAATACTCCTGGAAAAGATGCCTTTTACGGCCAAGGTTCAATCTAAGGTACTCCCGACTAGAGCTCGGCTACCCACTCTAGCATCCTATGATGGGACAACCGACTTAGAAGACCACAATACTTGGTTCCAGTCTATCATAGTAATGCACAATTTCTCATATGCGATATGGTGTAAGACTTGTCTTACCACCTTTCTAGGAGCAGCTCGGGTCTGGTTTAACAAATTTGAGTCGAATATCATAGGTTCGTTCACCTAGCTTGGTGACCTTTTTGTGGTGTACTTCATGGCAAGCAAACCACCAAAGAAAAATACCTCATGCCTCTACACGGTATGATAAAGGCAGAGTGAGCCCTTGAGAGACTATCTAACGAGGTTTAACAAAGCATATTTAGAGGTCTCAAGCCTCAAGCAAGGGGTAGCCTTCGATTACTCCCCTCTACTTGAACTTTTGTTTGTCATCAAGCAAAATAAATAAAACTAAAAGAGAAATCTGTCATTGAGAGTACAAAATTTTAACTTTCACAATTTCAAGCATCTTTTTATAGCTCATGACTTGCAATTTTGGTGCCTACCACTCTAACCACTAGGTACATGTAGTTAGATTACTATGATCAAAATTTAGTAGCTATTTTAGAGAAAACAAACTTTAATCCTGATATTTAGTAAGAGAACCTTTATCCAAAAGTAAATACCCAATCTAGTAAGGAAAATACCCATTTAAACTTCACTGGATATTTACAAACATATAGTCCTTGTAATACATAGTGAAAGCATGGTGTATCTACTCTTTTCCTAGGTTTTCTCCCTCTTTATTATAAGTCTTATTTTACTTAGTGCTTTTGCATTCATAATCTTTTGATTCATATAAGCATTTTTTTCCAAAGTTCATGAATTAAACTTTTTTCTTTCCCCCATTCTCGTTATAGTGAGTTCATTGAGTCAGTGCATCTTGGGTTCATCATCTAAGTGACCAGGTTTTAAAGGGACCCCTATGGACTCTTTATCACTCTAACATTCAAGTTTAGATACTCTTAACTCAATTACCTGAGTCATTAGAGAAAAGGTTATAATGATTTCTTTCTTTTCTTTTGACTGCTACAACAAACTTAAGACTTTTTTTAATAAAGGATTACTAAGTAAAGAGTTCCATCTACCTCTTTCACTAGATGTTGAAGTGTTCTCTGAACAATTTAAAAAGAATATATATAAGCTAACTTTTTCCTAGAAGTAAACATGTTTATTTTTCACTTAAAAACTCGACATACTCTCAAACTTCCAATTCTAAGCTAAATACAAGGTCAATTTGTTCCTTAAAGATTTCACTACTCAATTTCAAATAAGTATTCTAATTACAATAGCATGTGAGTGAGGCACCTAAGTAAGTCAATTCCACATTTTTTTACAGATGCTATCAATAATATTTAGTGTAATCTCCAAATTTCATGAAAAATTTTGGCCTAAAATTGCCATAGAATGCTTAAGGACACAAATAATTCAAAGTATGGATAAAATGCAAGTTTAGATGTCATAGATATTTAATTAATTCAACAATTCATACATCAGAAATTCATACTCAGCTTCATTCTCTATATCTTATTATCCCTTCCAAACACTTAAATTGAACAATGTCCTCACCGTTCCAAATTCAACTCAAAATAGGAAAGAAATGAAGATAAAAGAGATAAGAAATAGCGGTACTTCCCTAGTTTTAAAAAGGAAAATTCAATTAGTTTAAGTTTCACCTGATATAATAACAGAAAGAGTTGTCCAATTACATCCTTCTTGAAGGTCCATGCTCTTATGATCTACAATCATGTTCTTTAGCTCATGTTTGTTCTCTTATATGCACCAAAAGGGCACAAACATCAAGTAGCATAGAACAAAAACAAAAACAAAAATATTTACAAAAAATAAAAAAGATATTGGTGGATTGCCTCCCATCCAACGCTTGTTTTATAGTCTCAGTCTAACTTTCTGACTTTCTTCTTTAAGGAGGATCAAATTTACTAGTCTTTTTGTCATCCTTATTTCTTTTCTTGCAAGCTTCTACTCTTGAATTTTCAGATAGCAGTGGTCATGAGAGGGCACCCAAGGATGAAGGGAATCTCTGAATCTTCTTGTATATCCAATACTATAAAGTCCATAGGAAATATGAACTTGTCCACTTTCAATAACATGTCCTCACTTACCTCTATAGGTCTTTTAATAGAACGGTCAACCAACTAAATTGTCATCTCAGTTTGCTTAATTACATCCCTTAATCCTAATTTCAGCCGTAGAGAAATGTATCAAATTGATACTTACACCTATATCACAAAATGCATTCTTGAAACGAGTATATCCATTGGTGCAATTTAAAGTAAATTTCCTTGGATCATTCAATTTTAAGGAAACTGTATCCTTCAATGGCTCAATACATGCTTGAGTCAACATGACTGTCTCTCGCCTATTCTTCTTACTCATTACTTCATTCAAAAATTGCTTATATTGAGGTGACTGCTCTAAAACATCAGCTAAGGGAATGTTAACCTCCAACTTCTTAAACACATCCAGAAATTTCTTATATTCCTTATCTTCTTTCCTCTTTCTAGATCATCTCGGAGAAGGAATTGGTGGCACATATAACTTGATAGTGGGCTCAGTTACTAAAGGAGTGTGCTTTTGTTGTACCACATCTTCTATTTGATCTAATGTAGAAGCCAAAGTCTCTTCTTTTTTAACCAGCTTGCTTCTCTTGTACTGATCTCATTTACTGACTTAATTAGGCTAGAAGGTTTCACAATACCTCTAATTTGCCTTCCTAACTTCTCAAACCCCTTTATAGTCAGATCTGCAAGCTTTTCAATGGCTGTTTCCTAAGCTGGTTTTCTTCATTTGCTTTAACCTCATTGGCCACTGGATGAGTGCTCTTCAGTTTTTCTACATTGTACACAACTATTTCCTATTTTCTTCATTATACCTTTGAGACTCAAATAGGGTTCCTGTTTCCTCTCCATTAGTAGGATGCTCCCATTCTTCACTTGAATTAGCAAGTCAAAATATAGAAGATGCAGATTCTGTTAAACTTGTTACCTAAGTCTCCATTTTTTTTATAACAGCTTATTGCTTTTCAAACTTTTTTTTCCCCATTTATGCTCTAAACCCCTTACAATTTCCTCAATACTTTTCTCTTTTCTTAGGGCTGGGGTAACTATATTTTCAGAAGATGAAGCAGTATTCTCTTGGTTTGGAGTCTTGCAAGTGTGGTGATACTCCTGAGTTGACATGTTGAGATCGATTTTTGGCCTACCACCTTGACATCGCGAGCAATCATGTGATCCATTACACCACAAACACACTACTAGAGGGAAAATATATGGATTGATGTATTGACTTCCTATCAATTCTGCAATCATTCCAAACGTCATTTCTATTAATTTCTCTCTAGCAACGACCATATTATCATCCTATCATGGGTCCCTATTCTATTAAGGAATATTACCAATTGAGACCAAGTAGGTGACTCATGATAAAGGCATTTGAACATCGAATCGTGGTATATTCCCCAAACCTTTGACAAAAGCTCTCCCTCATACTGCTTAAATGATCATATCTCTTCCCCAAGCTCTAAGACTGGTGCTTGTTAATCACCCATATCTTATCATTAGCTCAAAAATTCAAGCACCTGCAAAGAGAAAAAGAAAGCGAGTAGAATGAAATGGACCAAAGACTGGTATTCATAAATAATGAAGAAAGTTTTTTTTTTTTTCATTTTGCAAATTTTTTTAGATTTTTCCAATAAAGAGCTTAGTCTGCAAAAGTCCTAAAAACTGAAATTAGCACCAATCACTCCCCGGCAACGGCGCCAAAAACTGATCATACTTTTTCTATATATCCTTTTAAAACTCTTTTTTAGCTCTTTTTAAACTCCTTTTATGAGCATAAATATTTGCTGACTAGTGTACCAAGTGTGTGTGTAGTAAAAAAAATTTCGTGAGTACTGAGTTGTGTCCACATGGAGTGAGGACTAGCTTTCAATTGTATTAGTCCTAATTGTAGTTAGGAAAATAAAAAAAGATTATATTTTTGAATTTTCAGATCAAAACTAATCTACAAAGATTTTGAGATTTCCAACACCTATAATTGAATTAGGTTTAGAGCCAAAAGATTATAACAACAATTGAATGTATGCTATTGACCCAAAAGATGCTTGCGAATCCCAATTACTAATGTGTTTAGCGCTTTCAATCAATCAAGCGCCAAGTAAAAACTCCTTTTCCCAAAGAAAGTGATTACCTTAATTTACCAACCAATTTTCCCTATTCTTAGGAAAGTGATTAATTGATTAATCTTTATAAATTCCTAAACCCTAATTAAATTAAAATCCATATTCTTATGTGATTTGTAATCCAAATTAGCTAATCACATAATTGGTTAGAAAGAAATTTTCTAATTGTAATCCTAACCTAACATGCATTCAAAAATCAATACAAAACACATGTTCGATCAATTAGCATCAACAACACAAACACAAGCAACAATTCAATCAATAGTAGAAATCATCAATTGAATAATTCAAGTCATCAACTCAAAACCTTAAATAAGCACAAAAGGAGCAATTATTGAACACCGTCCACAAAATGAATATAAGAAAAGAACAAAATCATCTTGTCAAGAAAATCCCGTTCTTAAATCTAAGTACAAATGATGTTTCCTACTTAATCCCAGTGTGGAATTCTCAATTAAAATAAAAGTAAAAGTTTACTATTGATCTAAGCCCTAATTTCTATCAAGGAGCAAAGGAAATAAGCTTTCTTTTCGGTATAGAGTTCATCTCATCTCTTTTACAAAAGATCCACAAGAGGAATATATATATATATATATATATATGAAAAGACACATAGGGACATAGGATGGCGGCCTTGAATTTAATTTGGCTAGCCTTGTAATTTAGAATTCATTTTTGAAGCAAAATGGCCGTCAACGTTGAAGTGGCATTGAATGTAAGGAGGCTTTGAAGTTATTTACTGACGTTGGTTGAATTGATGAAGGCTGGTTCCATTTGTTGTTGTAAGATGACAGCCATGATTCCTAAAACAACTAGCATTGAATTCTTTAAAGGTTAGCGTTGTTTAGTCTTTGAAGGCCTACTGTGTTTGTTTCTAGGCCTATGGTTTAGCTTTTGAATTGGCTAGCTTTGCATTTTTTTTTTCCCTCCATATTTCATAAAACTTCTCTTAATTGCTTGTATTTGTAATATAAATCCTTAAAGACATGAAATATCATAATTAGCATTCTTAAGTGCCATTTTTTATGTTTCTATAAAATCAATAATAATTAGGCATGATTCATATGATAAAAGTGAGTATAATATGCTTTTATCAGCCATCAAGCAAAGATTCTTCACAGATAGCTCATTCTTTGACTCTCTTTCGAAATGTCAACTCAATACATCGAGTAAGTAAGAGAAAAAGCATAAAAATACATTTGACAAGAAGACATTAGAAGCACTAGGAAAGAAGTCCAAGCTTGATTCGAACCTCCAAGAGTTGAAGACAATCCACCTCGAGACAATGGACGACAAAAAGATCCTCGTGACTTTAACCGAGCTGATACACATCAAAGTTGCAAAGATAGCAATAAGCGGAAACTTTTTCCAATGTACGATGAGTTCACCCCTTTAAAACCATCGATGCACGATGTACTCCTTGAGACAAAGAACCAAGGCCTCCTACTACTACCACATCCAATGAGACTCAACTTAAGATGAAAAGATTCAAAGGAATATTGTCGGTATCACCCCAATCACGGGCATGATACAAGGAATTCTTGGCAACTTAAGAATGCCTTAGAAGAAGCCATACGACATAGTTGGCTCAAGCAGTACATCGATCACAACCTTAAATCTGAACCACCTGCACAGAAACGTAAGGCCAATGGACAAAAGAGAGCAGTGATTGCTCGCGATTACCCAGATCAGCCCCACCTTACCAACATTGCCATGGTGAAATCAACACTATCATAGGCGGAACCCTAACCTTGACAAGAGCAAGGCTATCGCTCGCTCAAGCTCACCTAATAGAATGAACTTAGAGCCCAAAAGGGATAAGGTTGACACCACCATCTCTTTTTTCGATGAGATTACGAAGGGGTCTAAACCTCTCACCAAGATGTCTCGGTGATCTCTGCCCGCATTTTGGGCTGGAAGATTAAAGGGTGCTAATCAACACAAGAAGCAGCACTGACATCCTCTTCAATTAGGTGTATGAGCAATGAAACATGAGCTGAAACCAAAGTTGAGGCCTTATGAGCATGAGTTATATGGTTTTGATAATTGGATCATCCTAACTCAAGGAATCGTTACTCTACCCATCGATCTCGGTGAGAAGTCATGTAACACCATGCACCAGATAGATTTCCCCATGGTTGACGTTGGTCCCCCCAAAAATGCCATATTAGTAAGGGCCACGCAGTTGATATTCAACATGATCGTTTCCTAACCTCACCTCAAAGCGAAGTTCCCCACTGCAACTAGGGTAGGAGTGCATGAGGAGACCAGAACGATCCCAAAAACTGTACATTATGGCATTAAAAGAAGATCGTGTATGTGTTGTAGATACCAAACTAGAAGACAAATCTAAGTGACGAGGCAAACCAGCTAAGCTCACTTAAGAGGTCGCATTTGACAATAACCTCGAGTACACCACGAAGGTAGGAAAATTGATTCTTACCGACATAAGGGAGAGTTTGATCATGTTCTTGCGGGCGAATAAAGATGTCTTTACATGGTTGCTCTCCAACATGATAAGCATAAGGCGTGATCACACATCAACTAAACATCAACAAGACTAGAAGCCAGTTTGCCAGAAAATTAAACACTTCGGCCTTGAGAGACAAGCAGCCATTGAAGAAGAAGTCCAAAAACTACTCAAACCAGGATTCATCAGAGAAGAAAAATACCTGACTTGGCTAGCCATTGTGGTCTTGGTCAAGAAACCCAATGGAAAATGGTAGATGTGTGTGGATAACACTGATCTAAACAAGACATGTCTGATAGACTGCTTCCTACTACTACGAATCAACCAACTCATTGAAATATCTCATGTCATGAGCTACTAAGTTTCATAGATGCCTTCTCGGGGTATAACAAAATCAAAATGAAAGAAACCGACGAGGTCAACATCTCCTTCGTCACTTCCTTTGGCACATACTGCTACAAAATGATGCCATTTGGACTAAAAAATGTCGGTGCCACCATCCAATAGCTAGTCATTAAGGTATTCAAATCTCATATAGGTAGAAACATGGAAGTTTATGTTGATGACATGATTGTGAAAATTAAACATGCAAAGACTCACTTACATGACTTTCAATAGACTTTGATTGACTTGCATCCACAATTTAAAGTTCAATCCACAAAAGAGCACATTTGGCACCTCATCGGGAAAATTCTTAGGTTATGTGGTGTCTGAAGAAGGCAAGAAGCCAACCTCGACAAAATCAAAGCGATTTTGATGACGCCACCTACATTGGTAAAAGAGGTGTAACAGCTCACGGTAGAATAACCTCATTGAGCAAATTCCTTTCCTAAGAGTGCTGAAGGTGCTCGAAATTCTTCAAAATCCTAAAAAAAAAAGTCGGTCAATTTGAGTAGATGGAAAAATCACAACAAGTCATCGATAAGCTCAAACAATTCCTAACAAAACCTCCATTTTCAATGACTCACTCCAAGGTGAGGTGTTTAGGGATGCAACTGGATGGATCATTTAAGGGCACCAAACTCGCCCAAACTATTAAAGATCTTATAGGTCTAATCTTATAGGGTCGGGGGTGGGTTTGTAAAATCATATGTCGACTATATAGGGTTTCAGGATGGATTCGAGTCAATAAAAAGACTCGATGGGTAACCCGAACCGTCATATTATAAACAATTTGAAAAATTGTATTTTAAATTTAAAAAAAAAACCATAGACTTAGTAATGTACTCTCACAATTAGGCTCCTTTTTCATTTTCAAAGTTTAAACCAAATAAAAAACTTTTTCACTTCAAGTCTCCAACTCCCAAGCAATAGACGAATAACAACAACAAGGTCATCGCCCACCATTTTCCACCAGCTACCAGTTTGTTGATCGTCTCCATCGCTTACTAGTCATGGGTCGCTACTCGCCTTCATTGTAGCCAACAGGACCACTCCCTCTATCACCATAGTTTATCGCTCAATCTAGTCATCACATGCCTCCATCGGTTATTGCTCACCAAACTAGACTCACCAAGTGTCATCGACCTAAACCAAGGCCAGACTATCACGTGTCACAAGACCACCATCTGCCATAGGACCACTTTGTCACTGCCACACCGTTGCTCGTTAGTCGCCATCATCACATCCACCAATGAGCATACTAAACTTATGTCTTCATCAACCTAAGGCAACTACCAGTCACCATCACAACGACCTACCTCCGACCTCCGTCATTGTGTTTACTTTGTTTTGGTACAATGTTCGCTACCACGCCTATTTCATAATGAATTTGTCTATTGTTTGTGTATCAATTCACTGTATGTAGACTTTGGACAGTGTGTTTTGTCTATTGATCTAACATTATTTGGGGATAATATTTTTATAACATGAACGAGAATGGAGTTTCAATTATCTTTATACCCCCAGAAGGGGTTTTTAAAGTAGCTATTTTAAAGGAGTGAAATGGACAAAATATTTGAGATTATTCTTTTGGTTGTAAAATGAGAGGTGTGACAAATATCCCCTTTTAAAAATAGGAAAGAATTTCAAATATTAACCCATGTACCAAGTGGTGTAATAATTGAAACGAGTTTCTTTTAGAAAATCCCTAAAATTGAAGAGTTGTGCTGTTAGGACGGTTTTTTATGAAACAAGAAGTTTCTCTCTTATCTTATTTATTTCACCTTCTGCTTCTTAGTTCACTTAATTTAAATAATTTGAGCATGTTTAACATATTAAACTATTTTTCTAAAGAAAACTAGTTAATCTTCTATTGTAGTGACTGTATAGGTTTACAATCAAACACAAAATTAGTTCTTTCTTATTGTTTGTATATGCTTATTCTTTTATAGTTCTGTGGTAGAAATGTATATTATATAGAATAGTTATAACAATTAACATAATAGGTATATCAATTATTTAATTATAATTGTGTTTGACAAAAATGAGATAGTAAAATTGTGGTAGGAATCACTTGAAATGTCTAAAAAATTTTATCGTGACAAAAGTTTAACTAAGAGTAGAAAAGAAAAAAAAAGATAAATAAAAGCGAGTCACAAGATAGGGTGAGTTAAGGTCAAAACCCTATAAAGGCAAGTTTAGATATTGCATAGAAAATCATATAGGGTCGTGAG
The DNA here is from genome assembly GCA_024138025.1 of Combretum micranthum. Lineage (NCBI taxonomy): Eukaryota > Viridiplantae > Streptophyta > Magnoliopsida > Myrtales > Combretaceae > Combretum > Combretum micranthum. The sequence continues at coordinate 79,398 of JAMXBD010002588.1, forward strand.
TCAAGTTTGGGGGACCCTATAGGGAATTGGGTTAGGTTTGAATCTATAGTGACCCATCCCAAACCCGTCCTTGTCGCATCCCTAAAGGTGTTATACCGTTATCTTATAGTAAGCGATCGAGCTCTCTCATCTGTGTTAACACGAGCTGAAGGGAAACAATACTGACCAATATATTACATCAGCCATATCCTCCAAGAACTGGAGCAAAGATAAACAAAACTGGAAAAATTTGCCGTAGTGGTTATAATATCGGCACATTGCCTGTGTCCATATTTTCAGGCACACCAGGTTGTTATCCTCACTAATGTACTAATAAGGGCAGTTCTCCAAAGTTGGATGTTGCAGGAAGAATGATGAAATATGTGATAGAGTTCAGCACTTATGGGGTGCAGTACCAACTACGAGATTCCATAAAAGCACAAGTTCTAACTGAATTCGTGGTTGAATATACTGGGATACCTGAGCCTGATGACAAATAAAAGCCTGCGTGGACCCTCCATGTAGATGGATCCTCCACATAGAGGAAAAGTGGAGTTGGCCTAGTAATAAAAGGACCCCTCGAGTCATGATTAGCTACGCTTTGAAATTTGTTTTTCCCACAAGCAACAACGAAGCAAAATATGATGCCCTTTTAGCCGGACTTAAGCTTGCTATGTTTGTTGGAGCAGAAATAGGGGACCTCAAGATCTTTTCTGACTCCTAGTTTGTGATGCAATTGGTCAAAGGTATGTACAAGACAAAGAATGAAGAAATAGCCAAATACTTAAAAGTGATCCGATCTCTCACCAACGAATTACACTCTTCGGATATCGTTAAGATAAGTAGAGCCGATAATTCAGAAGCCGATAAGCTTTCCAAACTTGCCTCCATGATACTTCCTGACCAAGGAAAGGTTGAGGAAAAAATCTTCATCGAGTTCCTCCTTGAAAAACCCACCATTACAAGGTTTCATGTGGTGCTGGACCTATAATAAACAACTTTGCTATAAAGCTTGATGACATCGATAAAGGAGTACCTTAGACACAATACCCTACCCTTAGATAGAATGGAAGCAAAAAAGTTGATGTACAAAGTAGCTAACTATACCATGATCAATGGAGTTGTGTACAAAAAGGGCTTTAGCTTCCCCCTTCTTCGTTGTTTGCACCCAAAGGAAGGATGACAAGTCCTAAAAGACCTCCATGCTGGGAAATGCAGCAACCATGTCAAAGCTTATTCATTGCTCGTGCAAGTTGGCTACATTTGGCTAACAATGAAGGCTAACACAAAAGAAATCATGCAGCAACGTGAACATTGCCAAGATTACCCTGATTGACCATGCCCTAAGTGCAAATCTACTCTGCCTCACTAGCCTATGGCCATTCGCCATGTGGGGATCAGACATATTAGGCCCATTTCCTTCTTCAATGGGTCCAAAAAAGTTTATAATACTTGGATATGATTATTTCACAAAATGGGTAGAAGCTAAGGTGGTAGCAAAAGTTATAGATAAAAACATTCAACACTTTATCTACACAAATATCACAGTCAAGTTCAGGGTACCACACTCCCTAGTGATGGACAACGGTATGTAATTTAGCACCGAGAGAATCATGCCGAAAAGCACATCACCACACGCTACATCTTGGTTACACACCCTTAATTAAATAGTCAGGTCGAAGCAATCAATAAAGCCATTATGCAGAGTCTAAAGGCCAGGGTAGATAGCTAGAGCAGCATGTAAGTAGATGAATTACCAAGTATCCTATGGGGATAACGTACTATGCGATGAACCACGACTGACGAAACCCCTTTCGTCTAACCTTAAGATAGGAAGTCGTCCTACCCAATCCTATGATGAACTAATCAACAAGGTCAAACTCCGCACAGAGCTTGATGCCATTGAAGAAACTTGAGACATAGTAAGCAAGACGATTGTCGCCTACCAATAGAGGGCAGCTTAATACTATAACAAGAAAGTCAAGTATAAGGTCTTTATTTTGGGGTACCTCGTTTGCAGAAAGTTAGAAGAAATGGGGTCAGAAGAAGCCTGAGGAAAACTTGCCCTAAACTTAGGTCCTGTTAAGGTGAAGGAAGTTTTGGGAAATTGAGCATATAAGCTTGAAACACTATATGGCAAGCTCATTCCCAAAACTTGGAATGCAAACAACTTGAGAAATTTTTTTGAATAGCTACAGCTTACTTACATGTAAAGCGTGAATATAAGCAGAAAAAATCACAAATGAAATGAAGATTTTACATTGAAAACGCATCTCCAAGATCTTTCCCTTATGTATGCAATACAAAAAAATAAACAAAAGATATCCAACAGAGGCCTTGGGAGTTTAAAGAACTCCACCCTTATGTGCTGAATGAACTTGGATAACTATCTCTTAAGGGTAACTTCTCTTGTGAGCTCGGGTAACTCCCTCTTAAGGATAAGTCCCATCGTGAGCTTGGATAACTCCTTTTCAAGGGTAACTCCTCCGTGAGCTCGGGTAACTCCCTCTTAAGGATAACTCTCCACGTGAACTTTAGTAAGTCCCTTTCAAGGGTAACTCCCCTCATGAGTTCGAGTAGCAACCTCTTAAGAATAATGCCTTGTGAGCTCGAGTACCTCCCTCTTAAGGGTAACTTTCCTCAAAGGGCTCAGATCTCTTCAAAACACACGCACGCATGTACGCAAAAGTGATTAAGCTCACTAAATATAATACGGGCCATGCCATTTATATAAAAGAAAGTCCCAAAGAAGTTGCAAATGAATTCATTAATTTGAAAAAGGTCATTATAGTAGTTTTGACTAGTATATCGACCAGATTAGTTTTGATTGGCATTTCAGCCATGGGATGCAGAGTAAAATTTTCATAAGTACAATTGTTCGGGTTGAACACAACTTTGAGCTAAAGGACTTTGGAAATAATTTGAACCTCAAATTAGAGGAGTCCTCCCATACCCAGCTGACCACAACTCGAAAATGTGGGTTTGGGCTGAATACAACTTCACCTCTTTAACCTCACAAATGCAAGCCTGAGCACATCCATTGACCTTCAAGGACAATAATGAAACTCAGCCGAGAAGAACTTAGCATGCTCAGGAAGAGGAGGGCAAAGTCGATCCCCCACGGCAAGCCAATACCCAATAAGCCATTAGGAGATGGGCTAAAAGGGGAGGACATGCCCCTGTTTCCCCAAAAACCTCCACTAGCCATGAAAATGGCCAAAAGAAAGGAGCTAATAAGCAGAAGAAAGAGTCGAATGGCTCCTTCTCGACGAACTTAACCTCAAGCAATACCTCGAAGGCTTATTGATGATGGAGGATGAGCCCTACTCACCTAGAACATGCCATCGTAGTCACCACGGCTTCTCCACCAAGTAATAGATCTTGACGACCTCAATCCTGGGACCATGAAAGAGAAGCACAACCCCAATTGAGTAGCCAAGGTAGAAATGGGAAATACTTCAAGCAACACACCCAACCCACTGACCGACTTTAGTGACAAACCTACGTAATCAGGGGCTATAGAGCGCTAAGGACATTGTATGATTTACAACCTCAAGGGTTCGACATCTCAACCCAAAGAGGGTTAATAGGAAGAAAACTCATGATTTGTTCGACTCCTAGATACCAAAAAGAGAAAGAGACACCTTTGGTTTATGAAGTAAAACGAGAGGAGCAAATTTAGTTCATAGAGAAATAGTCTACCTGCCAGCATATAAGCAAGAAAAAAAATGCACCAAAATCAACATTTAATATAGCAAAATCTCGAGGATCGCCAATACAACTCACTTCAGCTGTTCGATCAGGCTTGGGGAATTAACGAACCTAAAAAAGGAAAATTTCTAGCATGCACACCCTTGCTTGCAAAACTACGTCGCTGCCTCTGATAGTTGTACCAATAACCTATTGTCAACCTAAGAGCAAGACGATAAATATTACCTCATCAAAAATAAAACAAGCCAAAGTAAGCGAAATCAACGGTAGCAAAGATTGAGCTCACTGAATACCAACCTAAGATACGATAAAATTATAAGTAGGGATGCAATCAGGGCGGGTTCGGGATGGTTTTTTGAAACCCGAACCCGACCCGAGTCCTTAATGGGTGTCCCAAAACCCGAGAGAAACCCTATATGGTTTTTTTTTGTCAATCCCAAAACCGACCCGCTAGAATTTAAGGAACCCATAACCTGACCCGACCCAACTCCAAGATTTTTAATTTTTTTTAAAAAAAACAAAAGAAAGAATTTTGTTTTAAGTTATTAATTATAAAACTTATATTGAAAGAATGAATTTTAGACAATAATATCATATAAAATGATGCAAACACTTCATTTCTACTTACTTTCACATACATATAATATAAATGGGATCCTTACTTTAATAACTTAATATTTTTAATTTATATCGGATCGAGTTTTCCCAACGAGTTACATAATAAACCCAAAGCCCGACCCTATAACTTATCGGTTTTTTTTTTTAATCCCAAAACCCTATAGGGTTTTTAGCGGGTTGGCAGTCGGGTACCCTATAACGACCCGCCCCGTTTGCATCCCTAATTATAAGTGCAAAAAATGAATATAGACAAAGCTATGAAGAATCCATCGATGTATTAGCCAAAGAAAGCACATCTACTCAAGGAAAAAATTACAATCAAGCAAAGCCAGCAGTAGGCCAATAGATAAAGTGAGCAGACAACAGAGCCTTGAGAAAGAAAAAAAGAAGAAGAAGAAGAAGATGATGAAAAGGAGAAACAAAGGCTCCTTGAGAACTAAGAGGGACCCAGATTAGTTAACCTTACAATCACAAAAAATCTCTTCATTCGTCGCTGGCTTAGGATCTATTGTGACAACTTCAACCTACCTCCTAACCTGACCCTCGGCTTGGGGTTTGACCACAATCGCATTATTCACAGCCGTCAACTTCGGAATCTATTAGCCGAATCCCTAGATCATGAACACAGGAACAACTTCACATTGTTCGGCTCCTTGGACCTCAGTAGTGTTAGCAACCTCAACTTAGCCTGCCTCAACAACCTGTATTCCTTCCCTCATCCCCCTCTCCATCATCCTCTTCGTCTTTAGAAGCATATCCGGGAACCTCAACTAAACACATAACTAGAAAACGAAGGTCCAAGTTCATATACCTTTTCAGCAGCTCTTTCCTTATTAGCTTAGTTGTATTAGAAATGAGCTTGACCCGAACCTCATTCTATTGCTCACTCTCGAAGAGCTTTCTTAAAACCTGCATCTTGGTTACCCCCAGGATGAGCCGACCACTCTCTAAGTCCTTTACGTGGGCCTTCAACAACGACCAGGAAACAATGAGGAAAAAACTTGAATAACAAGAATTAGTCACATAGCAACAAATTCAAATGACCCTACCTTTAAGCTATCCCGCTGCAAATTGGTTGACCAACAGCTATCCCTCAACTTGTTTATCCTTGAGGTAGTAAGCTCGAGCTCCTACCTTTTCCTTGCATACCCTAGCTTGGCATCACTTAGCTGTCATATTGTGGCATCGACGTACATTAGCTGCTTCTTTGCCTCGAGCATGTCGACCTAATACTGTAAGACCTTGTCATCTATCTCCTTGTATAGCCTTTCGTTCTCATCTGTTATAGCCAATAGCTCGTTCTTATACCTCATTTCACTCATATTGATCTCGGTCAGCTCATTCTTGAAGATTTCCTTCAGTACCTTGAGCTCCTTGGAACCCTAAACTAAAGGAACTAAGGTCAAGCGAGAATAACCAAAAATTCAACAAAAGAAGAAATACAACATACCACTTTGTGGTTGCCCCTTAACATCCTAAATGCTTTAGCAATTGTGACTAAAGCCTGAAAAAAACAACAAGAGAGCCTAAACAGTTAAGAAATAACACACCTCTATTACTGCAAAAAAAAAAAAAAAAAAAAAAACTCTTTAAAGATAGCAGCGACCTCACCTCGTACATCTTTCATCTCTAGAAATCCACAGCTAAGCCCATTGATGAAAGTCTACCATAAAGGGTCCTCAACCTCTTCCTATTTTTGAGATGGCCTATCTCCTCAAAGGAAGGCCATTCTATGGACACATCACTCCACTTCAAAGTTCTCCCTTCAATAAAGTCATTAGGCCTACCAAGAACTCCTTCTCTGGGCTGACCCTAATGACCCTTAACTACAGCCTGATTGCACGGAGTGCTATTGCTACTCCCAACAGCCTCCACCACAGGAGATGGCACGTTGTGAGCTCGAGTAGGTACAGGGGAATATTGAGTGGGACTCCACTCCTCACGAGACCAAACACGACTAGGGGAGAAGGGGTACACCAAGCGGATATCAGAGTCAACACCTCTAACCTCAACAAAAACACTCCCTACCTCGGCAGTAGCACCTCCTGACCTTAACAATGGCGCCTTCCCCTCCCCACACATATAGAGGCCTTGGCCTCTAAATTAATAGTTGGCATACCAACCTTAATAGCCTATGGCTCAGTCTCAACAGAGCGCTTCTCAGCAGGTACCTTCTTTTTGGTTGGAGCCCTCTTCCACTTCTTGATGGACCAGCAAAAACAATGTCTACATCCATCACCGGCATCTTAAGCTTTGAAAAGAGATAAAAAAGAGTTAATAATAAAGAATAAAACACCTATCTAATCGAGCTCAAAAGCTTAATAGTTTCGAACCGTCTTAACAATATCCTCTCTCTAGAGCTGAACTCGATAGGTGATGGGGGGAGAGAGAGAGGCTATGATTACATGCAAAGAATCAAGCCACACCTCCATTAGCGATTGGCTTCCTACTCAAAAAGTTCTTCATTATGAGCTCGACGTCCAGTTGCCTCCCACCTCGAGAGCTTATAAACTCATCAATAGCATGTTAGGTGCCAGCATTGCAAGGCTCCAACCTTGGCAGCATCGTATTATGAATAGGCTTGCACCAGTTTACCTAAAAATCAAACTAGTGTTGGGTGTCTTCCTTAGCCCGAATGATCATAGCCACTTTCTCCAGTGTCGACCATTGAAACTTGTAAGCCTACCAAATTGCATAAACGTGCTCTTAGGTTACCTCGCAAGGTACCACAACCCTTTATTGGACCCCTTAAAGCAATAATATCTCTGGAACAAAACTGAAGTGGGCATCAAGCCAAGACTAAGACATAGGGCTTCGAAGGCCACCAACTGTTGCTAGGAGTTTGAAAGCAATTGCGAAGGAGACAGTCATTGGTGGCTGACAAAACTCCTTTTGGAACCGAGAGAACGACATCCGCAGACCAAAGTTGAAAGCTTTATCATATAGGCCAAAAGCCTGCTATTTCAGCAAGCAGACTTAGTTTGAAGAAGAAAGGAGGACGACTTCCTAATCCTCAGGATAGTTATGCATCTCGTTCTTTTAACACTCGTTGAGCTCTGCCCTTACAAGTGTGCTATGGACTCCATGACGACCATCACCAACAACTGCCCTATCATGCAAGGGTACCATGAGATTCCTCCCTTTACCATCATCTGCGTAGTTGTCTAAAGGAATCCGATATGCTGCCTCAATAAGCTTAATATACCGACCCACATATGAGCGGCCCCATTAAGTCCCTTCAGGTTGATGAACTTCCACCATCGACTAAAGTGCTCTTGTTGCCACATGAGCTTGACTCCTTCGGGCTAGTACTTGTCTCCCTTTCCCTTCTCGTCACCTCATCAACAACTTTCTAGACCCTACTGCTTGAATCATGAGAGAAGAAAAGGGGTATTACTTAAGCTCGACATCACTGGAACCCTAAGTAAGAAGAAGCATAAAAAACATTAATGATCTAAAATAATAAGCCTCTCCTAACGAAGTATGAATAATGAGCAAGTGTAGTGGAAAAAGGCCCTACGAGGAACAGGTATTTATAAAGAAAATGAGGGAAGACGTGAAGTCCCAAACCCCTTGGGATGTGTGAGTCAACCTCAAGGTCATGATATTATGACTAACGATCGCAGTTGTGAAATGATAGGGATTAATTATTATAATAACCTTTCAAATCCATAAGGCTCCTCAGGAAAACCCCCATGATTCTTGCCACTATAGAACATGTTAAGAAAAATATGTTGAGGGGATTTAGTAAAAAGTTAAGTGATCATCATCACAGAATGCTTGCGACATGGGAAATGCAGCTTGCAGTAAGATAAAATCGCCCAAGACAGGTAGTAACTGCATTAGTTGAATGACCTTGTAGACTATACACTCTTTTTGTCCTTCCACAATGAGAGTGGGGACAAACGTTAATAGTGGAATATGGTCATTGATCCACTTGGTCTTTAGGTTTTAAGGCCCAAGAAACTAACGAACCTAAAAAGAGCCCATTGCCTACAATGAAGAAGTAGGAAGATCCAAGGCCTCATTAGGAGGAATGGCATGGGATCTTCCCAAGAAACCTCACCTCGAAAACGGTTAGCCAAGTTCATCCCTAGCTACAAAGCAAGCTCGGCTCTACGACCTCATGATCTTTAAGCTTAGCAAGTACTTTATTCATACATTGTAACCGCACGCGCGCACGGGGGAGTGGTGCGCGCGGTGCATAATCAATCCAGCCACACTTAGCGAAGTCCTAGCTCCTCAACTAGGGCGTCCCCATCAGCTTGAGGTCTAGGTTAGTTTCCAGTAAGAAGTTTACTCTTATATGACCTTAAAACACTATGAATACTCTCTTTTCCAAGGGAGGCGAAAAAAAAAAAGAAATTTTCCTATCTTGTTATAAATATATTATCCTTACTCATGGATTGGTATAAGCATCAGAATAGCTACACCAAACAACCAAAATATCTACACCGGACAACCTCCAGTATCCACTCTAATCGCTTTTTCAATATTTATAAGAGTCATCTTTATTGATAAAAATTAGCTCATGCAACAAATACCAAACGTGATATTAATATTAATTATACCAATTAATAGCAGCTCTTTCTACGACCTAATCCATACACGAGCAATGAAAAATCTCATCCATTATCTATCCGTCAACCACGTGCAACGAGTGCACAAGTCAGGCGAGTCCCCATTGTTGCTGACCACGTTAACATTTACAGCCTCGCAGCAAAACATCATGGACCCCACCACCTTGTCTCTCTATTATCTCTCCCTCTCCGTTTTATTAAAAATCAATCATTCATCCACTACCCAACAAAAGCACTACCAATCATTTTCCAGTTCAAATTCAAATTCCCCCAAACATCATTCAAACAGACCCCCTCCATTATTCCATTCTCCTCCAATCTACCAAACTTTTTCAAATTACCCAAACAAGGAATACCCAATTTCACTTGAAAGGGGTCCTGCCCTAATTCCCAATCCCAAAGTTCTGTCTTTTTTGCAGAATTCATCCAATACCCAGCTGAAAAATCGCAACAAGAAAGCTACTTTACAATATTTGACTCCTTTCCCCTAAAATGAGGGCATCATCGGAAACCCTAGCCGACGCCGTTGACGCGGCGGCGCCACTCCTCAACCACCCGATGGCGGACCACCTCCTTCGTAGCCGGCGCTTCCTCCGCAGCAGCCGTCCCATCCCTCCCATCAGCGGAGCCGCCGCGCGTCTCCTTCGCCGTGCCAGCGCCCGGAGGATGATGCTCCGCGAGCCGTCTCGGCAGGTGAGAGAAAGCGCGGCGGAGCAGCTCGAGAGCCGCCAGAACGACTGGGCATACTCGAAGCCGATTGTCGTCCTGGATGTGCTCTGGAATTTAGCCCTAATTGCGGTTGCGTTTGGGGTCTTGGCGGTGAGTGTGAATGAGACTAGTGAGGTCCCGCTTAGGGTTTGGGTTTTTGGGTACGCGTGTCAGTGTTTGTTTCATATTATGTGTGTGTTCTTTGAGTATAGGAACCGCCGGAGAGAGGCGGGTGCGGTGGAGGAGGGTTCGGACAGGAATGGTGGGTGGGCTAGTGGTGTGGACTATAATTCGGGTTCGGGGAGCGATGAAGTGGAGTCGGTGGATTCGGGTAGTGAACCGATTCGCGATGACGATGGGACTAGGTAGGAATGCTGTAGAATTTGCAATTCTGAGATTGGATTGTTCTGTTTTTTTTGTTTAGAATTGTTGGCTTTTGTGCTGTGACTTACAGTTTTTGTTGGTGAAGAAATGGCTTATTTGATTTTGGATTGTAGTATGGATTTGGTTAATAGTTAAGGATGGTTTGGACATTGATGCTGAGTTTTGTTTTGATTGGAGATAGAATTAATAGAATTTTGGGTAAATGTTACGTTTGCGTTGTGCTTAGTTTACTGGAATGGAAATCGGTATTCTACCTTACAAAATTGCTATTTTTTGTTTGGTTTGTAAAGAATTTCATCACAAGGAATATTAGTTCCATTATAATGTGGAATTGGTGTAGAATCTCCATTCTTTCTTTTCACCAATTGTTATTTCTTGGGGAAAAATATTTTTCTTTTCTTAAAACTATCCTTAATCATAAAACAAAAGAATTGTTATTACTCTCCTGTTTTATTACGCCCCAGGAAACTAAACATAATGTTGATACATGAATTTTACGTGAAGTTTGAAAGCATTAATATATTCTTTGAGTTGCTTTACAGTACTAAGTAAGAGAGTTAATTGCAAATATAGATAAAATTCAAGAAGTTAACTGTAAAGACCGACAAGATTGGAATAGTTAATTTTTAAAATCGACAGGTTTTAGGTAGTTAATTATAAAAATAGGAAATGTTCAAGCACCTACATGTGTGTGTGCGTGTCCATATGTTTACAGTTTGTGTTCAATAAGGCATAGAATAATCAGTATTTCCTTTCCATGTTTGGTAGTCAGTTAAGAAGACTTGCCGGGCTATGCTAATTGCTCTATTGTATTAGAATTAATATTTACTTGGGAATATAGGAGAATGCTATGGTATTATTTGTTGTCGTGTTGCTTGGAGGACATTATGGACATTTATTACCTTTAACATGTTTGTTGACTAATGGACTTCATTTCTGCATTGGATGGGGATTGTACTGGTGTGGCAGTCCTGTGAAGCACCTGGAATCTGCAAACACAATGTTTTCTTTTATCTGGTGGATTGCTGGGTTTTACTGGGTTACTGCTGGTGGCCCAGACCTGCCACGCACTGCACCTCAGCTTTACTGGTAATATTTTATCGTGACTAGCATTTGAGTTCAGTTCATGGTCAGGTCTTGTCTTCAGGTGTTTCATGCATATTTTTGCATGGTTGCATTATTTGCAGGCTTTGCATTACACTTCTCGCATTTGATGTGGTGTTCGTTGTGGTCTGTGTTGCTGTTGCCTGCCTCATTGGTCTTGCAGTTTGCTGCTGTCTTCCTTGTATTATTGCAATATTGTATGCAATGTCAGAAGAGGTATGCACAATTATGGATGCTGAATGCTATTTATATTGTTCATTTCTTCTTTGTGAACCACCTTAGTCTTTCTTTTTTTTAATCAAGTCTAGGCTTGTTTATCTATGGCTGCAGCTACATATTTCAATCTTCATCAAGTTTACCTATTTAACATATGCTTGGAGCTTGAACATTATATTTAATCCTAGTATGTTGGTTAACCATCTGACTAGTCTGGTTGCTATCTTTGAAATTTTGTCCATCCTGATTGCTGTGTTACCATCTCGTGGAACTCATTGATAGCATTGTAAATCAAGTATCCCTATGCTTGTGCATACTGTTATTACATGGATATGCTATTCTGGAAGCATAAATCGACAGTCTTTTGAAAGGATACCATTTAGAAGTATATTTACTGCCAAATCTTCACTGAGGGATCAACACTTTTTTAAGAAATAGATGTTCAAGTAGGCTGGGGGGGAAAATGGTTTTAACAGCTAGTACAATTTACAAGAGCTTATATGTGAAAATGCATATATTGATAAATGCGCTATCCAATGAATGGAAGGATATTATTCTAGTTGAAACTCATTTGTTGTAACCATTCAGAGTCTATAATACTATGGGAAACTTGCTTGTTGAAGGATCATGTTTTCACCTCCCTTGCATTTAAGAAGGAAATTTCAGTTCAATCTCTTACTCTTCTCTAGGTTAAATCTATAGTAATGCTTTTGAATGAATTGTTATCTTAAAGACCTACCCGTGTGTAATTTGGCACCCTGGCATATCTGCCAGTTGTTGTAGAATAATGCTATATGTCGTGGCAGCAGTTTCATTTATTCAATATGCGCTTTAAACAATATAATCACCAAGAGAACTGGTTGCATGGTTTTCTTTTTGACAACTATTTTGATCTTCCACCTGTTTTTGATCCTTGACTAAAAGTATTTTCGCAAGAGCAGGAGGGTGCATCTCAAGAAGATATTGATAGTTTGCCAAGGTACAAGTTTCATAAGTACAATGGTGACAATGAGAAAGTAACTGAGGATATCCAAATATCTTGTGGAGGTGTGATGATGGAATATGACACTGATCCACCTGTGGAACATGCTCTTTCTCAGGATGATGCTGTAAGTGCAATATTGTTTAGTCGAAAAACTATTTATCTTTATGAGCATAATGATTAATGATATGTACCATCAACAGCCAGTGGCCCAAAACATTAACTTTTGGTGAGACCTTATTTCTTGTAGGAATGTTGCATCTGCCTATCAGCATATGAGGACGGAGCTCAGTTACGCAAACTTCCATGTCGTCACCACTTCCACAGAGATTGCATCGACAAGTGGTTGAAAATCAATGGGATCTGCCCTCTGTGCAAGTTCAATATTAGAAAGTCTCGGAACAAGAGTGGTGATGAAGCAGTTTAGAGAAGCTGCCTTCCCAAGGCCATGGTGGGTCGGGTGTCAAATATCTTTGCGGCTTGCTTGTTTCTTTTTCGAATCTAGTGTATCTATATACATAAATATTCTTGACTAGTCCTATGTATCTGTATAGCAGAGATAGTATCAGCGGATTTACATGTATATTGTTCATACCTATTACATTTAGCCTAAGGGGGGCTACACGGGATGTAATTCTCTTTTGACAAACTGCGGGCTTCCTAGATCATGAATCCAATATGGTGAAAGATGGAAATGTGCATTTTAAGCTGCGTATATATAGTATCGTAGTTTGTAAACATTACCCTTTATGTTATTTCTTGCTTGTTTCATTTCCACGCACTCTTCTATTTTTAAAATTGTGTGCTTAAATTCCTTAATCTTTTAAATATATGTATTGTTACTACTTTAAAGATGAGAGAATTTGAGCGAATGAGGAAAGCAAAGTGGATATAGAGCAAACATAAAGAGGTATTTGTAATTCATCCAATACATAATTCTGTCTTTTGACAAAATGCAGGCTCCACTGGTCCAGGATATATTGAGACAGACATAAGATCTTTGATTGCGTCGTTTGTCTTTGATTTTAATCTACTAAAACATAAATATTGTTTCAATGTATGTTAGGGGAAATTGCAAACAAGTGTTATGGCTGGGGGGCACCTTTGTACCTTGTCATATACCAGTGTTTTCATCATGTGGTATTATACTTAGTGCACATAGGGCTATTATATGTACTTGAGATCCATGGAAAGATTTAGGGTCTACTTTTTTTATATGTATATATAGACCTATGAACAAGTCAAGTTGAGATGATATAATATTAAGTTTGAGGTTGAGCTTGACTTGAAATTTTAAAACTTCAGATTGACTAAGTTTAATCAAGTTTAAAATTCTAAACTCGCTTATAAAATTTAAGTTCAACTTGGTTAAACTTGTTTGAGTTTGATTTATTAAAAATAATTTATATTACTAATACATAAATTTAATTCAATTTTGATTAATGTTTATACTTGACTCAAGTACGAGCTCAACTTGACTATTTTTTAATCTAATTCGAATAAACATTGAGCGAAACTTAAATACTTTTTGAACCGGTTTGATTAATTTACATTTTGTCTCTCTCTCCCACACACACACACACATATGATTTATTGTAATTGAAATTATTAGAAAAAGACACGAATAAGTAAATGTATGTTTTATATTATACAAAGAGGAGGATGGAAAGGCTCTATGATTGCTTGGACAAGATAATTAAAATGAAGTCCCCATGATGTATTAACACTTTTTAAACTTCGTCAGCTTTTTCTAAACAGATGTGAGCCCATAATCTGGTGTAAAAAGATTTGACTTGGTTAAGGTTACCTATTCTTAGTGGGATACACAAAGAAGAAAAAAAAAGAATGAGCTCAGATGTGCCAAATTTCATCTGAAGATCAGATGAACGTGCTGGACCCTAACCCATCACTATAGCAATTCATCATAGCACAAGTTCGATGCACCAGCCGGGAATCGAACCCGGGTCTGTACCGTGGCAGGGTACTATTCTACCACTAGACCACTGGTGCTTGCTGTTGTGGGTTTGCTATATTCCTTTTTGTTGTACTGTAATCTAAATCGTGCCGTCCCTACGCAACTTCATTAAACTCAAAGGGGTTGCTCTTTGGTCGTTAAGGCAAAATAAATATATTATCTATACATATTAACTATACTTACTATAGAATCAGCCCTTGAAAAATAGAATAATCTATTAAAAGAATTCCATGATAGGACTTGTCTTTCCAATCATTTGTTTATTTTACTATACATTTATAAATTTTTATAGTTTTAATAGTCAAATCACATAGTGCACAAATCTAAAATTTTTAAATAAGGTCTATTTTTTTGTTTCAACCAAAAAAATACAATATAAAAAGCATGCCAACGACTCATAGCTCCTAAATAAGAAAAATTGTTTGATAGTATAAACACTAGTCTTCTAATAAAATTAGTATGAGTTTGATTCCTTTCTCTCTCAAAATTGTAATAACAACGGATATAAAAAAAAAGAAAGAAAAAGAAAAATTCTTTAGACCCAGTGTTTATTATAGTATTTTGATCAGCATATGTATATAAAATCTATATATTGAAATGTTTGAAATTTGAATAATCTAGGTGTATAATGAATTGTTAGATATAGCAGGAGTTAGAAATCTTTCATTTCGTAAATCAAACCATTTTTATTTCAATGATAATGATCTTGATATTTCCTAAAAATAAAAGAATTTGAGGAGTAAGCCAGTTCATCAATCTGTGTTTGCATACCAAAATCAATGGACAAGCATGGTCGAATGAAACTCTCCTGTGTTGTGTAGGAACTCAAACATGAAGCAAAAAGCAGAAGAAACACCAGTTTAAGATTAACACATTCTTGTTATTACTCTTGTTACCATATACACTTTCGGAGGATTTAAAAGGATTAATGTATCTGTGAGTAGTGAAGATCTTTAAAGGACGGCTTGTGCTGCTAAATTTACTAAAATGGGAACAAAGATGTTGTAAGTGAAACTTCCAACATGTATAGTGTTTTCAAAAGGAGAGCAAAAGCTGCAAAAAAAAAAAAAAAAAAGGTTTAAATCTTTTACCTCGTAAATCCAACTCTTAAGTGAATGATTAGAGAGAATATAAGAATATGATAGCAACAAAAAGAAGTATTGAGAGTGTGTACTCTATAGTACGACTTTATGAGATACCTTTACACCCCATACTGTGGGGGCATTCAATATAGGAGAGAAGTGGACAGTAGCTGTCTATTGGGACATAAAAAAATTCTACTTAGTCATATATATATTTTTATATAACTTTCACTAAAAATATCAACGTTGAATGGTAATTTTCATTTAAAGTATCAACTTTTCAAATGATTAAAAAAAAATCAATATTTGAAAATAAATTCATTTAATATACCATATTTTAAGTGGTTAAGAAAATGAATCAATGTTTTATAAAATAAATCAAATAAGGTATAAATAATGTACGACTAGTAAAAATTTAAGAAACTTAATTGAAAACTAATTAAAACGTTAATATCTTAAATTAATTTTGCAAAACTTTGATTCGTTATTTGATTCATTTTACTAAACATCAATACCCACTTTTTTGTAGAATAATGGGAAGCTAATCCTGCTGGGAGGAATGATACAGAATCAAATGACCTCCCGAAGTGCATCATCTTGTGAGCAATTCGATTTTGTTTGTATATGAGATGAGTTTCTGGGATCAGTCTTGCACATAAGAGCCAAGTTAGAGAGAAAATACTCTCGGACGTGTCGGAGACCGAAACCGTGACTGTCCCGACGAGCTGGTTGGTGGGTGTGCTTTGTAGGAAAAGTAAAATTGTGCTTTATGAGCTCAGGATTGTGCTTCACCTCATCCGAAGATCAGATGCTTATGATGGACCCTACCATCAGCCAAAGCCTGTCATCATAGCTCAAATTGGTTTGCACCAGCCGGGAATCGAACCCGGGTCTGTACCGTGGCAGGGTACTATTCTACCACTAGACCACTGGTGCTTGATGGCCGATACTTGCTCTATCTTTTAGATTATCAAACAATTTCATGTGAGAAAAACCCGCCACAAAATGTCCATTCAAAATTAGATCATGCCTTTGTGGCCTTGATATAACTGTGCTGTCGATTTCATCATAAAGCCCATAAAAAGTCCCAGATCGTGCTATAAGTATAGGTGAGTTCATTGAATTAGAAGGATTGTTTCTTGTCAGTAGACTAGAGTTCTAATTGCTGGGCACCAACTAAATTACACAAGGATAAAATGAATCATCACACCAGATTCCCCTGCTGGATTTGCTGTCTCCTGTCCTGCAAATGAAGGTGCGCCCTTTCTTGTAAGTACTCCCGCAATATATAAGATAAAAGTACTTCAAGTCAACAAGTCAAATTATTGTACCCACAACCCCTCTAGCTGTGGTTGTACTCTCACCATTCCCTCGTATCTTACACTGAGTTGATGCACTCTGCTCCAAGTATCAAAAGATTTCTTGAACCAATTTCAAACCATCTTTTTCAAAATACAACACCAATATTCCATAATCCATAAAACTATATGTTGAATAATAATTATTTAATCCAACTAAATTAACCAATACTTTATAAAGAGAAAACCATCAAAATTGACTTTCATAATCCGTCTCAAGTTTTGCTGCCTTGTACCTTCCAATTCTATTTTTGCCAAGATCAAAACTTTCTTTTTTTCCCTCATTATCATAAATATGACGGGAAAAAGAAAAAGATAACCATATACACAAGTCCTTGTCCACCGATAGGTATATAAATAAATACACACCCTAAAAAGTTTTTTAAGAAGATAAGCTAATGACTATAATATACGTTTGGTATGTAAAAATTATTTGAAATTTAAAGGATTCAAATTGCGGGAATGCAATGGAATGGGATGAACAACAATGCCATAAACTTATTCCTTTATTTGGATACATCCTTGGAATAAAATAGAATGATATATATGATAGTATAGAAGCTTCTACGGTCTCGTCGTCATAACTATCCGGTCGACTATCTAACCGTTAAAATAAACATAATATTTTAAATATTAACTAGTTTAGTGATTCGAACATGGTTGGATGTGATGTGAGCCATTAAATAGTTAATGAAGTTGGTCTCGTTTTCCTATGATAGTATTTATAAAAAAAAATTCTTCTACTAATAAATACGAATAAGAATTATTAAGAGGATAAAAACAAATTTTAGTAATTAACATTAAGAGTATGGAATGGAATCACATGGAATCGTTTTTTTTTTTTTTTTTAAAGTCAAAATGGTTGATTTTTAAGAATTATGATTATGATTCTTAAAAATACATTCAAAGATAAGAATAAAACTCAAAAGTATGATTCCATTCTAAGTACATTCCTAGCTACTAAACGTGACATAATATTCTTTAGGCCCATTTTTTATTTTAAGTTTAAAATTTGTCTTAGTTATAATATTTTTTATTTTTTAATCATATCACTAAAAAAAGGTAATACTTAAACCAATTTCACTGGTCTGAAATTGGTCAAGATCCAGCCCAACGTAGCCCTAATCAGTTCGAATATTGGGTTCATCTTGACCGGATACGTGAACCACTAATTTAAGGCTGGTTTTAAGTCGTTTTAACCCATGCTAGTCTCTAATGGTAAGTATTAGCACTAAAAGATAATATGTGACCGTTTTTATCTTTCATTTATATATAAAATTATTCAAAATAATATACACAATATTATATTTTCATTAGCTCAAATATGCAATCCCTCCAAATCCTATATCACACTCAATGCTTTTTTTTTTTTTTTTGCCACTACACTCAATGGTTTAATCCCGTTATATTGGGATCACCTAGGCACAATCGCAGTATGATTGATATCTTTATTGTAGTTTGCTATTTGGAATAGTAAGTGGTGAATAATAACCATAAAAAAAGGTTAGAAAAACTATGAAAAGTAGTTGATAACGGTGTCAATAGCACAAACTATTCCTAAGTTATTTGAATTTTAATCTATATTTATTCAAATTCAATCCAGAATGGTCAAGTTGAACCCAAGCTCAAATTCAAGTTAAAGCAATTTGAATCCTATTTGGCCAATTTACCTTAAGGTGAATTTGAGTTAGACTTAAATATCAATATTCTTATAATTAGATAAAAAAATATTTTTAAAAAGATAAAATTAAATTTGAACAATTATCGAGTTCGGAGTTTGAATTTAAAGTTATAAGCTCGAGCTCAATTGAATATGAATCAAGCTGAAGTTATAAAATTTTATATCAACTTTAAACTCAACATTATATTATCCCAATTTGATTCGTTTATGGTGCTATTGAAAACGTTATCAAATTAAAATCAAACTAAATGTGTGCTCTTTTAATTTCGAATAATAGAAAATCAACCGTTTGTACCAACTAAGTTTGCAGGGGTAAGAAAAAGTAGTGCATGTATTGTTGAAATTAAAAATCGCCGAATCCTTTAGCAAATTTGTGAAGTGCTAATCATGCAATTTAATGTTCAATGGGTCTCTAATTTTTGTTATTTCAATTGCTTCAATAAGATTATATTTCTAGGGTAAAATTTATATATTTATATACGTATACACGTCTGGCTCTATGTACAGGTTCAACAATGAATTTAAAGATTCAGATAATCAAAGTCGCAAATAAGTTGCTAGAATCAACAAGATTTTAAATATTTTATAATTAAAATAGTTCAGATTATTATAATGATCACATATTTTTACCAAAAAAATCACGAGTATTAATTAATAAAGGAGCAGTATCGTTTTCATTTAATAAGATACTAAAATGAATGGTTGGCTCATCCATACAATTTCGATAGCATTGATTTTTATTCTCATTGTTGCTCACATTCAAGACTAAGACAATTGCCTGAATTCCATGAATCCATTCCATAGAAGCTCGTGACACCCTTTTTTCTAAAGCAAATCGAATCAATTCCTTAAAGATTCGATTCACTCATGCATCTAATGTAGCAAAAAAAATAATTGTGAAACGATTTCACAAAAATTTATTGACAACTTTTTTATTACAAGCAATTCAACTTCAAATGTAACAAGAACCATGCTACTTTTCCTTCCATTGAGACAAAAGTTTCTTTTATTTTTTCTTCTTACATAGATAGAAATCAAATTAAGGTTGATATCGCGAATAGTATTTTAACTTTAATAAAAATGTAATTAGGTATCTAAACTTTAAAATTGATAAATTTAGTACCTAAAATAATTTTATAGAAGTACTATTGATGTACACGAAAAGTTATTTGAAATACTAAATTGATTGATTTCAAAATCTAAGTACTAAATTGATTAATTCAAGATTCAAGTATCTAATTGTATATTTTATCAATGTTCATATAACATTTCTAACATTAACCCATTAAATTAAGAATTGTAATTTTACGTATGAAAAAATTCTTCATTTTTGTTTACTTTACGATAAAATTATTTGTTTCTCTGGTGTTATAGAGAAATGATAAAATCTTCCTATTCGTAATTATCTTTATTTATATCTCCTTAATAAAATGATAAGATGCATGGATAATACTAAATTGATATCATCTTTCTAGCTTTTTATTTATTCTTATATATATATACACACATACAAATTATATATATATATATATAGAAGATTGTGTGGAAAATTAAATAAAGCTACATGCTAAGAGTTAAAAGATTTCAATAATACTAATATGTTATATTAATTAATTACGTATAAGTATTAGCAAAATCTCTTTTCATAAATAGCTTTTATAAAACTTATACCCTTTTTTCACCTTGTTAAGTATGTAAATATGTATAATATATGGGCTCTTGTGTAATATGTATATAATGTTAAATAATATATAGAGTGTGGAGAGGGCCACTCGAAAGTATGAAAAAATTTTCCCTTACAACATGGTATCAGAGCATTTTTTTCATCGTTTAGGTTAAAACCTTGGCCTTTTCTCTTCCACCTCTCATCGTTCTTTACTTCTCTCTCTCTCTCTATCACCCACCCCCCCCCCCCCCCCCCCCCCCCTCTGTGACTTCTCGACCTCATTCTTCATCATTCTTTTTCATTGTGGGTACAATAAAACATCGACAACTTATCATCGGCTCTTCTCCAATGCCTTTTTTCTCATCATCTGGTTCATCACTAACAACTTCTACTCATCAATGCTCATCATCTTTTTTTCATGTCACCTTTGGAAAATACAAATATGCCAACCACTTATGGTGCTTTTAAGTTCTAATAGTGCAATAACTCTTTCACTGTGAGGTCTTATGTTAATCACCACTAAAAAATTAAATGGAAAAAAAATTATGCCTCATGGTATGCAACTGTCAGAGTTTGGTTCATGGGGTAAGGATAATTGGATCATCTCACAAAGCAAATAGAAGAGATTCCTGAAACCGATAGTGCTACTTGGTAAAAAATTGATGTGCAGCTTCTAGCAATTCTTTGGCAAGCAATTGATCCTTCACTAATGAGTATATTAAAATGTTATTTCTTCTGCTATGAACATGGAAACAAGCTCGTGACCTTTATACTAGTGACATCTCTAGAGCTTATGAGGTCATTCTAACCTCTTTTAGTGTCGTCAATTGGATAGTGATATGACCACCCATATTGTTTAATTTCAAGCATTTGCAATATGGGGTAGAGGGGGAGTAGGTAATAGTCAAGGTGGATGCAGTAGTGGACGTAGATTCAATCGTACCAACTGTAGTCACTATGGTAAGATGGTGCATTTAAGGGAAACTTGCTATGCATTACATAGATTCCCTCCTAGGCATTCTTTGCACCAAGCAAATGCTGTACAAAGTCAAGAAGGAATTTTATGTAGTTAGCCATCCAATAACATATCTACTGTTGTTGTTTCCATAGAGCAGTATTCATGTTTACTTAAGTTATAGGCATCTACTATAACTTTAGCAACTGATGTAAGAACATCTTCTACTTGTTTGGCACATACGATAGTATCTATCTCATGGATATTAGACTTAGGTGTATTTAAGCATATGTCTTGTAACAGTTCCTTTTTCTCTAATCTAACCGAACCATCTTTTCCAACCAATGTGAAACTTGCTGATGGGTCACTTTCATCATTAAAAGGCATTGTTAATGTTGTTCCTGCTACTTCATTGCCTTTATCAAATGTTTTATGTGCCCAAGTTTCCATTAAGTTTGGTATCTATTAGCAAGTTCCCTGAAGACTTGAAATGCTCTATAACATTTGCCTCTAATTCTGTCTCCATTCAGGATATGTAGACTGGAAAGGTGATTGGCACAGGACATGAGTCTAGAGGATTATATTAGCTAGTCTATTAAGTTCAGCTTTCTTGGCAGAGTCTTCTCCTTTACAAATTCATAGTCGTTTGGGACACCCAAGATTGCAAAGTCTTTAGAAAATGGTTCCTAATTTCTCTATTCTTAAAAGTTTAGAGTATCAGTCTTGTCAATTGGTAAAGCATAGCAGGTCTTGTTCCAAAGTCATGTTAATAAATATGCTTATGTACCTTTTGTTTGGTTCGTTATGATGTTTAGGGTCCTAGTCATGTAACCTCTAAGATGGGATTTAAGTACTTTGTAACTTTTATTGATAATTATTACAGAATGACATGGCTCTTCTTAATGAAAAATTGTTCTGAATTGTTCTCAATATTTACTTCTTTTTGTAATGAACTCAAAACATAATTTGATATGCATGTTCAAGTTTTGAGAAGTGATAATGTCAAAGAATATCTTTCTTATGCATTTAAAATTTTTATGACTTCTCATGATATACTCCATCAATCTTCTTGTCCATATATACCTTGGCAAAATGGTATTGCTGAATGAAAGAATAGACATTTAGTTGAGACAACGCATACTATGTTAATTCACATGAAGGTTCCTCTGCAATTTTGGGATGGTGCAGTTCTTACATCTTGTTATCTCATCAACCGCATGCATCTTCAATACTCCATGGCTAGAACCCATTCTCCATTCCTTTTCCTCGTGATATTTTGTATGACATTCCTCCACTTATATTTGGTTGTACTTGCTTTGTTCACGTTCCATCCCATGGTGGAAATAAATTATTGTTTCGGTCTGTCAAATGCCTGTTTTTAGGGCACTCACATCTTCAAAAGGGTTATCGTTGTTATTCTCTAGAGTTACAACGTGCTTTTATTTTATGACATGTAAAATTCTTTTAGCCCAATCCTTTCTTCACTAGTCCATCCACAACTTCTAAGTCTATTACAGAGGTTCTTCCTCTACCTGTACCTCTTTCCATGTCTTCACCATCTTCAAAAACACCACATCCATAATCATCATCTATAGAATCAAGAAAGCCTATGACTATGCCATTGTAAGTTTACAAGCACCAACCTTGTCCAGATTCTATTACAACTACTACCCATGATCTTAATGCCTTGCCAACCACTGATCTATTCTCACATCTACCTTCAAATCTAGATCTCCCTATTGCCTTGCAGAAAGGTACCAGACAACGAAATACATCATTTCTTATCTCTAATTATATTTCATGTGCCTCTTTGTCTCCCGATTATTTTGCTTTTGTGTCCTCTTTATCCTCTATTTCTATTCCTCAAAATCTTTTAGAGGCATTATCTAATGTTTGTCTTATATTCTAATGAAACATGGGATTTAGTTCCTTTACCTCCAATGAAGTCTATAGTGGGCTATAAATGGACCTATGCTGTG
Source organism: Combretum micranthum (assembly GCA_024138025.1). Classification (NCBI taxonomy): domain Eukaryota; kingdom Viridiplantae; phylum Streptophyta; class Magnoliopsida; order Myrtales; family Combretaceae; genus Combretum; species Combretum micranthum. Next base: position 102,376 of record JAMXBD010002588.1, read on the forward strand.
AAAACTTTGTCAGATGGTTTAATTGATCATCTTAAGGTACAATTAGTATATGGCATTGACTATATAGACAATTTCTTCATGTAGACAAGATGGTTTTAGTTTAGTTATTCCTCTCTCTAGGAGTAGTTTTTAACTTGCCTCTACATTAGCTAGATATTATAAAAATGCATTCCTTTATTGAGATCTAAATAAAGAGGTGTATATGGAGCAACCCCCAGGATTTGTTGCTCAAAGGGAATCTCATATGGTTTGTAGATTGAAGAAATCATTGTATATGCTAAAACAATCTCCTCGGGCTTGGTTTAGTAAATTTTGTTTAGCTCTTCTTCAATTTAGCATTTTTAGAAGTGTGTTAGATCATTTAATCTTCCATTTGTTGTTAGATTCAGTAAAGTGAATTTTTATGTTGATGATATTATCATTATAGGAGATGATAACAATGAGATTTCTAAATTGAAAGCCTTCTTGCATCAACATTTTCAAACTTAAGATATTGGAGAGTTAAAATATTTTTTAAGTGTTGAGATTGCTCGCTTGAGACAAATATATTTCTCAAAGAAATATGTAATAGACTTGCTTGAGGAAACTAAGATGTTAAGTGGCAAGCCATTGGATACTCCTATGGATTGTAACATGAAGTTAGTGCCAGGAATAGGATAGCCATTATTAGATCGAGGAAGATACCACGAACTTTTATAAGCTAAATTATCTTACAGTAACTAGACCCTACATTTCTCTTTGTTGTAAGTGTGGTCAATCAATTTTTTGATTCTCCATGTGAAACACATTCGGATGCTGCTATGAGGATATTACATTATCTTAACGCTGCCCCAGGTAAGGGTTGATGTATCATAATAGAGGACATTTTCAACAAAGAGGTTATATTGATTTTGTCTAAGTTTGATCTCCAATAGGTAGAAGATACACATGGGGAAACTTGATTTCTTGAAAAAGTAAGAAACAAAATATTGTTGCTCGGTCTAGTGCAGAAGCAGAATACAGAGCTACGGTACTTGCAACTTGTGAGCTTGTCTAGCTTAAGCAACTATTGGTTAAGTTAGCGTTCAAACAAAATGAGCCTATGAGGTTGTATTATGATAATCAAGCTGTTATGCATATTGCCTTTAATCCAACTTTTCATTAAAGAACCAAACATATAGAGATTAACTGCCATTTTATTAGAGATAAGGTACAATTGAAAGATATAATGATGTCATTTGTTAACTCAAATGATCAACATATTGATGATTTACTAAGTCTTTAAGAGGTTCTAGAGTTTGGTATATTTGTAACAAGCTGACACTGTGATATTTATGCACGAACTTGAGAATGAGTGTTAAGTATGTAAATATATAAGGGCTTTTTGTGTAATATGCATATAATATTAAATAATATATAAGAAAGTGGAAACCGGAGAGGGCAACCCCAAAGTTAGAAAAATTTTTCCCTCACAACACACCTTTTAGCTAAAAAACATTGATAATTGCTTGTCATGTCAACATATCAAAACTATCCAATCCTTTATCCTAAAAATCTCATTTTTATATTATTTGACATTATTCTTTGGGGGGTTGTACGCCGCAGGTTATAATCGCATTCATTAAGATCTAATAGGGATATAACCCATCATTCTATGACAATTTTTTTCTCCCCTCAAAATTTCATGTCATAGAAAATTAAACGAAAGCAATCTTTTATTTTTTTATATATCACGTTTGCATTATCACATATTAATACATGTTCAAATTGATCGGAAATACTTAGGTCAAGTCGCTCATTTTTTTTTATGTACGGCGATTTGTGTACAAATCGTTATATTTCAGGTACTGTATTTTGTTTCAAGTGTAGTCTATTTTTTTTCTAGGTATAAAATGTTTCAGGTCAATATATTTTATTTCAGATCAGTATATTTGTTCCAGGTATAAAATATACTAAATATGTGCTAGATTAGTATATTTTGTTCCAGGTGCGACTTGATCTAAGTGCTTCTCTCGAATTGACAACACAAAATACTAAAACAAACCCAATATCATCAGGTTTTTTTTTAACTTTTAATGGGTGAGTTCTGTTTTATTTACATCAAAACAATCAATTACTTTAGGCATAACATATATATACATAGGAAATTATTCTTTACTCGTCTCTACTCTGAGTTATATTTCAACATTTGATTGGATGCATGTGATACCAAGTTGGAACTCCAGTTACCACACCGCCGGCGACCTTCTCCTGGCCTGCCGGAACTCCCCATGCCGTCGTCCTTGACAGTCCACATCCACCACCGTACCCCACCGGAGCTGAAGAGCAAGCTTCATTCATTTTTACGGAGAAATTAATAATTCCATTTTTGTCTCCTTTAACATCCCGCAACCTGTAGCTCAAAAACTGGGCATGGTTGTCCGGAACCCGACCAACCATGTCGGAGACCGGAACTGTGACCTTCCCGACAAGCTTGTTGCTGTTGCTGTTCCTGCCGGCATGGACTTCTAGGGTTACGAAATTCAGGTGTAGAGGTAACTCTAGGGTAATGTTTTCGCTGTACTTGTACTTTCTTTGGTTGTTTGAGGATTCTATTTTTGTTATGTATTGTTTAGAATCAGTTTTGATTGTTAGGGATAATGGGGTGTTGTGTTTTATTTGTTTTTTAAGGATGCTAAGGTTTTCGCCACAGATCGAGCTAATTGTCAAACACCACATGTTTTAGATTTTGTATGAAAGTCTGGTTTATTTATAAAATTGACAGATGGACAAATAGATAGAGAGGAAAAGGCAAGCACCAAATGCTGATTTCGATTGGTTTAGTAGTATTAGTGGTGGAATTGCAATTTTAGAACTCGAAAAGTTTGTATGCAGCAAGTTTAGGAATTGAAAGTGGTATGGGAGGATGGAGTGGAGTGGAGTGGAGAGGAGAGGAGGGAATTTATAGGTTTTGTTGGTTTTGGAAGGAAGGAAGGAAGGAAGGAAGGAGAGAGAGGGAGAGTGGTTGTTTCGGTTTATCCTTTTTTCGCTACGGTTAAAAAAACAGAGAAACAGCGTAACGCCTGACTTTTCTAATGAGACCAGGACGAGGACACAAGGTAATAACTGACAAACACGACTGTCCCACACTCCACAGCATTTGCTGAGGAAAAAGAGACTTGACCCGATGGATCATGATGACACGCTGGCGCGTGGTTGGCTGTTTCCAGTCTCGTTCCGAAACAGGCTTTTAAAGACAAACCGAATGATATTAATGTCCCACTTGTCCAGACGGGTGAATATTAATATTTTCTGACCATATGGTATCAATAATATATAATTTTATAATAATGTATAATTTTACACAACTATTCATAATAGATTGATTAGTGGTATAATTAATATTAATTAATCTATACAGCATTTTAGTATTATCAAAGCCATTCTTATTATTATCTATCTGGCGTTAACGTTTTAATACTACTAAAGTATTTCTTATTATGAAGTTTTTATTTGTTAATAATGTGCACCTAAGTATATATTAATAAATTTTTTAAACTATAGTAATATGTCTGTAATATACATGCCATTTATCATTGGGGAAAAAAAAATCATTGCCTCTATCATGTAATCAGATGGAACTGGGTGATACTGGCCCAATATTCTCATATACTCCTCACATATTATACCTAATAATTTTTTTCCCATCTCCTGACTTCAGGAAAAGGAAAAAATTCATGAAAACACACACACACACACAAAAGGAGAATAGTGCGTGCATAATATGATTTGAAAGTCTCTCTTATTTTTTCTTTTCTTTTTTAACCATTACTAGTGTCAGGTAGATCAATCCATTAGCCTTTTTTTTTTTTTTTTTGCTCTTTTTTATTTCCTATTAAATTAGAGGATGGTTTAAACCAGTTTTTTAGCACAGTACAAGCTTTTCCTTTCCCCTTCTTAGCCAAATTCAGCAATCTTACAACCAATAGTCAACTTCTTCTCGAAGCATGCAAACTTAGTGGGTAGTTGGAAGGGCATTGGGAAAGGTCTCTGCATAAACACTGCAAAACGCTCAAGTCAACAGAAAGTTCTAAGATTGGATTAGAATCGAACAATAATATTCAAGAGAGTTTAGAGGATTCTCGTTTTATTTCTCTTTTAATGACTCAATGGCTAACATATAGGCAGATGGAGGAGAGGGTTGCCCTTTTATTGTGCATTCGGTGGAGTCCATTAGACCTTTTGCGTGCATGCTTTCCATCCACTAGAGGTTTAGTGTGCATGATGCCCAATAATCATAGGAGATAGAAGTTATTGAAGGGTTGTCGTGGGCATACTCATACCTCTTTACCTTCTACCATGTGTTCCCAAACAATATCTGACTTTTATCTCCTTAATAAATTATGATACATGAAGAATACTTAATTAGTATATCTTTTTATTTTTATTTTATTTTTTTATTAATATACTGGCGAACTACATACCAAAAAATCCTCATTTTTCACATGTTATAATTGCATTCATTAATAGCTAATAAAAACGTAACCTGTGAGGAATTTTTATGGGCGATTAGTGATAATAATTTTCTTGAAACAATTTAAATGTAGCACATATAGTCATTTGTATCTCATCCCTCTAAATTTTGCTATGAAAACTAGATCAATCTTTGGTTGTTCTACATAGTATATATCGGGTCTGCGGCATATTAATATGCGTCTACAAATTGACACAACAATATATTAAACACATCTATTATAAAATATAATTTCAGAAGCTTTTCTTTTATTATACCTTTTCATTATAGTTATTATATCTTTTCATTTGAAGTGTCACCCATTTAAAAAATTCTAATAGTTAACTATGGAACTTCCACGAGGCCATATCATCACCAATGCTATATTTTAATTGTTTATAAAAAAAAGTTAGTGTAAAAAAAGTTTTAACGATTTCGATCACAGATGAAATAGATTTGGACGGTTAATGATGTGAAGGATAGATCTTGTTATAACAACCATGAGACCATAAAATTTTCTATTAACTTTTGTATCCTTTTTCTTTTAATCATTTGAAAGTGTCAATTGTTTAAAAATTTCCGACAGTTGTTTCACTTCATGAATAAGTATATCATATATATATATATATATATATTTTTTTTTTTTATTTTAACCATTGTACCTTTTGATTTTAACCATTTAAGAAATATTGTACCTCTTTACCATTAAGTTTTTGCATTATACATTTTTACTAATACCCTTTCATATTACTTTTTTATATTGGTAATTTTCAATATTTACCTATTCATTATTACCTTTATTACAATTTATGAAATACTATGCTGTTATAACTTTTTTATGTTATTTAAATATGATAGTATTTTATATGATCATTAATAGTGGTATAAATTCAATATTTAATAAATGTTATTTAAAAATCTTTACATTGCACGGGATACTAAATCTCATATGATTAAGTTTTGTCCCTTAACAAGCGATTTCTTATTGAAGTTTCAACTCATGTCTACATAATAATAATAAAAAAAAGTGGTATCTAATACTTAATATATTTTTTTTTTCTATACTCATCTAAAAAATTTATAATAAAAGGAAAAAAAAATTAAAAGTTAGACTTGTTCTGCCCCAAGTAACATTTCAATTTTTCAACATCTGATTGGATGCATGTGACGCCAAATTGGAACTCCGGTTATCATACCACCGGCAACCTTCTTCTGACCAGCGGGAACTCCCCATTCTGTCGTCCTTGACCCTGCACATCCAACACCATGCCCCATCGGAGCCGAAGACCAGGCTCCATTCATTTGTACAGAGAAATTAATAATTCCATTTTTATCTCCTTTAACATCCCTCAACCTGTAGCTCAAAAACTGGGCATGGTTCCCCGCAACCCAAACAACCATGTCGGAGACCGGAACCATGACCGTCCCGACAAGCTTTGTTTATGTTGCTGCCGGCATGGACTTCTAGGGTGATGAAATTCAATTGTAGAGGTAACTCTAGGGCAATGTTTTCGTTGTACTTGCTTTGGTTGTTTGAGGATTCTACTTTTGTTGTATAGTGTTTAGAGTCAGTTTTGATTGTTAGGAATAATGGGGTGTTGTGTTTCAATGGTTTTTTAAGGATGCTAAGGTTTTCACCATAGATCGAGCTAATTGTTACACGCCACATGATTTCGATATTGTGTAAATGTCTGGTTTCTTTATAAAACTGATAGATAGATAGGTAAATATATGGACAAAAAGGATAAAGTAGTCACAGGTGCTGATTTCGATTGGTTAGTAGTAATAGTGCTGGAACTAAGATTTTATAACTCGAAAAGCTTACACGCAGTGAGCTTAGGAATTGAATGGTGGTACGAGAGGATGGATTGGAGTGGAGAGGAGAGGAGAGAATTTAAATGGTTTGTTAGTTCTGGAGGGAAGGAAGCAAGAAAGGAGAGAGAAGGAGAGTGGCTGTTTCGGTTTACCGTTTTCACTACGGTTAAAAAAAAATCAGAGAAACAGCGTAACGTTTTGACTGCTCCAAAGAGACCAGGACGAGGTAATAACTAATTAATAAACACGACAGTCCACAGCATTTGCTGAGGAAAAGGAGAGACTTGACCCGATGGCTCATGATGCACACTGCAGCGCGTGCTACGCTGGTTCCAGTCTCGTTCCAATATTACATTCAACTTGTAATTATAAAATCAATCTTATCTCTTAAATAGATCAGCTCAATTTATCCATTTTTAAAATTATTTTTTATCTAGTAGGATTTGTATTTTTTCTTATGAAAAAAATTATTTTTTTTTCTTAGTCTGAAAATTCTATGGCTACCGGAAATTGTTTAAAGGTATGTATCTATGCTCAATGCTAGTGGTACTATTAAAATATTTCATAGATTAAATATTGTACTTGTTATAATGATGAAATAATTAATATATTAACTATTATATTTATTTTAATGATTAAAGATTGATTAGATGTACTTCAGACAAACTATTAAAGTTTTAATTGTGCAGAAAATTCTATGGCTTCATTCTTTTTTTTTTTTTTTAAGAATACTTGCATAAGTTATTTAATGACCTTGTTAAGCATTGTAATGTTTGAATCAATCTTCAATATATGTCTTTACATCCATAATAATAATAATAATAATAAAACATTTTTGCCAACCATGATGCATCTGGTTTGTATATATATTTATACACATATAGATAATCTAGTAAATGTATTGTTTGGATTGAAATCACATGAACCCTTTGGCAAATTTGTTGAGTGCTACATAAAACTCAACGTTCGAAGGGTCTTGTTATTCCAATTGTCCTTGAACTCAGTATAATAGCTCACTAAAGCAAACAAAGCAAGCCCACAGTACTCTTTTAAGCCATAAGCTTTCCGATTTGTTTTAATTACAATAAAATAAATGTAATTATAACGAAAATATAAGTAAAAAGTAAGGCTTTGCCATGTTAGGAAAAAATAAGATAAAAAATGTCATGTTTGACAACACGTGTCATATAGTAATTGGTTCATACATTTACGTCAACAACGGTGTTAACAGCGTTAACGGATATATCGAAAATAGCCATGAAAGGTTCACTCAGGTACTGAAATTGAACTTTCGAAAATTCAGGTACCTAATTGAATTTTCGAGCAAAGTTGAGGTACCAAATTTGACATTAACCCAATATAGATAAAAGATAAATATAAATCAGATATATTTATATATATTATTTCGATATAGATATAGATATAGATATAGAAACAAATAAAAAAATAGACCATCCAAACAGGCCCTCTATATGTAACTTATCTATATCATTTTGTATCGTATCTGTTTGGTTTGTCTATAAGTAAAACTGTCAGCTTTTCATCGGTCGCTACTTCTTGATAAGCATCTATTTAAAAACAATAAACATATGATATCAAAATTATTAGAATATGAAAAAACAAACGGATCTTATAAAAATTAATAAGCAGATGATTCTATGATTGGATCGGAATCTTAATAATAATAATCACGAGAGTTTAGAGTGGAGTCACTATTATTATTATTATTATTATTATTATTATTATTATTATTATTTGACATAGAGATATGCCATCAGATATAATAAGATGAATATAATCCATTTTAGAGTTTTGCCAAATTAATTTCAGCTACGTACCAAAAAATCTCATTTTTACTTGCTTTGTGAACACCTTACCATTTGAGATCATACGCCACATGTTTTAATTGCGTTCATTAATAGTTAATAGAAATGTTACTTATGAAGAATTTCTATCGATTAGTCATCCTAATTTTCTTAAAATAATTTAAACATAAAAATTGATCATCCATCTGATCAATCATCTTACCATTAAAAAATATATAACAATTAATATATTAAATACTTTCGCAATACGACTACTGTACAGTATAAAATTGAGCTATTAACAACAGAACCAGTCATTGCGGACGATATAATTTTCCTATGAACACTCCCTTTAAGCTCAAAAAAAAACCTCATCCCTTGAAATTTCATATCACAGAAAACTAAACACAATCTTTTGTTGTTTGACACAGCAAAACACATCAAGTTTTTCCCCTTAACAAGTGATTTCGGTTACAACTCTTGTTTACATTAAAACAAACAATTAGTTATACACATAAAAAATAAAAATATGTGGTATGTAATATTCAATAATTTTTTTCCTATACTAAGCTGTAATGTAGGAAACTGATTTGATGTTTTTTATAATTCCTCTTTTCCTGGAGTGAAGTTTGTTTTAGAGGAATCAGCAGCAGTGTTTATACTCATCTAAAAAATTTTATAAAAAGAAGAAAAAAAAAAAAGGAAGACTTGTTCTGCACCAAGTAATATTTCAATTTTTCAACATTTGATTGGATGCATGTGATGCCAAATTGGAACTCCCGTTACAACACCGCCGGCGACCTTCTCCTGACAGGCGGGAAATCCCCATTCCGTCGTCCTTGATACTGCACATCCACCAGCGTACCCCACCGGAGCTGAAGACCAAGCTTCATTCATTTTAACAGAGAAATTAATAATTCCATTCTTATCTCCTTTAACATCCCTCAACCTGTAGCTCAAAAACTGGGCATGGTTCCCCGGAACCTGAGCAACCATGTCGAAGACCGGAACCATGGCCGTCCCGACAAGCTTTGTTCTGTTACTGCCGGCATGGACTTCTAGGGTGACGAAATTCAAATGTGGAGGTAACTCTAGAGCAATGTTTTCATCGTACTTGTACTTGCTTTGGTTATTTGAGGATTCTACTTTTGCTGTGTACTGTTTAGAGTCAGTTTTGATTGTTAGGAATAATGGGGTGTTGTGTTTTAATGGTTTTTTAAGGATGCTTAGGTTTTCGCCATAAATCGAGCTAATAGTCACACGCCACATGATTTCGATATCGTATAAAAAGTCTGGTTTACTTATAAAATCGATAGATAGATAGATATACAGACAGAAAGGAAAAAGCAGGCACCGAGTGCTGATTTCAATTGGTTAGTAGTAATAGTGGTGGAGCTGCGATTTTTTAGAACTCAGAAAAGTTTGTATGTGGTGAGTTTAATAATTGAATGTGGTATGGGAGGATGGAATGGACTGGAGGGGGGAGGGAATTTAAAGGTTTTGTTAGTTTTGGAAGGAAGGCAGCAAGAAAGGGGAGAGAAGGACAGTGGTTGTTTCAGTGCTGACGTTTTAACTTCGGTAATAAAACAGAGAAACAGCGTAACGTTTGACTTTTCCAGACAGACCAGCAGTCCAGGACGAGGTAAATACTAATAACTAATAAACACGGCAGTCCACAGCATTTGTTGAGGGAAAGGGACTCGACCCAATGGCTCATGTTGACACACTGCGGCGGCGCGTGTTACGCGGGTTCCAGTCTCGTTCCGATACTACATGCAACCTGTAAAAATTATTTCTAAGTTTATTTAAATAATGTTTGATTAAGATTAATTAGCAAAATAATTCAACATCAGACGTATTAAATAGGATATACGACCAGTGCATTTTCAATTTTGTATCGCTTGTTATATGTGTGATATACACAAACATGTCTTATTTTATAAATAAGCATATATTTCGTTATCTCATTTTCTAAACGTGATTTTTATACGGTATATGAACTTTGTATTCCATCCTATACATATTATATGTTCTAAACCTTATATCTCGTCTTATAAATGCAATTTTGTAATGAATTTTGATAATTATTTTTATTTGATTTATTTTTAAGTAATTTCTTTTTGAAAATTCCTGAAACATATTATTCACCCCAGCTTGTATTTGTATGAATAAGTAACAAGTAAAGGTTAGTAAAATTATCTATTAAAAAAAGAAATAAAAAAACTAGCTATTTCTGTTGTAATGTATTTCTATATGATTTGGTGGTAACTTCTGAACACTTATACATATGCATTTAGTTTGAAAAAAAAGAGTTCATCCTTCTAACTCTGATTGTTTAGACCATAGAAGTTCCGATCAGAATGGAAAATTCTATGGGTATGATAAATTATTTAAAGACATTCTATATTCAATAATAATTATATTATTAAAATATTTAATATATTTATTATCATATTTATTGTAATGATTGAATGATTTATAATGATAGTCTAAAAACCAGATTATAGAAGATAGAACTGTATAGATAGTTCTATAGCTTCATTTTTTTTCCCTTGACGGTCTTATAAATGGTTTAACAATTTCCCAATGAGATGCAGCACTGAAAATACTTAATATTATTAATTATATATATTTTTTAATAATTGAAAAAGATTGCTAGCTGGAAGGTTCCAGTAGGGGACCATAAAGTTCCTAAGTGTACCGCATAAGTTGAAAGTTTCTCACTTTTGGCCATTGACAAGGGTCCATGATCATTAGCTTTTTTTTTTTTTTTTTTTTTTCCCTGTGGAAGATCATTAGCTTTGTATAATCTTTATATATTCCTTTTATTTTCCTATTAAATAATTAAAATTAAGGAATGGTTTATTATATTGACAAACTTGATGAAAAAGAAATAAGTGTAGATATGGGGAAAAGGAAAATACTATTTATATTTTTTTAAAAATTATAAAAATACCATTAGAATGAAAATAATCTTAATTTTAGACAAATTAAACTTGTCTCTTGACCTCATCTTTTTAAGAAAGGAATTTAGTATCGTAAAATAAACTTAATTTTTTAAAGAGACGAGGTCAATCTTATCATTGTCTCTTCAAGAGACGACATTGGCCACTTAAAATCTCATCTCTTGAGTTCAAGTTATCTATTTTTTAGATTAATTATGTAATTTTTTTTTTGGAAAAAATGATTGTTTTTTCCTTAATCTGTATATGGGTCCAAAAATAACATCTTTATTTTGTCTACAACTATTCTTATTTTTTTGATTTACTAAAATCTTATCTAGGAAACTGGTACAACCCAGATTCACCAGTTTCAACATGCAGCAAGAAACAGAAGGAAGCCAAGATGGCTCAACAACTATTCCACAACAAATTAACAGTTTCTTGTTGAATTCATGTAACAAAATCGAATAGTTACAACTCATGTAACAAAATAGAGTAGTTACAACTAGATCTGTAACTAGATTTAAACAATATTACAGATCTGAACAAGTACATAGAGGAATGTATAAATACAGAAAAATGAATGAAAGGGATATCGATTTCTTCCTTGAAGTAGACAAAGTGTCTAGGAGTGTCTGGCGACTCAAACAGCCATGGCTATCATACACTCTCTACCTGCAATAGATTAGAGAAACATTAGTTCAGCATCGTTCAGAGAGTTCACAGAGAGAAGAGAAAGAGATACGAGAGAGTGAGGAACATATCTAGGGTTTGGAGGCGTGAAAGAGAGAGTGTAAGGAGGCAGTTGAGAGAGAGTCATGTTAGGTTAATACAAGTGGGCCCTATCATTTGGTGCTCTCGTTAAGGCATCAGCTTATGTGCGAGAGTTATATGCAGTAGTAGAGGCTGTGCGAAAGTGGAGACAATATCTGTTGGGTTCTCATTTTATTATTCGAACAAATCACAGAAGTCTAAAAGAGCTTTTAAATCAAGTTATTCAGACTCTAGAGCAACATAAATACTTGACCAAATTACTTGGATATGATTACTCTATTGAGTATAAGAGTGGGAAGGAAAATGTTGTGGCTAATGCTCTTTCAAGATAACATGAGTTCAGTTATCTTGCTTTTTCGATGCCACATTTTTCTTTTGTTGACAAGTTGAAGCAAGAATACAAGGAGTTGCCTACTTTGGTGAAAATTATTTCGAAATTAGCAACAGGACATTCTCTAAGATGGAATGTCCATCGATTCAATGAGTTACTATTTAAGAGGCATCAATTGTTTTTGGTTTCTACTTCTTCCTTGATTCCATTACTTTGAGAGGAATTTTATAGTATTCCTACTGCTGTACATTTTAGAATTCGAAAGACATATCACAAACCGGTGGCTCGATTTTATTGGCCTGGAGTAAAACGTGATGTCAAGTTATTTGTTCGTGGCTGTCTTATTTGTCAACAAACTAAATATTCCACTCAACGCCCTGCTGGATTATTGCAGCCATTGCCTTTGCCAGAGATGATTTGGGAAGATTTATCTATGGATTTTGTTGTTGGACTTCCTAAATCTCAAGGCTATACAGTGATGATGGTTGTAGTGGATCGACTTTCCAAGTATTGTCACATTGGTCCATTGGACACTCATTTTACTGCTACAAAGGTGGCTGAGTTGTTTTTACAACTGGTGGTAAAGTTACATGGTTTTCCAAGGAGTATATTAAGTGATAGAGATAGCATCTTTATGAGCCATGTCTAACAGAGCTATTTCGTTTGAGTGGCACTAAACTCTTCATGAGTAGTGCTTACCATCCCCAATCGGATGGTCAAACTGAAGCTTTGAATAGGGTATTGCAACAGTACCTCTGAAGTTATGCCATGGATAGACCACATGAATGGGTCTCCTATTTGGCATGGGTTGAATTTGCTTATAATGTGTCATATCACGAAGGTGTTGGAACTACACCATCTGAAGCTATCTATGGCCGTAGTCCTCCTACGGTACTTATGCATTTGAGGGGCAGTTCTAAATTGGAAGCTATTGATTATGAGTTGAAAAATCGAGATGAGATTTTATCTCTTCTCAAAACTCATTTATTATCAGCTCAGCAAAGAATGAAGAATCTAGTTGATAAACATCGAAGTGATGTTATGTTTTTCGAAGGGGACATGGTTTTTGTGAAATTGCAGCCTTACAGACAAACTTCAATTGCTGGTGATTACCACAAATTATCTAAGAAGTTTTATGGTCTTTGTCGGATCACTAAGAGGACAGGTTAAGTTGCATATGCTTTGCAACTACCTGAGGGTTCTAGGATCCATAATATTTTCCATGTCTCATGTTTAAAGCCAGCTTATGGGTCTGTACTACTTAGTCTGGATTTACCTCCTAAAGTATTTCACAATAATCTTGTTTTAGACCCTATTTGTATTTTGCATTCTCATACTATAGTGAGACATGGAACACATGTTCCTCAGATCCTTGTTCAGTGGTTAGGGTTACCATCAGAGGACACTAGTTGGGAGGATTTGGTCATGTTTTGACGACTCTACCCTAATTCTCACTTTGAGGACAAGGGGTTATTTCAATCGGGGGAGCCATCTGGTACAACCCAGATTCACCAGTTTCAACATGCAGCAAGAAACAGAAGGAAGCCAAGATGGCTCGACAACTATTCTACACTAAATTAATAGTTTCTTGTTAAATGCATGTAACAAAATAGAATAGTTACAACTCATGTAACAGAATAGAGTAGTTACCACTAGATCTATAACAATATTATAGATCTGAACAAGTACATAGAGGAATGTATAAAGATAGAAAAACGAATGAAAAGGGATATCGATTTCTTCCCTGAAGTAGACAAAGTTTCTAGGAGTGTCTGGCGACTCAAACAGCCATGGCTATCATACACTCTCTACCTGTAACATATTAGAGAAACATTAGTTCAGCATCGTTCAGAGAGTTCACAGAGAGAAGAGAAAGAGATATGAGAGAGAGAGAGAGAGAGGAACATATCTAGGGTTTGGAGGCGTGAAAGAGAGAGTGTGAGGAGGCAGCTGGGGGAGAGTCATGTTAGGTTAGTATAAGTGGGACCTATCAGAAACATAACATCTTGATTTGCCTTTCAACATATTTCGGCCGCAATATATTAGTGACACTGCATTGACGCAAAACCAATATAGTTAAAATTAAAATTAGATCAAACTAATGAATCAAACCGGCGGTACAACCATAAATCAGACTTGACACGGCCTAATCAAATTTTCAAACCCGGGTATCCACAAATCATATACTAGGAATTTAAAGGTGAGTGAAAATGTAGTATGGATTTCTATGCATTATAACCTCAAAATTTTTCCCTCTAACTTAAGAGGAAGGAAGTGGGAAGGTACATAGGTTAGGTAATTATATGAAAATTATAAATAATTCTTTAAATTTTGATTTTAGTACAATATGTATTTAAATTTTTAAAAATTATAGGTAGTTTTTTTTAATTTTGATAAATTTGTAATATTTGAGACATTTATCTATTCAGTTAGAAAATGCATTTATTATAAGTTTACAGCATATTAACATTTGCTGAGGAAAAGGAGAGACTTGACCCGATGGCTCATGATGCACACTGCAGCGCGTGCTACGCTGGTTCCAGTCTCGTTACAATATTTCGTTCAACTTGTAATCGTACCAACGAGTAATAAGTTAATAAAATTATTTATTTATTTTAAAAAGACGAAAATGGAATAGAAGTTTCAAACTGAATGGAAAATTACAGGCAAAAGAAAATTAATATTGATATTTTAAAAATATCATTAGGGATGAAAACAATTTCAAGTTTAGGTAAGTAGAACTCGTCCAGTGAAAAAATGACGTCATAGATGACCGATCTCGTCTCTTTAAGAAACGGATTTAGTATTGTAAAATCAACTTTATCTCTCTAATAGATCAGCTCAAGTTATCTATTTTTAAAATAATTTTTTATCTAGTAGGATTTGTTTTTTTTTATGAAATTTTTTTTTCTTAATCTGAAAATTCTACGGCTACAGGAAATTGTTTAAAGGTATGTATCTATGCTCAATGCTAGTGGTACTATTAAAATATTTCATAGATTAAATATTATACTTGTTATAATGATGGAATAATTAATATATTAATTATTATATTTATTTTAATGATTAAAAATTAAAGAGATGTACTCCAGATAAACTATGAAAGTTTTAATTGTGCAGAAAATTCTATGGCTTCATTCTTTTTTTTGCTTTTTTTAAGAATAGTTGCATAAATTATTTAATGACCTTGTTAAGCATTGTAATGTTTGAATCAATCTTCAATATATGTCTTTACAGTCATAATAATAATAATAATAATAATACATTTTTGCCAACCATGATGCATCCGGTGTATATATATATTCATACACATATATATAAACTAGTAAATGTATTGTTTGGATTGAAATCACATGAACCCTTTGGCAAATTTTTTGAGTGCTACATAAAACTCAACGTTCGAAGGGTCTTGTTATTCCAATTGTCCTTGTATAAGATTATATCCTTTAGAATAAATAAATAAAAATAAGAATATCTTTACCTATACGTTCAATATCCACATCCATGAATTGAAAGGTTTGGATAATCAAGCTTTGCAGCAGTTCGCTAGAATCAGTAAGATTTTAAATCTTTTATCATTACAAAATTTCAGACCATTATTATATGATCACAATATTTTGCAAAAGAAAATCGAAGTTATTTATTAGTAAAGGAACAATATTATTTTGTTTAATAAGATACCAAAACAAATGGTTGGCTCACCGACACAATTTGATGGCTCCCATTACTATTACTATTGGCTGTTGAAAATCGAGGCAAGACAATTGCCTGAATTCAATGAAACCATTTCACAGAAGCTTATCCCTTCACGATTTCCGGCGGCAGATATGGGCCGTAGAAATGGATCTTCATATTTCCGTCCGTTTGGAATGTCTGATTTTTCTCATATTAAATCTATATCTGATCTTCGGCAAAAAAAATAATAATAATAATAATAATTTGTATCTAATTAACTTTTCCTTATAAAACTTATTTCTAATAAATTATTTTAGCCCACTAAAACAATAAAGCAGGCCCACACTACTCTTTTAGGCTTTAACCTTTCTGTCATGAGCTTTTCGAATTGTGTAATATATATAAGGCTATTTTATAAGATTTTAACAATGTGGGAAAATGGTAACCCAATAACCTGAATTTCTTGTGTTCGGCAGAGTTGTCGTCGTCTTTGCAAGACTTCAAACAATCAGGGTATACTTCGACACACTAAAAAACGTTGACGGAGAGTCCGACAATGCACGCAACTTCCATGCCTCTATTACCCATTTGGAACCACAGCAAAGATATTTGCTTTTTCAGTAGCACAGCTTTAACCAACTGAGCACCATCAAAGCAAATTTGAATCAGACTAGTAGTAGAATATTGATGCACCATTGTTGCTTTGCATCGATCAAGTAGAAAAGCTTCACACTGACCTGCAGAGCCGAACAAATCAAGCTGACCTGGTTCCATGTCTCATCAATAATGGCTGAAAGATAACTGAATTGGAGCACTGCTAAAGAAGAATTGAGTGCTCACCCAAGCACCTAAGGACAACAGCAAAGAGCTCTAACACAAACAAAACAAACCAAGTAGCAGACATGAAAGATCCAAAACAGCAGCTGCTCAATCCATTGCAAATAAATCCTCAAAACTCCAAACTATCGTGAATCCAAACGCAATTTCCGAATTGATTTCACAGGAGATGACAATAAATCCTCTGTGACAATACAGGCGTTGGTTCTGATTTTGCAGGAGATGACAAGAATCCATGGACCAGATGTCTTCATTGATCCTCCCAATCCCAATACTGCAACTCACCGTATGTTTTTGAAAATTAAAACAGAGTAATGGCTATCAACGGAGTAAATTGAATATGACATATGGGTGGGTTTGGGCTTTGAATATGACATCAAATTTGTTTTAATTACAATAAAATGAATTTAATTATAACAAAAATATAAGTAAAAAGTAAGGCTTCGTGATGTAAAAAAAAAAGAGAGATAAAAAATATCGCGTAAGATGACATGTGTCATAGAGTGATTGGTCCATACGTTCATGTCAGTAACGGTGTTAACACCGTTAATGGAGGTACCGAAAATAGCCACAAAAATTTCACTCGGTTTCTGAAATTGAACTTTTGAAAGTTCAGATACCTAATTGAATTTTTGTGTAAAATTGAGATACCAAATTTGATATTAACCCAATATAGATAAAATATAAATACAAATCATATATATTTATATATATCATTTCTATATAGATATAGATACAAATAAAAAATAAACCATCTAAACAGATCCTATTAAAATTAATAAATAGATGATTCTATGATTGAATCGAAATCTTAATAATAACAATCAAGAGAGTTTGGAGTAGTATCACTTTTATAGTTTTTTTATTTTTTTTTATTTTTTTTTTATATAGAGATATGCCATCAGATATAATTAGATTAATATAATCCATTTTAGAGTTTTGCCAAATTAATTTCGGTTACATACCAAAAAATCTCATTCTTTACTTTGACTTGTGAACACTTTACCCATTTGAGATTATACGCCACATGTTTTAATTGCGTTCATTAATAGCTAATAGAAATGTTACTTATGACGAATTTTGATCCACTAATCATCCTAATTTTTTAAAAATAATTTAAATATAAAAAACTTCTACCATCATATTGATCATCTATCTAATCAATCATCTTATCATTAAAAAGCATATAGCAATTAATATATTAAATACTTTTACAATACGACCACTGTGCAGTATAAAAGTGAGCTATTAACAACAGAACCAGTCATTACGGACGTTATAATTTTCCTATAAACATTCCCTTTAGGCTCAAAAAAAAAAAAATCCAAAAAAATAACCTCATCCCTTGAAATTTCATATCACGGAAAACTAAATCAATCTTTTGTTGTTTGACACAACAAAATACTAAACGCATTAAAACAAATCTCATATCATCAAGTTTTTCCCTTAACAAGTGATTTCGGTTACAACTCTTGTTTACATCAAAACAATCAATTAGTTATACACAAAAAAAAAAAAAAAAATATGTGGTATGTATTATTCAAAATTTTTTTTCCTATACTAAGTTGTAATTTAGGAAACTAATTTGATATTTTTCATAATTCCTCTTTTCCTGAAGTGAAGTGAAATTTGTTTTAGACGAATCAGAAGCAGTGTTTATACTCATCTAAAAATTTTTATAAAAAGAGGGGGAAAAAAAAAAGAAGGAAGACTTGTTCTGCACCAAGTAATATTTCAATTTTTCAACATTTGATTGGATGCATGTGGTACCAAATTGGAACTCCGGTTACCACACCACCGGCAACCTTCTCCTGACAGGCGGGAACTCCCCATTCCGTCGTCCTTGATACTGCACATCCACCAGCGTACCCCACCGGAGCTGAAGACCAAGCTTCATTCATTTTAGCAGAGAAATTAATAATTCCATTCTTATCTCCTTTAACATCCCTCAACCTGTAGCTCAAAAACTGGGCTTGCTTCCACGGAACCCGAGAAACCATGTCGGAGACCGGAACGATGACCGTCCCGACAAGCTTTTTTCTGTTGCTGCCGGCATGGACTACTAGGGTGACGAAATTCAAATGTGGAGGCAACTCTAGGGCAATGTTTTCGTCGTACTTATACTCGCTTTGGTTGTTTGAGGATTCTACTTTTGTTGTGTATTGTTTAGAGTCAGTTTTGATTGTTAGGAATAATGAGGTGTTGTGTTTTAATGGTTTTTTAAGGATGCTAAGGTTTTCACCATAAATGGAGCTAATATTCACACGCCACATGATTTCGATATCGTATAAAAAGTCTGGTTTACTTATAAAATCGATAGATAGATAGATAGATATACAGACAGAAAGGAAAAAGCAGGCACCGAGTGCTGATTTCAATTGGTTAGTAGTAATAGTGGTGGAGCTGCGATTTTAGAGCTCAGAAAAGTTTGTATGTGGTGAGTTTAGTAATTTGAATGAATGGGGAGAATTTAAAGGCATTGTTAGTTTTGGAGGGAAGGAAGCAAGAAAGGAGAGAGAAGGAGAGTGCCTGTTTCGGTTTACCGTTTTCACTACGGTTAATAAAAACAAAGAAACAGCGTAACGTTTGACTTCTCCGACACGACAGTCCGCAGCATTTGTCGAGGGAAAGGAGACTTGAACCGATGGCTCTTGTTGACACGCTCTGGCGGCGCGTGTTGCGCTGGTTCCAGTCTCCTTCCGATATTATGCAACCTGTAGAAATTATTTCTAAGTTTACTTAAACAAAGTTTGATTAAGATTAATTAGCAAAATCTTTCAAAATCAGACGTGTTAAATAGGATATGCCACCTGTGCATTTTTAATTCATCTTATAAATGAAATATATAAACATATCTTGTTATCTCATCTTCTAAACACGATTTTTATATAATATACAAACTTTGTATTCCATCCTATACATGTTATATGTTCCAAATCTTATATCTCGTCTTATAAGTAGAATTTTACAATGAATTTTGATAATTATTTTCTTTTGATTAATATTTATGTATTTTCTTTTTAAAAATGCCTGAAACATATTGTTCACCCCAACTTGTATGTGTATGAACAAGTAAAAAGTAAAAGGTTAGTGTAATTATCTGTTAAAAAGGAAAAAAAACTAGCTATTTCTGTTGTCATATATTTATATATGATTGGGTGGTAACTTCTGAACATTTATACATCTGCATTTAGTTTAAAAAAAAAAAAAAAAAAGGATTCATTCTTCTAAATCTGTTTGTTTAGACCATAGAAGTTCCGAACAGAATGGGAAATTCTATGCGTATGATCAATTATTTAAAGACATTCTATATTCAATAATAATTATATTGTTAAAATATGTAATATATTAATTATAATATTTATTGTAATGATTGAATGATTTATAATGATAGACAAACCAGATTATAAAAGATAGAACTGTATAGATAATTCTATAGCTTCATTTTGTTTTTTCTTGACGGTCTTATAAATGGTTTAACAATTTCCCGATGAGATGCAGCATTAAAAATACTTAATATTATTAATTTTATATATATTTTAATAATTTAAAAAGATTGCTAACTGAAAGGTTCATTGAGGGACTATAAAAGTTCCTGAGCGTTCTGCATAGGTTGAAAGTTTCTCACTTTTGGCCATTAACAAGGGTCCATGACCATTAGTTTTTTTATTTTTTTTTTTTTTCTGTGGAAGTTCATTAGCTTTTTATAATCTTTATATATTCCTTTTATTTTCCTATTAAATACTTAAAATTAAGGAATGGTTTATTACATTGACAAACTTGATGAAAAAGAAATAAGTGTACATATGGGAAAAGGAAAATACTATTTATATTTTATAAAAAATTATAAAAATATCATTAGAATGAAAATATCATTAGAATGAAAATAATTTTAATTTTAGATAAATTGAACTCGTCACTTGACCTCATCTCGTCAAGAGACGAGTTTAGTATTGTAAAATAAACTTAGTCCCTTGAAGAGACGAGATCGATTTTATCCTTGTCTTTTTAAGAGACGAGGTTGGCCACTTAAAATTTCGTCTCTTCAAGAGGCGAGTTTAAATTATCTATTTTTTAGATTATTTATGTAATTTTTTTGGAAAAAGTGATTTTTTTTATCTTAATCTGTATATATGGGTCCAAAAATAACATCTTTATTTTGTCTACAACTATTCTTATTTTTTTTATTTACTAAAATCTTATCTAGAAAACATAACATCTTCATTTGCCTTTTAACATATTTCGGCCACAATATATTAGTGACACTGCATTGACGTAAAACCAATATAGTTAAAATTAAAATTAGATCCAACTAATGAATCAAACCGGCGGTACAGCCATAAATCGGACTTCACATGGCCTAATCAAATTTTCAAACCCAGGTATCCACAAATCATAGACTAGGAATTTAAAGGTGAGTGAAAATGTAGTATGAATTTCTATGCATTATAACCTCAAAATTTTTCCCTCTAACTTAAGAGGAAGGAAGTGGGAAGTGGGAAGTGGGAAGTGGGAAGTGGGAAGGTATATAGCTTAGGTTATTGTATGAAAATTATAAATAATTCTTCAAATTTTGATTTTAGTACAATATATATTTTAAATTTTAAAAATAATAGATAATTTTTTTAATTTTGATAAATTTGTAATATTTGAGACATTTATCTATTCAGTTAGAAAATGCATTTATTATAAGTTTACATCATATTAACATATATTTTAATAAGTTTAATGAGTGCATCTATACCAAAATCAGTGTTTAGGAGTTGTTTGTAACCTTTAGGACTATTTGCCAATTTATACAATGCAAGTTTAGGATATTATTTTACAACCATAGAAAATTTAATATACCTCCATAACCAGATCAAAATTTACAAATAGGTTACATTTTCTTACATATAATAACTATTGTATGCCTTTCAACTCAATACCTCTATTGAAAGATATGAAATTTTATAACTTAGTTGGTATGAATATTAATGTTTTGTAAAAAGGTTATCTAGAATCCTTTTTCCGAGAAAAGGAAATAAAAGAAAAATAAAATACTATCCCTCCTACACAAGGGGCTTTGTATGGAAATAGGGGCTTTTTTGAAAATAATTACAAAAATATCATGAGGTAAAAATATTCCAAATATAAAGGTCAAAGAGCATATACTTTGACCAAAATTTTCAAAACAAAGAGGCACATGCGCCCTCATCACAAATCTCACTTGTAACGTGGTGTTTACTGATAAGTCCCCTAAATACATATCAATATTTGAATTTGTTACAATGCACTACTTATGCAGCTCTATTTCATCCATGTATCCAACCAAGACATTATGCCAGCAACAAATTCCTACCCATTCAACAAATACTCAATCAAACATTAGTCAACTTCAATGAAAGAAACAAAAACATTAAGTACAAGAAGTTTGAAATTGTTCATAATATTAACAGTCTTTGTAATTATAAATATTTAGTCTTGTAAATTTCTACGTGGGCATGTCTTATGATTATGACCCTCCTCCTTATATAAACTACAATTGAGCATATCTAGCCAGCCACTGATATCCATTTCCATCTTGTATTACTTTCTTCTTGGCTTACCCTTTTCACGTGCAACGTTTCGATCAGGTGCTCAAATTGGGAAGTTTGCAGGAGCAGGTAGCTAAGTTCATTACCAAGAGGAAGGAAATGAGCATTATAAACATCTAGATTACCCTAGCTGTTATCAACACATCACATGTCGATGCATAGGTCGATCTGGAGATTTGTTTGGTCGTGTAGTAAGAATAGTACTTCTAGTTCTTTTATTGAACCAAGATGTTGCCTTTTTGCATAAATTTGATATGGTTGCTCTATTTTCAACATATGCAAGACTTCAAGAAGATCACACTTATTGGTAGTGCATCTTGCGTGGTTCATATTGTCTAGAGCGCCATGCAGTATCAAGACCAACATGGAGCACTAAGGCTTTTCCCCCATATTCAGCATGGCACCCTTGATGTGGGCGATGAGTAAGAAGATGATGAGGATGAAGCTGCTCCTGTAGCACATCATGCAGCAGACTAGGAGTAGGGAGTTGCACAACGATGTGCACCGCGACCACAACGACTCCGTCATAGTTAGCATTCTACCTCTTCCATTCTCGAGTAGGGACCTTCTTCATCAATGTTCTCTGATGCGTTAACCTATATTGCCTCATGATATGAGTTTTGCTAGTGGATTCTTCCAGGGCACTGAATCAGAGATATACAATGGTATATTTCCTTCCACCAGTAGTTATTTAGGTGATATTGGTGGCATCTTAGTTGATGTAAATGATCCATTTTACACACCAAACACAAGGTTAACCATTAGTATAGCACAGACACCTTTGGCGCCTCATAGAGAGCGACAACATAAGAGAGGTGATGTTTATATGAGAGAAGGGATGACTCAGCTTCCTCTTACATATGAGCATAGTCCAATAGCCCCATGTGAGTTCATTAATTCACTCGAACAAGAGGAATAGGGTGATATGGAAGGACAAGAAGTGCATCAGGAGCAGCCAAGGCAGAAGACTTCAGCCTTCACACACATTGGTCGAGCTGTCTTCAAGAGAAAGGAGAAGAAACACAAAGAACGAATTGTTCATATTGTAATTGTTTGAAACTTATTGTTGAGACAAATTCAAATTTGTTGTTATTAATGTCATTGTATATTTGATTGTAATTGATTGTTGTTTTGTTAAGTAATTGTTGAATGAATTGGGAATTTGTTAGTTGAATAATGCGTTGGTTGGGTATAGGGTTGAATTACGACTTTGAATATAGTGCATTATAGCAAATTCGGATATTGATATGTATTTAGAAGACTTATCAGTAAATACTTGCAGTACAGGTGGAATTTATGGCACATGTGTTCTCTTTGTTTTGAAAATTTTGGTCAAAGGCACATGTAGTCCATGCATCTTTGACTTTTTATTTAGAATCTTTTTCCAACCTACCATATTTCCATAATTACTTTGAAAAAAAGCCTTATTTCGGTACAAAAACCCTACAAAAGCGAGTTATCTCCATGTTTTATGTTTTGCTGGAGCCAAGCTTTTTTTCGTGGGTTTGAATGGATTGGTCCCGCTGCTTTTATGTCGGCAAATGGAATGCCTTAACAAGCTATCTAATGCCAGGCTGGACTAAGGAATACTTCTCCGGTAAGTATCATGAGTATGCGTAAAATGTTGCTTTGGTAAACCAGAAAACAGTCTGAGAAGGTTTTGTGTGTTTAATATTGCGTGTGTTCTTTTGACACTCTTTGAAATAATTCCAACTACAACCTTTAAACTACTGTTTAAATGCAGATACAACCTCTAAAAGTTACGATAATATTCTACTTTTATTATCCCAAAATAGCCATTCTCTTATTTGATCCATAAAAAATTTTATTATAGAAAATATATCTATGCATGTTCAACATAACATGAAATTAGATAAGGGATTCCTATTTCTTCTTATCACTAGAAAAAAATTCTACTTTTTATAGAAAACATCTTTTTTTCCCAAAAATTCTCCTAATTTTAAAACAAAGGAATTTCTATTTCTTTCGGATCTTATTTCATTGTGATAAACCAAACATATCAATGTTCTAGACATCTCTTCGGGATCGGGTTCAGCAATGAACCCATTGCTGCCAGGGTGGTTTGGACCCACCACGGAGACCCGCCAGGTTAGTAGATCCTACATGGGTCCATCCATGCACGCAGCGAACCAGCGAATCCAAAAGGATTCAACAAAAAAAAAAGGTGTAAATTTCTTTCTTTATTTTTTTAAAGGATTGGACCCAGCCATGAGTCCGAACAACCCTGTGGATCTCATTTTGAGGACCCAACCCAACCCAGACCGAGGAAAGCTCTAGTTACAACAGTTTTGAATCTATATATTTGCATTTTTTAAAGTTATGAAAAAAAATTATTATTATACCATGAAAGCTTAAGGATCTGTTTGCAATTTGCTCAATATCATCAAATTATACAGACGTCCTTAATTTTAAGCATGCTATATATCAAATTTTCATGATGGTTTCCCGTCCATATCTTAGCTAATCATATCATATGTGACTGTGGAAAATATATAATCAAGCACTACTTGACATACATTTTTCCATCGCGGTAACATGTAATTGGAGGGAGTATGTATATAGATATCATCTCAGGTTAGGCTGATGCTATCATGTACTGGCTCAGAGGGAAAAAAAAAAAAAGAAAGAGAAGAAGAAGAAGAAGAAAGAAAAATCAGCAGGGAGATGGTGTTTACTAGCAAACCAACGGGGCTGTTTATGAAAATAACCATTCCAAGAAATGAAATATTGCAGGCTGGATAAGCTTGAAGCTAGACAAATTTGATAAGGCAGAACCAGGCTATGACAGAAGTTTTTTTGTCTGTTTGGTTCGTTTTAGTATGATCGTTTTGACATTTTGTTTTTGTCTTCTTTAAATAGATTGTTTATCAATATAGATGAAAAACAAACATTTTTACTTAAACAGATCAAATACAAATAAATGAAAATCAAACAATCCAAACAAACTGTTTTATCATTTTTTGACAGCATCACTGGGTGTTTCTTTCTTGCCTGGAATTGTAAATGTAAATACACGTTATGAATCTATTTCTAACTTCCAGGACTTATTGAAGTCCACAAAGAATTTTTTTTTTTTTCTTAAATAATTTCCACTAATGCAGAGATATTGAGCTCATAATTAAGTGTGAAGAGGGACTAAAGACAGAAACAGAGGACCCTTACCTTTTCAAGACTTGCATTTGCAATAAAAAGTTTGATGAGGAACACATCTACAGTTGCCATGAGACACCCCAGTTAGGCATGATTTTTGATAACCGGGACAAAAGCATCTGAAACTAATTCTTTTCTTTAACATGTATCCGGGGCCAATCCTTGCTACCTAGTATCATGTGTATTTATAAAAACTGACAAAAACAATTATGGAATTCCCCGGTCTGCATGTATCCGGGGCCAATCCTTGCTACCTAATATCATGTATATTTATTCGTGTAAAAGCAAAAATAAATTATATACTGCATATTCAATAATGTTGACATCAGATTTAGAACTTCCATTTGACGAAAGTAACACCTTTTATATCGGCTTTTTCAGGGTTCGTCTTCTAGTAGGCGCCAGCTGTACTGTTAATCCAAGATCATTGCAAAGTTCCTCATCTGGATATAATGTACCTGGAGCTGCACCAAAAGCTTTCCGGGAGACTTCACTGCCAGAAGCAGCTTGATGGATATATGCCGATGCATCTTCCATTTTCTTCTTGAAACTTATTGACATAGACATGAAGTTCTTCGAGGGAAGTCTCTTAAAGCTTCTTGTAGGCACTTGGTCTAAATCAGCAGCCTTTAAAAATCGTTCTGTAGCAGCTTCCCACGACATCTCATACCTCAACGAGTCAGTCAATTGGGAAGGCCCGTCGTCTAGTGCCTTCTTGGTGGCATCGACAAATCCCTTACCCTTGTCAAATGTAAAGCAATTAGGGAACTGCTTGAAGAAGTCATTTGAGGGATGATTAGCACAAACAACGATTTTTCCCATAGCCAAAGCTTCAGCTGTGGTCGTACACACTACATCGCTGGTGCTTGGATTCAGGAAAACTTTGTAACTGGAATAAAACAAGTAAAAGTTAGTATGCACTAATCATGCTTGCATAGAAAATGACCAAATTCAAATCAAGAACTATCTAGAAGAAGAGAGAAATCTCAATAAACCTGATGGTTTTAAGTGATTATATAGCAATAAAGATATTTAGTGGCTACTCCTTTCTCAAATAAAGTAAAACAGAGATTGTCCTGTTGACAGTTCATGGCCTTTCAGCTCTAAGGCCTTTATTCTCTATAATTTCCAAGAGAAAAGCTCAATCAAATTTTAAATTACTAACCAATTTGGGAAATGATGTGAACTGTCTGTTTTGTCTTTTTTTTTTTTTTGTTTACATACCATCTGTATGGAATTTGCACATGTTATGTATTTGTTTCATGTCTGCTATATTTTTGTCATATTATTTTCTTGCTATTCTTGTCAACCAAATACCCGATTTTAAACCAGTTTCAAAAACAAACCTGTTAGCAAAACTTGTAAAAAATAACCTCCTAACTTGACTCTGTTCCAAAGACTATCAAAGCTAAAAGTGAGAAGGATTAAAACATTCAGCGCAAAAAATTACAGCAGTGTCAATCAATGTTCAAAACTCAATCAAAAGAACATGTTAAAGGACATCAATTGCCTTCATGCAACATTTAATTCATAAAACAGAATAAACTGATGTATATTCTTCTACGGACCTTCTAGCATAAAGTGCATGTTTACTGAATATTCATCATGCAAAACCTTCTCTTTCATAATGATGAGAGAAAATAAAACAGTTAAATTACTTACTCATGGAATAATGGATCAGCATGATCACGACCTGGGTGAACTCTCAGAGTCACATCTGGTCCCACTTTTTTAGCAGCCTCCTTTATTTGATCAGAATCCTCACCACTCCCATACAAATCAACCTCAAGCCCACGCAATTCCTTTTGGTGATCTTGAAGAAGTCTCAGTAATTCCTTGTAGCCTTTGCTCCACACCATCTTCCCAATGTAGTAGGCACCTTTGCTAAAGGCATTCCCTCCACTCTGTTGTTCCTCTAGCTTTTTCTTACCAATGTCAAGGAACCTGGGGTTGACACCATGGACATTGCAGACAATAGAATTTGGATAATCCTGCGTGGCAGCAGATAACCTGATAACCTGCAATATGAACCCACTGGACAAGCCATCCAAGGAATGTTTTCACCAAGAGTAAATATGCATCCAGGTCATTATACATCCTCAAATATAGCTAATCTAAGGTGGTTAACCTATTTTGAGACAAAGCACACTGCTAAAAAGCCCAAGAACTCTTCCCCCACAGTGAAACAGAAACTCCAACCATCAATCTCCTGGGTAAGAGAAGATACATAACCAGCCATGTACTAACTATGATTGATTTTTGAGTAATATGTTCTTTCCTTTTCAACACATGTAAGTACTTTCTCCATTGATATATATGAGACAGCAAATCGATAGGCTTCATCTAAATGATATATATATTCAGAAGAAGCATTTGCAGCATTATCAACATCTCATTCACTGTTACCATATGCGAACCACTTAGAGAGAAGGCTATTTAAAGTAGAAGACAAGATGAAGTGGTCAGGATTTACCTTATGGCAATAAAGGCCAACAACCCAATTATTCACGTATCTCATTAAAAATGCTAGCACCCGGCCATTCTTCTCTCTCCTAACATATTCCAAGTAATTTGTATGAATTATACCAATGACCAAACGGAATTTCATTTTCCATTTCTTGCCATGATGAAACCAGGTAAGATGTTCAGGTTCCTCAAGGACAGCAATATCAGCCTCCTCATCACGTATCACACTTGATATATCTCCACTAGGGAAAATGCTCCTTTTGTCTTTAGAGAACTGTGCCACATGTGAGAATAGATCAGGAAGGGCCTACAAATGTAAGATAGGTTTGGAAAAAATTCCAAATGTCGCTTGAGAGGAACTTACCTTTCCAGGATAAAAGCATATATCAAAATCAGATTTGAATCCAGTCCTCTCCTCAACCCATTGCCGAACATACCTTTCTTGGTCTGCAGGAGACTCGAATGTTATCTTGTTAGGATATACTAGTTCCTGATCTTTCGAAGATAACCAAGGAATCACTAAGGTCACCTTTCTGTCCCCATTTTTAGAGAGAAAGGCAGCCCGGAAAAGAGGATTCACAGCAGTGCCAGTCATCCATGGTAGGCTTGCAGTTGTATATAGCATATGCCGTTTTTCATCCATTTGATCATTCCTGGAAGACCAATTTCCCTTTTAATGCCCCCAACTTGAAGTTATTATGAGACCAAACTTCAAAGCAGTATGGTTAATAACCTCTTCTGCTGCATGAACAAGGGAATGAAAGGAGTTCAAATTTTGCCTTTCCATTCGTATACACTATAAGTAAACAAACAAAGCATAATTTCCAATGATAGTACTGCTTGATGAAGATCAACTTCAAGTCATTTTTAAGCAAACCCCATAGTTCATCCCCACTTAAGTCACTATGCCTTTCCAAGTTCTTATATGCTCTGTTTCCTCTTCAACATGGGAACTTTTAAACATATAAAAGTTACCTTCCCAACTTGCCAGTACCTCTTAATAAAGGAGTTAACTATGAGCCTATGCCCTAGGACAAACCACCAGTAAGTATAGGGAGAAACCCCAAGAAATGGCCTTTGGCAGTAGGAATGAAATAACCAACTTGTGCAATTGGCCAACCTCATTGGATTCCATCCTTTTCCATTTCCAAGACAAGACCCCCTTCTTGTCAAATAAGCAGAAAATCCATAAACTTTGCAATCAAATCATTATTACATTCTATACTTTTTTTTTTCCATTAAGAAAACATAGAAATTTTATGCTAGTGTTAACATATGATAAAGGCACTTTAAAACACACACACTGAAAAATTTTATGCTAATGTCAAAATACAGTAGCGAGTCAAGGTAGCAGAATCCATGCTCGCCTCAAGGATTTGCAAGGGGAACAATCTCTTTTCATTAAGTTCAAGCCCGAATGCTCTAGCATCCCAAATCCAAAGCACCTTAAGCACTAATACCCTCAAGGGTTTCTTAAAATAAGTAACTTAACCAAGACTTTTACTAATCAAATTCAAGAAGAATTAAATAAATTGAACATTAACAAATCTTAAGCACCCAACAATATTCCAAACAACATGCTACATTTAACAGGCAGAGGATTTAACCTGCTCTATCCAAGTGGGAGATCTCTGAATGCCATTAACTGATTAATTTATGATAGCATTTAGTTCTAAGAACTGGACAAGACAATGAGAACGCCCCTATGAGTGCTAATTTGGTAACCGAACTTTTTCCACTTTTGTGTTTGCCGAAGTTTGTAATTAATTATCTAAACTTTGCTTATTTTTGCATTCCATCAAACTTTAGGCAGTTAAATGGCAAATCTAGGCAAACTTGAGTCTACATATGGCATTCACCCAAAGATAAATAAATTTTTTAACCGGTGCATGCGGATTACGTGCCGGGAGATAGCTTGTTTAAATTACAATCATTTCCCAGGTTTTTCAAACTCTATGAAATATGAATAAAGATCAAATTTTTCTTCGATACTCAACATAAAATTCCACGAAAACAAGAGGGTTTGGGCTTTTTTCCCTAATTATAAGCATGAAAGTCAGCAAAACTACCAGTGAAATTAACGTCAAAGAACCGGAATTTAAAAACTAAACAACACGGGGTATGCAAATAAGTAAAGATGTCAAGAATAAGGGAAAATAAATGAATTAAGAGTTATAATTGGAATTAAGTACCTCGAAGTTGAGGAAAGATTGTTCCGTTGAAGAAGCTGCAAGATGATGAGAGAGAGAGCGAGAGAGAGAGAGAAGAGGAAGGAAGGAGGAAGGAAGGAGGAAGTTCGTTACAGAAGTTACAGGAAGGAGGAGAAAGAATATACGTTTTTGTTATGGTATCGGTTTGAATGCGTTGCGTAGTTGTCTCTCTTTACGGTCAAGGTATGTGGTGACAGATGAGATGGCCAATCCAAAAAGCCGGTGTCTAGCTTCGTAGTAATTAACATTGCCTCTGTGGGCCAGGGAGGAGGGAAATGGAAAAAAATATTAAAAAATATTACATTTAAAAAAAATTATGAAAATGCCATCGAAATAAAAATATTTTCTCTTTTAGACAAGTAGATTTCATCTATTAAAAAGATGATGTTATAAGTGTAAATAGATGAGATATGTTTTACCCATATGTAGGTAGTATTGGTAATACCTATTCCTATCTGTATTGGTACAACAGCTTTAATAGGATCCCAATTACAAAATCACTAAGTTCCGTTCATAGAAACTCTGAAAATTGAAAGTATGTTTCTACAACTACTCCTTAAATCTCGAATACGAGAAGCAATTAGATCTCAATGTCAATAAATAGAGCAATGAGAAACTTTAGTTTGAAAACCGAATGGAACGCGAAACACAGTTATTCCAGTGTAGTAGTCATCAGCTTTATCCTCGTCATTGGTGGGAGGTGTTAGAGATTGCAAGTGCCATCTGGGTCAGAAGAAAGAGTGTGGAAAGAGAGGAAACAGAAGATAAGAAGGAGAAAGGCGGAGATTACTGGGACGAGGAATTACTAGAAGCGAAAGTAATTATGGTGAGTATTTTATAACGATCTCGTTTCTTCAAAAGACGAGTTACATACAGTAAATAAGATCTCGTAGGTCAATCACTTATGACATCGTCTCTTCAAGAAACGAGGTTAACTTACGTGAAAATGAGAATATTTTCAATCTAATGGTATTTTCGTAATTGTTTAAAAATATATAAAATATTTTTTTCAGGAAGATGCCTTGATTTTTCATTTCAAAGGTGCTAAGATTAGATTCTCCTAATTGTAATGGCAAAATAAAAACATTAACTCTCTCTCTCTATAATATAAGTAGGGCTTACTATCAATAACAAGGATTTATATTTTATAAACTTAAATTGCTACTAATAAAAAATTAAATTAAAGGACTATTTTCGTAACTCTCTTCTTTATTTAATTTGTAACTAATAGCAGGATTTATTTAGGTTAACTATAGATTAATGTAATTCAATAAGTGCTTCCATATCATAGCGCTTATAAGTAGGCTGACCAACTTGTAAGTTATTCAAACTTAAATGACTTAAAATTTGGCTTATCTTGAGTTTGATAGGGACTTTCCTAATTGTAATGGCAAAATAAAAACATTAGCTCTCTCTCTCTTTTTATAGCATAACTAAGGCTTACTATTCGTAACAAGGATTTTTATATTATTAACTTAAATTGCCACTAAAAGAAATTCAATTAAAGGATCATTTTGTAATTCACTTTTTTATTTAATTTGTAACTCATAACGAGATATATTTAGCTTAACTATGGATTGATGTAATAAGTGCTTCCATATTGTGGTGCTTATGAGTTGGCCGATCAATTTGTAAATTATTCAAACTTAAAAGGCTAAAAATTTGGCTCATCCTGAGTTTGATTATGAAAAGAGCCTAGAGTCTCATTTAAACTCTGGTTTGAACTCACAAATAAGCTCAGTTAAGCTCGTGAGCAAGTGTCTTGATTTTTTATTATATCATATGTCATATAAATATTTTAAAAACTACATGTTATACATGTATATTATATATAATAAAAACAAAAATATATATTATATGTAATTAAAAAAATCTTTATTATACATATGCACATGAGATGTTGAACCAAATAGGTTCAAGTTGTCTTTTAATGAGAACAAAACTTAGTAAATCATATGATAAATGATAAGCTTATAGTGTTCGTGTTGTACGTGCTGCAAATGCAGGTAGCACCTAAATGCTAGCCTTGAAGCGAGACTTAGCTTCCAGATGCTAGGCAAAATAGTGCAGATTTTCAACTAGCATTTGAAAGCTGATTTTCGTGGGAATGAAGAACAACAGGCAAAACTTTTAAGAAACATGTGCATAGGAGACTTAGAACAGTTGAAGAAAGTTAGTTGAGCATATTTATTGCTATTAAACACCTTTGTAATCATGTAAATCAAATTACTTGTCTCTTGCTCATAAATTTGCATTTATTTAAAAAAGTGAAGTGAGTAGTAATCCAATGTTAGTAGTCTGCAATTTGTAAAAAGAGTACTACTCCAGTGAGAATATTAGAAGAGAGTTTTGTATCTTGTCTGTAGTTTCAAGTAAGCAAAAAGTATGTTAACTAATAAAGTGTGTAAAATTTTCATTTGAGGCAATGGGTGATCATGGAGACTAGGAGGCAGATCGAATTTCACATTAAAATCCGAACTTGATCCTCTTATTCCTACTCTCTTTTATTTTCAACACTTGATATCTATTGTCATAATCATTCATTTATATTGTGCATTTTTTACCCATTAGAATTGACTCACTTTAGTTTGTGGGTTAAGCAAGTGAAGTATAGTTGACGTACTTTTAAATGAGCTAAAAAGGTTGGTCCTAACTCGTTTTAAAAGAGATTCAACATGCCAACTCGTGAGCCATGACCTATTTGCACAACTTTAGATTCAATGGGTCCATGGACATTTCCAAGTACATGATTGGGTTATTATTTTATTTTGATTTCATTCCTTCCATTATTGTCACGTTTGGTATGTGAAAATGGTATAAATTAGTTAGATCAAAACGAAGTTTGTAACGTCACATCTAGTATATCAGGATGTACTTTTAGAAACTTGAATTTTAATTCCTTATCATTTAAAATTCCAATTTTGAAGAAGAATCATATGAGAATATGGAAACTTGATATCATTACTTTTTATCCTATTATATATTTATAGCCATATTTATTAATAAAGATATTTTTAACAAATACACAATGTAGCCTCTCCACTACAATCTATTCCGTGACTCTTCCAAATATTAGAATGGATTTGTCATTTTCAAACTCAATCTATTTCGATTCATTTCATTCTAATCGATTTGGTGATTCTTATGTATCAAATGTAATATAACAAAATGGCAAATCCATAATTATATTTGAAAATGTTTATAGAATCGCTAATTCCATTCTTATATTATAAATGATTGTATTATATTTGAAGTGGGATTGAACTTATATATATTGGTCCTAGTAGAATGTAAATGATTCAAAGAGTAAATAGAATCAAATTGCTTTTTAAAATTAAATTTATTAATTCCAAGAATCGTGTTTTGGTTTTGAAAAAAAAAAAAGATATAACATGAAATTAGTAAGGCCACTTATTTTTTTTATGAAGTGATTATGTGGGTAAAGACTAGGGAACAAGCGATAAAGCATTACAAAAAGGGCAAACGATGCTCAGAAGAAAATGTTGAAGGAAGGAAAAGTAGGGATGTGCAAAAAAACCGATGAAACAAAAAAATTGAACCGAAACCATAAAACCAATCCAAAAAATATGGTTAACCGATCCGTTGGTTTCGGTTTAGGATTATGGTTTTTATTTTTTTCGATTTTCGGTTTCGGTTTCGATTTGTAACCACAAAAAACTGATGATTAACGGTTAACCATTTTAATATTTATAAGTAATTATATATATAATTTACATATACATATAATTATTTTTTAAAATATATATAAATAAGATTTATATATACATATAATTATTTTTTAAAATATATATAGATATAATTTACATATATATAATTTATCTATGTTAATATTCCTTGGATTTTGATTAAAATACTATTATTCTATATTTGATGGAGTTAATATGGTAATTGATTTGGTTTGATTTTATTGATAATGATACATCCAAAGGTTTGTTTTTCCTCTTTTCTTTAATTTGATTTTCTTTTTTTTTAGCTCTTATAATATATATATAATAATAATTCAAAGAAAAACTCTATTATAAAGGTTAAAAATTAAGGTTTATTGAAATTATCAATTTGATTTGTTCAGACCATTACATTAAATGATTAACAACCGAAAACCGAATAAATTAACTGAATAAAACGGTTAATCTTTAAGGCGGTTAACTGTTTATAATGGACCGGTTAAGAATCGAAATATTAAAAAATCAATTATTACGATTAGGTTCAAAAAATAGGACCACGAACCGATTAACCGATCCGTAAACACCCTCGAAAAAAATATGACTTTTAGGCTGTCTAGAAAACATGTCTTTGGCAGAGTATTAGTGGGTACGTTCTTTTACTTCCTCCTCTTTTTTATGTATAATTTTATTTTTATTTGTGGGCAATGGATGGTGCAATGATTTCACATGGAGGCTCCATTGTGGACTTTCTGGGAGGTCTTGTGAGAAAAAACATCAAACGAACTGCTCAAGTTCGCGGCAACAGACATTACTCATCAACAACTAAATAATATTTATTTAATAGCCTGTTAAGTTAAAATTAAAAAAAAAAAAAGAAAAGAAAGAAAGAAAAATCTTTTTCCTTTTTTACTTTTAGAAAAATCTTTTTTCTTTTTCTTTTTACTTTTTAATATCAATTATTTTATATACTTTATAAAAAATATGCATTTACATAAAATAAATATTTATGTTTCAATTTTTTCTAATATTTATTTCACTAACTCCTCAGCTGATGTTTACCTCCTTAGCCAACTATTTCATGTTAAACAACGAGGCATAAAGCATGAGAAAAGGTTGGGAACGAATTAATATATAAAAATAGATCCTTTATTCTGATGCAACTCCGACGCCAACCATCGCTGGGTTTGTTTAAAATTTAAGCCGAATTTTTTATCAAACCTAAAAATTAGGTTTGAAGTTTTTAATTCAAGCGTAAGCTTAACTCGTTTACAACTCGAGTGTCATGACCCACCTAGGGCTAGATCCCAAAATAAAAGTTAGAAAGAAATACGTGGCCAATTATAAGTAAAAAGATAATTAATCATATTTCTAAATGAGCTGCAACTAGTTATACTTATTTTTATACGTACATGATGTCCATTTTTTTTTTATCATATAAAGACATAAGTACAAAATACTAATTATGTTTGTTGCAGGCTTTGCTCTCAACATACCCCTGATCGTGATGGTACCCTCTAATCTTCCATCATACCAGAAAATAAACAAGTATCCCCTTAGCTCACTATTGAGCTAAGTGAGTAGATAAAAAATAAAATACACAATAAAATAGAAATACATATGCAAAATACATACATATATATATAAACATAACAGTTATGCAGTAAATGTATGCCATGCTAATGCACATGATTAGCATGGCATATATTGGTACCAACATCCTAGCCTAGCCTAATTTTCATCCGGTTAGTTAACATCCCGGACATCTGGATAAGAAATCTAGGAACTTAGGGCTACAAAGAGTAGCTAGGGAGTAGGAACCCCTATAATCCAACCTAGCTTACTATAGTAGTAGTCAGAAATTGAATTGCCAATGCAAACCCTGCCTAGCTGACTACAATAGTAGCCATAAATTGATTTGTCAACGCAAATCTATATGCAAAAAAAAAATCCAAGCATAATCAAAATTTTGCAAATATGACTTGTAAGTCCTCTTTCGTGCCATGCCATAAATGCATTAACAATAAAAGATGTCACAAATTTCACATCAACAAGGATTATAATATCAAAGTCATCCATAAGTTAAAGTCTCATTACCTTCACTTGAACTTGTATATAGGGTTATACTTAAGTGAAACCACGTAAGGTCAATCCTTTATAAAGGAAAATTATCAAATCACCAATCACAAGTACAACACAACCAATAAAGAAATTACTTAAAATTATTCAAACAACAACAAAATCAGTAGATTTAAATCTACTGTTAACAAAACATAAAATCTATTGACCTGGAGTCAAGCAAAAGGTATATTTCTAATACTCAGAATACCTATGTTCCTTGGATAATTCACCTAACAAAGTGATAATCCATATTAATATTCATTTGATGATTTTGTTTAAGTGGACCAATTAAATTTATATATCTTTATCGGCAAATATAACCATACCTCATATCTTGAAGAATGGAGAGATATATATATTTATTTATTTGTTTGAAATACATGATGTATAAGGTAACTGTATAAAAACGACTGATAATTTATTATGTTACTTTATCTATTCTTGACTTAATGGGAAAAATTTAATAATGCTTGAAGGATATTAATGAATATATTATTCACGGCTCTACGACCTCCAGACATTTCAGGCAGTTTTCATGAGCTAAGTTTGTCAAATTCAAGTTATACTTTTCATGCTGCAAAATTTTATCTTTCTTTCTTTGTTTTTTTTATTATTTGTTTTTGTTTTGTTACAATGATGTGTAAAAATTCTAGCAATGAATTTGAAAGAAAATTACGAAATCATCAATTCTACAAGTGTAAAGCGAAAGAGTCTTAACTATAGAGATATATACTAAGAGAATAATAAATAATATCAGTCTAATTCTTTCCAGAAACATATTTCATGAGATTTTCTAAATCCTATCCATAAATATCTATAATCTAAAAGAAATTATGTTGTAAAAATGGTTTACAGCTACCTCATATGAGTAATGTGTAACATTGAATTCGAACTCGAACCTTTATTCCTAAATTAGCTTATTTTACTACAATCATAGATTACTATATTCCCAAGTTATTAGATCATTTGAAGTAAAATATGTACATGAAATGAGTTATTATAAAATTTAGAAACTAAGCATACATATTTACTATATTGAATAGAACCTTATGTGTCAATGGTAATAAGGAGGATAGATTGATGCACACTGGTTTAAATGAAATATAATGTCCTATGAATTAATTAAATAGTAATAAAATTAATCATTGATATATATAAAATCTCATAAAACTTAATTTTTCGCATTATGTATATCTTATTCGATTAGCATAAATAAGTGTGTTGGGCTATGATTAAGAAATTTTGACATGTAATAGGTCAAAATTTCTTAGCCCATTTAACTTATGGGCTAGTCTAGCCCCACTCATTTAGTCAATTTGCACACCTCTAATTGAATCATTTGTGTATTATTATGATGGTAATTCCTAAAATTACCATGAATAAATAAAAACATATGACCCGACTACCTTTTCTAGGAACAAATCCCATAAGTTATTACATGGCTAAAATTTATATATAACTATAGTGGCATGATTAAAACATTTATTAATTAACGCATATAAGGTAGAATGAAATTGATTGCATCCACTTAAAAGTGAAATTGCTTTTCTTCTTAAAGCCAAAATTATTTATCCTAAAGAATTGCAATTTTAGCTTCCTAAATACTTTTAAACATAGAAAGGAGAATGAAATTTAGGATCATGATTGGGGATCTATTTGGATTGTCTGATTTTCATTTGTATCTAATATATATATATGTATCTCATCTTTAGTTTATCTATATCTGATTTATTTTATTTGTTTATAAGTAAAAATATTTGTTTTTTCATTTATATATGTTTCTTGATAAACATTTGTTTGAAAATGAAAAAAATAATATATAAAAAAAAACCATAATAACATGAACAAACATCCCCTCTTTTCCAAGTTCATCCCATGCTAGATGGTTAAAGGAGTTTTGAGTATTAACATAAAAACAATCATTAATAAGTTTAAATCTAGCTTTTTCTGGTCTTAACATTTCTTAGCAAATTTATTTAGACATCCCATAGGTATGGGTCGAGTCCGACTCTATTTTCTAAGGACCTATAACTACACCATATAGGGGGTAGGGTAGGTCCAATCCATGGATCTGCTGGATCCTGAGGTAGGTTGAGACGGTTCCAAACTGTCTCTTTTGAAAAAATAAATTAAGGAAAGAAAATTTTTAAATTAAAATAATAAAAATTTCAAACTTTAAATATATGAAATGAGCCTAACAAAATATTACTCTTTAGCCCATATTCAATTAACACTATCAAGGATGTACAATTATTTATATATAAGTGCATGTTGAGTTGAAATATTAACATGAGACTAGAGCAACACTCTAAAAGAATAGAATTTACAAAAAAAAAATCCACATTGTTTAGATGTGTGAACACTCTTTTAGTGGAACTCTATATAAAACATGAGATATGATGGTTTTAAATTGTATTTATTACACGAGTTGTTGTCAACAATATATTAAATATTGTAAATAGATAATTAATAATTTCAATTCACGTAAAAATTAGTTTAAACATTAGATATTATTTGCTTTATCTAACTTTTTTATTTTTTATTCTGTACATATTTATTTTTATTTTAATATAAAATAATAACGTCATATTAATATATTTTTATTTTATTAAGGGAATCTTAAGGACTCACTAGATTCATGGATCTTCAAGATCTGTGTTGGTGAATTCGCAAACTACGGTGGTTTTGTTTGGTGGGTTAGGCCCACCCAATGTGGCCAGGCCGGAAAGATGTGTGGATTTATGCGCTTCGCAAACTTGAAAAGGTTCCTGGGCTTCAGCAATTTTCTAGAAAAATCTATTAATGACTTCGAGATATCGGTTACAAACTTAAACCTGGATAGAGAAAAGATTAAAACTTCTAACATTCAAGAAAAAAATTAATTATGAATTAATTTAATAATTAAATAAAATAATAAATAAAGAATGAATTACTTCTTCTTCTCATCCTACTCGTTTTGTCATTTTAAGTGACGGCACCATTTCTTACATATAAAATGTTACTCATGGTGCATGCGGGCTATATTTACTAAGAGGATTCTACATCTATAGTTTTAACTTATGTCATGGGATGGTTAATTTAATATTTAATTAAATTTATGTGATTATTTTTATTGTCTTATTAACAGTATTTACTATGTTTGCAGACGTAGAAAAGATAATGTATGATTAAATTTTTATTAATATTTTTAATATTATTTAACAATTATAGACAGCTTATTTCATATCAGAAAAGAGCAAATGATGTTACTGAGATTGTAAAAGTAATTATAAAAAGTTTGATTGAATATTAAATTTGTCATTTTAAAATTTAAGTATGAAATTTAAATTTTTTGTATAAAGTTGTAGTAACAAATTTGAGCTTTTTCGTCAATATATACTCATGCAACTTTTTTGTATAAGTGTAATTATATATACGTATCAAGTCAAGCTAGAGGCGAAAGTAGAAAGTTGGTTTATCTAAATGAGTTGATTTTAAGCCTTTGATTTAACACATAAGATGACTCATAAATAAACTCTTTTATATATACTTGTTAATAAACTTGCAAGTAACTCGTTAATAGGTTTGTTAATAAACTTGCTAAGAGATTTATATGAATGATATATTATATATAACTATATAATTAAATAAAAAATTAATTTTTATTTAATATTTATATGTATATATTTATACCAACACTTATATTTTATATTTTAGATTTGAAAAAGATGAAATAATGTTATCTAAATGAGTTGAGTTTGAGCTTAGATTTTAAGTTCGATAAAGGGTTGATAGACTCTTATAAAACGTGATTCGACTCGAGCTCGATGTGAGACCCTACTAATTGGGATAATAATATTAAGGATTTGATAAGATGAAGTAGTCCCATAAAATGTAATATTTTATGAAATATGAAATAAAATAATTGTAGAAAAAATCACTATTGATGTAGCATTATTCCTAAGATTTTTATATTTGAGATTAACCTCATGTGTCAATGGTAATAAGAAGGATAGATTGAAATAAACTTGGGCCTTCTATGGAAAGATAGTTGAAGATTTCCAAGTCATCGACTTGTAGAATAATATATTTACATATATTTATATATGCAAGTAAGTGTCAAACATTACTTTATTCTGGTATTAGAATTTTAGTTTTGCACAAAAAAAAAAAAAAGAATCATAAGATTGTACAATTTTCATGATAAAATAAGCACATAAGGTTAATCTAAAAATAAAAATCTTAGGAATAATGCTACATCAATAGTAATTTTTTCTATAATTATTTTATTTTATTTTTTACATATGGACTAGCAAGCCAACCCAATTCATCACCAGTTAGGCCAATATGGCTCTTGGTTTAAATAGGCAAGCATAGTTGGTCCACTTTAAATGGGCTTAAAAAAGGTTAATCTTAACCCATTTTAAAACTAGTTCAACAAGCTATAACTCATGAGTTATGATTCATTTACATAGCTTTAAATTTAAGATTTCATAGATATTTCCAAATATAGAATTGTGTTGTCATTCCATTCTTTTTAATTCTTGTCACATTTGGTGTATAAAAATGGTTTGGAATAATTGGATTGGAATGAAGTTTTTAATGTGATGCTTGAATGTATTTACCATTTAAGGCCCGGTTTTTTTTAATGAAAATGTTTTTGAGGAATTTTTTTCATTTTTTGATGTTTGCTTACAGAAAAATGGTACATTATTAGAAAACATTTCCCTTATTTTGAAAAATATAGATTGATTTATTGTTTATTTTTTAAAAAATAACTTACAATATATAAAAAGTGTAAGTCATTTTTCATCAATTTACGAGCATTATTTACCAATCATTTATTATCTAGAGACTTTTATTATTAAATTTTAAATATGTTTTCCTTTAGGTAGATTTATTTGCCATTATAATATATGTAATTTTTATTTTTATACTTAAAATACATGAGTTACTTTGAAATTATACAATTAAAAGAAATTTTTTTTCATAAAATTAGCCAAAGTTTTAAAAACTCTATTACTTTTCAGGAAAACTACAAACAAGCCTAAGTTCCACTCATTTTTCCATGTTTAAATGAGCTTTTAGACGATAGAATCTTAATTCCTTTGGATTGACAGTTACTCTTTTATAGAGAATATCAAATGGTGATTTCATTATACCCTTATTAATTATATATAGTTGAGTTACTTTTTATCATATTAGCTATTTACAATTATATTTAATAGTAAGGATATTTTTAACAAATACACACTATACACCTACTCCATTTTAATCCATTCCATTCGAAGCATCAGAAGGGTTTGTAATTTCAAAACTCATTCCATTTCATTTTAATCGATTCCTACCTAACAAGCATGATATAACAAAATAGCAAATCCATTCATGTATATATTTGAAAATGCATATAGAATCATTAATTCTATTCTTATATTATAATTGATTGTATTATATTTGAAATGGAATTGAATACGGATATATATTGATACTGTATAATGGAAATGATTTCTTTTTAGAGTAAGTGGAACCAAATTCCTCTTTGAAAATAGAATTGTTCAAGGAATGGTGTATCAACTTTTAAAAGAAAAAAAAATCAAATATGAAAATAAAAATAAAACAAAAAAAAAAGAAAAACTATTTCATTATGACTCGTTCTTATGCATCAAATATAATTTAGTTTAGTCCTAATAAACATAATATCAACTGCAAGCCCACTTTTTTTGACCACTTGCTATATATATAAGGTGATTGTGTAGGTGAGGAACAAAGGATATAATATTACCTAAATGGTAAACAATCCTTCATTCCGATCATCGGGAACAACAATCCAGAGTGGGTAACTTTTATTAATTTTTTACTTATTTTATCTGGAAGAGCTTTTATTTATTTTTATTTTTTATTTTTTGTCAATGGAGTATTTTTCGTATGCCATATATGGAATGAAGCAAGAAAATAAACTTTTTTTTCTCCCAAAAAAATTTTACATCTAGTTCAGAAATTATTCAGAAGATCATGAAAGGCAATTCGTGGTGGCTGATTGAGCATATAAACTGATTATATGTGAAAAAAAAATTTAATTCATACTATAATCCTGTTTATCCATATCATATTCTGTGTCATTCATATTATAGATGGTGTCAATTTGTATTTCATTTTTATCTTCATGTATTATATCCGTATTGTCATACCTCATCACATATTACAGCTGTAAAAATTGCATATTATTCAAATGAGAAAGGAATTTCTAGACAAATCTTTCAA
Source organism: Combretum micranthum (assembly GCA_024138025.1). NCBI lineage: Eukaryota > Viridiplantae > Streptophyta > Magnoliopsida > Myrtales > Combretaceae > Combretum > Combretum micranthum. The sequence continues at coordinate 144,493 of JAMXBD010002588.1, forward strand.
TAAAGACACGAATAAGATCAAAGGGAGTTTGTGGCATTTCATTGCTTTGGGGTCTACCATTTGGGATTTAGATATATAGAGTTATTAGGGAAAAAGAAATAAGCATATCCCTTGCCACAAGGTTGCTGAAAAATTACGAGTCTACGACTGGAGCTGGGGGAAAGAGGAGAAGGACAGTAAGCCGTAAGCGAACCGGTTTTAAGGGAAAAGCGAGTCAAACTCGAATCTCAAAAAGTATTTAACTTAGTTCGAATTTGATTTGAAATAGTCATTATGGAGGTCAAGTTTGATTTAATTAAATTTATGTATACTTTTAAAGTAAATAAGTCATCTCACTAAAGCAATATTGTCGTATGAAGGTTGTTTAATTCGATTAATTTTGTGGGATCGGGTAAGATAAAAAACCTAATAACTTATTTGGTTGTGTTCATGCCTTTCATATTTAGTATCATGTGGAGGATTAGACAAATCCCCATTTCATTGTATGAATCAATCCTTTTACAACATTTTTGTGTGGTACTTCTAGGATGAATCTTTGCTTACCCAAAATTAATGTCCCAATTGCGTCTCACCAAAGCACGCCAACCAATTAAATAACTTAACACAGTTATTGCTTATTAAAACTGCCAAATGTTTCATCACGATTAGTTAAAATAACACTAAGACAGCAAATAATCATCATGTATTTATGAAATTAATTTCTTGTTTAGGACACTAATTGAAATTAATTCCTTAAATAAGGTCAAAATGAAAATAATTATCAATTTACCACACCAAAATCGCGTTTTTATCATCGGATATACAAGTGAACAGTAAATGCACGTATATCGTGTCTTTAAAACGTGATATATACGTGCATATCACGACTAAAAAACGCGATATATATATTTGCGGTACGGAGTAATATCGCGATTATTAATCATCATATCCTTACAAAATATTTATATCGTGATTAATAATCAGGATATTACGACCGTAGTCAACCATTAAATCGTGATTCTTTTATGCGATTTTTGTATAAAATAGCATATCCTGTTTCTCAAACGATTTTATAACTGAAAATTAGTAATTAATTTCATTCAAACGGTATATTAGTAATTATTTTGTATAAGGGTCTTAGACATATACTAGACTCATGAATAACACAAAAATCTTTATCCGATATCATGGGTATCAAGCATGATATAAGTGAATTACATTATCCAATATTCTTAATAGTTTCCTTATCCTATCCAATTATTACAACCATACACGGTTATAAACTCATCTGCGAACACTTGAGGATGACTTTATATTGATCCACTTAATTAGCTCGCTAAGATAAAAACAAACATAAACAAAACACTTCAAGGTAAAAAGAAAACAAAACATGATCTCGTCAAGTTCCCATAATCTAATAACGTGAACGTTATTCGTAACGAATGACATATATTTGATTCCTTTATATTATAATCGTCGGAAATCTTAGCATAATAAAAGAGTGGTTGAATTGGTCGTGCGTAAGAAATATGTGAATGGGTTGGGTTTATGTTTGGAATTTAAGAATATAAACTCCCCCAGAGAGTACCTGTCTGAATAAACCGGAAATTTAGTATAATCTTTCACATTATCAAGGGCAGATTTATATTGGCCATTGCTTTGAAATTCCACTCCAGGCACCAGTCCTTGACCTTCATATTCCTTTTTAATTCCTATTGTCTCGAGCAATTTCCTAGAGTAAATTGGCATGAAGGCCTTACCTAAAGGAAGAATGAAAAGACATGAAATGATGGCAGATGCTATTCAGCATTCACCCGTCTGTAAAAGTGGGAAAGAAACTTTTACTTCGTGCGGCATCTCCTCTTTCGCCGCTATTAAAAGTTAATAAATGTTGAATATGTTCCTAATGGTTAGTTACAAGGAATTCGGTCAAAACAATCAACTACTTCACGTTGAAATTAATAATGATAAAAAAACTCTAAATCTAACCTTTGGAGCTTGATTTAAGGGGAATCCTCAATCGACTTGAACCCTACTTAATTAAACTTATTTAGGGTTGATTAAAACAAACAAACAAATAAACTTGTTAAGTGCAAAGACCGAGAGTAACCGTCAAAGGGGAGAAATTGTATATATGAATCTTGTGAAGAAAAATATTCAAGGGTTTGAGAGCTTATCTAATAAAAAATTTAAACTTTTAAAGTTATTAGATTAATAGGTCTTCTTCATCTGCATATTATTGACTTAACTTGTATCTTTCCAATATGGATTATTATTTTTATCTTAATTATGGTTGTATTTCAACAATCTCCTCCTTAAGTATGAGTCTTTTCTACTTTAGACTTCCCTTTCCATTTCGAGTGGAAATATATTGCAGTCTAATCAAGAGCTTAGTGATAGTCTATGGTAGGGTCTGATTGAGTTTATAGCTTACCCATCATGTATTTGCCTATTCTTACAGCAATCAAGTCTAGTGGAGGCACTAATAGGTGAATGTTTCTTGATATTAAAGTTTGTTAATTCATGTATTTGGGTGTTGAGACTTAAGAAATTCTTGAAAGAGAAAAGCAAAATATGAGGAATTACAAGTAGGTATAGATGTGATCCTTGATTTTTTTTTTTTTTTGAAATTTTTATGTTCGTTGGTGCTTTGGAGCGTTGTAATGTGATAGAAACAATGTAGTTGTGTATGCTTTGGGAGGAAACCGAAGATTGAATGGTATGAAAAAGTTTTATCAAAGGAACTGCATATTTTCTTGTTATCAAGGAAAATCCAACTTGTGATATGACCATGTTTAAATTGTGTTACACTTCTGTTTGCAACATAACCTTTAACATGGTTATGTTAAGAATAGTATTTAGAACACAACCTTTAACATGGCTATGTTAAAACTTGTATTATGCTTTTATTCAAAACATGACCTCTAACATGGTCATGTTGATACATGTGTTTGATACAACCCCATCAAAACTTATATTTTTTTGTTCAAAAGTGCTTGTTTAACTTCTTTCTTTAAGTTTGAATGTTACTTTAAAACCTTGAAACTTAAATATTACCAAATTGATTACCAATTTGATATTTTGAATATTTTATTTAAATTAAATATATAAGTATCCTATACAAACCTCAATGGTAGTGTAAATGTGAGAATTATAGGAAATGTGATCAATATGTAGGTTTGAAAGTGTAAATGGTTTTGGTAGGGAAAAATGGAGAACCATATGACTCTTGGGGGGGGAGGTATCAAATTTACTTTATTACAAATATAAGCATAACATATTTTTTTTCTTAATTAAATATATTATAATAATCAATTTTTTTTCCCGAGGGAGAGGGGGGCCATAGCCCCTTTTGGCCCCTGCTTGGGTTTGTCCCTGGGTTTTGGGTACTTTAATTACATTGTAACTCAAATTAAAAAAAGGCTTTGGAGTTCAAGACAAGTCTTTATTATCTATGGCAATAAATGACATGTTGTTAATACATCAAGATTACTGGTGATACCAATATGACACCTTCATAATCTTTATGTGGTGTTGTCCCTACGTCGATTTATACTTAGAGATTATTTGGATAAATCTAAGTGACTTATGGACTCATGGATAGTGGTGAGCAAACCTAACATCATGCATATGTATTACATATATATGTATAATTTAGGATATTGAGTTATCCATTTGTTATCAATAAGGTTAATTGAATATAATAAATGAATACCCGCTACATGTATACGCGTGCCATTGAATCTTGTATGCTTATGCTCATGTGATATTATGGTATTTAGCTACAACTAATTCATTCATCATTTTCAAGTATAAAGTGAAGATCGTATAATCAATTGTGGTTTGTTAGATTTGGGGACATTGCTAATATTGTAATATGCATTTAGTGTTTGAGATATAGTAGAATTCTAGTTACAATGTATAATTATTGTAGTATTGATATGACAAACCCTTTGAGTTTTTTGTCAGTTGAATTCATATAGTTTTACAATATGATACTTATGTGGTCGTTTATGATGATGTGTATATGATCTAACATTGTTTAAAGTTAATATACAAGTGAGTTAGGGTTATTTGAGTCTTTGAGTCTACATACTTAGTTATGGAAATATAATGACATGTTTGATACAAAAAAATGAACCAAAATAGAATCGCGATTTCTGCTTTCATTTCCTTTCTTATGTTTGGAAGCATTATTAAAAGTTGAAATTGTGATTCCTTAGAATCGATGATTCCGACTTCAAGGAGGATTTCGATTCCACCTTCTCAAAGGCACAATTACAATTCCTTTTCACCTTCTTTACTTTAATTACTATTTTATCCCAAAAAAATTACTATCTTATTATTATTAAGGGTATCATTGTTAAATCCTAATATATACTCAATCTTCTTCATTTCATTTCGTGTATGTGTCTAAACATAAAAATGGATTTGTGATTCCCTTATTCATTCCATTTCATTTCATTCCTTCAGTTCCAATTTATTTCATTTTGAAGGATTCCAGTATACCAAACGTAACATAAGGAGTTGCAAAAGCCAGAGATGACTATAATTTACTCAACATTTCTCACTTTTTTTTAAGAAAAAGTTAATAATTTTTTCCCATTTTCAACAACAACTAATTGTTAGCCTATGCTACTAGTTAATTCTTTGCATCTTCAATCGAATTCATTAAAAAATGAGTACATTGCAGGATTATCCCCTAGAAAATATTAGATTAAGGAGACAGCCCAAATTTCACGACAATATACTTACAATCTTTGAAAAATATTAATATTATAGACTTTCTCCTATAATAAAATACCAAATCATATCACATCATCATAGAAATTGCAAATATTCTCAAAGGGTGATTTGTCATCTAAATTCTAATAAAACCTTTATTCATCGCTAAAATATCAAACGAGTATGTTTATATGGTTTTTTTTTACTGGTACCCATATCGGTATTTGTATCTGTATCTGTATCTGTATCATATCTGTTTCACATCAATATCTAATTTATTTGATCGATTTATAAGTAAAAATGTCTATTTTTCTTCAGTACTTATTTTGACAAACAGTTTGCTTGAAAACGACAAAAAAAAAATGAAGCCAAAACGATTAAAAGATGATAAAACAAATAGACTGGTCAACAAAACACTAAATTGGATGGTTAAATATATACTCATGTAATAGAATGACTTGATATCGCATTTGATGAGAAAATTCTCAATCATAATGTTTTCAAGAGGTACAAGTAAAGGTACTTTAGAAAATTTTAATATATTTATAAATTATAATATCCATATTTTTCTCGAAGTTTTTTTATGTACATATTATTATTTTTTATAAATAAAAAATTTAATAGCTTTAACCTTAACTAAGACACAAGTCAAAATAATTCATTGATTAATATAGTTTTTGAAAGAATTATACGTATTTTTCTAAATAGGATCGGACCTTAACACTATGTTTAGATTGAAGGAAGCAAAAAGTGAGGGGAGGAATTGAAAGGGAAATTTTTACTTTTCCCATACATGGAAATGGGAGAAAAGATGAAATGATATGTGTAGGAGGACAATCACTAAGGCTAAATCTCACTAGATAATAAGTCCTAAATCTCAAAACAAAAATTAGGGTTAGGATAAAAGAATCAACTTACTAGATATAAAGCACCAATAAGTGATTCCAAACACACAAATATCAAAGATCTATTGATATGATTCACAATAAGCCATGTGCACACTTGCCACAGTAAAAAGATCGATAAGAGTAGAAATAACTTAAGAGCAAAACAATCTCAAGAGAAACTATTTTCAAACTTCCATAATAATATTTATGACAAGAGAATACTATTTATAGTAGTCTCCCATATCAATAAAAGATTAATAAGTAACTAAGAAATTATTAAACCATCCAATAAAAGATTAATAAATAACTAAGAAATTATTAAAATATCCCTCATAAGGATCTTACTAAAATAACTTCTCAAAGTAAATGAGAATTTGCGAAACATCAACTTTTTCATCCTCACGTGGCTAAGAACACCAGTGTCGTGTTCATGTTTGTATACCTTGGATGTCACGTAACTCGGCTTCAATTTAACTTGCACATGATCTACCTACATGAGTCATGTTTTCTCTCATAAGGCGTATAGAAGGACTACATGATTGAGAACATGGATTGTGTACTCTTTCGTGTGGCCTATCAAAGTTTTTTTCCCAACCACCTTCAATTCTGATCTTAACTTCACTTACAGTACAAGTCGTGTTGTTACTCATATGCTTTTCACCACCTTGCAATTCATTCAAAATTAACATATTAAAGCCAATACAATTGTGATCATCAAGCAATGCAAAAGTTGATGTAAAAACTTTTCTTCATCAGGCTCTAAGCTATCCGTAAGCACCCTTAATGCAAGATTCTGCAAGCCTCCAGCCCGAGCTCAATCAGTCCCTCAAGCTGAGTCCCATCATGAAATGAATGGATTTCAAAAAGAAACTTCTCATTGAACTCATAAGAAATAATTCTCTCAAATTTGGAGAGGATTGGTTGGGAATATAAATAAGAAGACAATTATAGCCATAAAAACAAATGCATAATTTTAAAATATAACAAATTTATGATATTTTAACAAAATAAACAATTTTACATTACTAAATCTTCTTCCCCCATTCTTTCTCTTTTTATGTAGACAAAGAAATTTAAATTTTTTCTTTCATCTTCTTTAATTCTCCCTTTTAATTTTTCCCTCTTTTCCTAAAGACAGTGTAAAGATTTCCATGGTTTTTATATCTTTATTATTATCAAGCTAATACCTTTTATTCGACTTCAATATTTTTATGTTGAAGTTTGACGGGTATTGTTTTATAACTACTATAACTTATCATATTCTATGTCTTATGCATTAGTCTTTTTTATTTTATATCTACCCTATCCCTTTACATTCTCTCTCATATTTTTTATATACCACTCTTTATTTTATATTTGTTGTATCCCATTACTCTCTCTTTCACATATATATAAGAATCCACTGTGTATTAAAGTGATAATTAAGAGGTTATTGTTTTAAATCAACATTTTGTTTTTAACTTGTACACACATATAGCTAGTGCACAACTGCTAGTAGGGATATAATCGGGTTGGGTTTCAAACAAATCATATAAATTTGAAATCCGACCTGCTACCCTATAGAGTCTACCAAACCTGACCGCTACCCCGTAGGTTATACAAAACTTGACCTATTACCCTATAAGGTCTATCAAACCCGACCTTATAACCCTCAGGATTTTAATGCTATATTTAAACCTGCTCTACAGTGTTAGATTTAAAACCTAGAACCCTACCCTACAACCCTATTTTTTTTCAACCTATTTTCAAAATTTAATAATAAATTTAAGAAAAGCCGGTGCATCTGACACAAGTTTTTCATACATTAAAACATAAAAAAGATGCATGTGGGACTGACAGAAAATGTTGTAGACTATATTTATTATTAATTTAATAATAAATACATTGCTTGTTTCATCGTATAATATCTTCGAAAATCTCCTACCATAACTAAAATACAATGGACAACAAATAATATTAATATCCACAGCAAACATGACTTGAACAAAATTTAATAAAAAGTTCTAAAATTCATAACTAATCTAGTAGATGTTAAAAAAAATCTCTAGAAGGAAAAAAAGATGGTAGCTTCTTCATCTCCTCTTTCCTCTCTTGTTCTTTTGGTAATGTTTTTATATATTTTTTAAATTATAATACTGGATTATTAAGTATCTATCGGGTTTATTATATGATCAAAACCCAACTCTTTAATCTTACAAGGTTTTTATTATATATAAACCTATAGGTTGTTTAATGGATCATATAGGTTGGAAACCTTATAACGACCTACCTAGTTTCCTAATTGCTAGTATGTAACAAATGAATTTATGATATGTCTATAGTCTTTAATATAATCTTATTAATTAGTATGCATTTGATTTGCTAGTTTGATATCAGTTTGTTATTGGTTTCAATTAAACTATTTATAAAATACATATTCAAAGAAAAATAAAAGCTTTTATTTTTAACAGACCTAAAAATTAAATATAAATAGAATAAACACGATGCAAATATCCAAACAGACAGCTAGTCTTGTTGTGTAAGATGTTGTAAATATTTGATCAAACTGACCCGATCACATCCCAAAATCCACGTGGCAAAGATCAAAAGGCAGACAGGGCAAATCGATCGTGATTGGGCTGTCCCTCCAAGCCAATCTCAACGATTCCACGTGCTAATACAAAAAAAAAAAAAAAAAACACACACACACACACCATTTACATATTTTTCACCTACTTTTTCATACAGGAAATCCCTAACTGCCCTCCATTTCTTGCCCCAGACCTTTTCCGGTCAATGCCTTTTCTTGACTGCTCTTTAGCTTTCCTACATTCTCTTCCTGCCCAAAAAACCCGGGCAGTCTCTCACTCGTTTTCATTTAGAACAGCATGGCTGCTTCGTTTTTCCACTTTCCACGGACACGCACACGACCAAATCTCCAATTAAATGGTAAAAAAAAAATATATATATATCTATATATATATAAAACCCATTTTGAAAAAAAGGAAAATAATGAATTATAAAATTCATTACTATAACGATATTTACAATTGATATAAAAAGTACGACTTTTGATGTATGAGGAGGAATTTAGAATCATAACATTATATGTATTTAGAGTAAATGTTTTTAGCATTGTAAAAAAAAAAAAAAGAAAAAGAAAAAGAGTAAATGTTCTTAGTATTAAATAATTGATTACTGAAGTTTAATACAGTGTTTGGTAAGGTAGAAAGCAAGAGAAAATGAGAACAAATGTAAAATTAAAATGGACTAGATATTTTTGGTTTATTTATATAAATAATTTTTTTTTTTATTTTCATACTAACAATCCAAACAAAAAAATATAAACTTCTTTCTCTTTCATTTTATTTTATTTTCTTTTCAACTCATTTCTCTTTCTTCTTGTTGATTTTCACGATGAAGTGGATTACCAAACACAGTTTAAGGATTTGTTTGAATTGTAAAATACAGATGGGATACAGATATGATACAGAAAAATGATATGTTTGGATGATCTGTTTTTCATTTATATCTGTATCAAAATGATATGTGTAAATATGTTTTATTTGTATTTATGTTTTATTTATTTGATCTTTTCATAAGAATTGTAATTTTTTTATTCGTATTTATTTTTTGATAAATATTTATTTAAAACAATTTTAAAAATTATTTATATTTACCGAAAAAGCTAACCAAACAAAAAAAAAAAAAAACAACTGGTGATGTATCAGCGCTCCTCCGCACGCGCGCGCGCCACACATATATATCAAATTGATAAGAACACGTGCCCGAAAATTGGAGCTGGCAAATAATTATCCCTGTTATTTATTTACGGCTGGTAACAACTTTCTATGTGATTTTTTTCTTTAAAAAGAGAAAATAAATATAATTTACTTACCATCCTAACTGAAGGAGGGAGTACCTGGGGGCTATAAAGAGACAAACACAGTAAGCACGGACTCCCTCTCTGCCTCTTCCTCTCTCTCCATCATTTGTCGACTGCTTGACTTCACTTCCATCCATCTCCAAGAAAAAAGAAAAAATTCTCATAGAGAGAACTGAAACTGCGTTTACGAAACAAGATCTAGTACAAGTGTCGCTGTCGGTGATTTTCGATTTTTTTCTCTATATTCCTTTCTAGGGCACATAATGTGGAGAGTAGGTCGATTCGCAGGTGTATCAAGTTTACGTAGAATTAGATCGAGGTTTTTGTCCACTGCAATACCTGGTCCTTGTATTATCCACAAACGTGGTGCTGATATCCTCCACGATCCATGGTTTAATAAGGTTCGTGTCGGCGTCGGCGTCGTGTTTGTTTCGCTTTTCCTCATATATAATATATATATTAATGTTCAATATATACTGTTTTGGAATGATTGTGTTTGATCGAAGACGCGGTTTAGTGATTATGTAAGTGTGTGATGGGATCTTGCCTAGCTCAATTTAGAAACAAATGATCCAAAGAGAAATCGAATTTCACTTCAACAAAATTCTATGGTTCTGATTGACTGAACAGTCAATTTCATTGTTGATCTTCTTTTTTTCTGTACAAAATGCTGTTTATAGTATTTCGTACAATTATTAATCTCCTAATAGTTGTTACTATTAACTAATGATCTAATTGGTTTTAACACTCTTAACTAATTTTCATTATATTCCTATACTGAACGACAAGGATCATAGCAGCATGAAGCACGGTTCTTGCTATGATATGGTCTAGATAGAGCTTTGCACGCGATAAGTACTCTGTATATGGTGAATATTGTTTTGGTGGGCACGGTTGCTAAACTTGATGCAAAATGGTTGAGGTGTAGAGTTTAGCAAAATCACCAGTTTAGACAAAGAAAATTGTATGATTATTGACCTCCTCAAATAAAAATTATTCAAATACTAATTAAATAAAATTAATTATTAAAATATCTACGTAAAATCGTACTTTAATAGGTGATTTACAAATTTACACGTAAATTTTATCTTAAAAATACGATTTATTAACAAATGTGAAATACTTATTAAAAATACGATTCACATATAGAATAAGTGAATCGCTCTTTCAAGATATGATTTATCTTATAAAAATATAAAATGCCTTTTAAAGGTGCAATTTAACTCTGTATGTGTAAATTTGTAAAACATCTGTTCAATATGTGATTTTGTATAGGCATTCGTGTAATTATTTTTGTATAATTTGTATTTGTATAATTTTTTTCTACAAAATTAGTAAACATGGATGTACGATTTTATCGGTTGCAATTTTGTCGGTTTCATATTATTCCATTCAATCCTGCTGGTTCCATGTATTCCAGTTCTAGGTAGAAACACAAGTTTGATGATTATTGCCACTGCTTTGTGTTGTAGACTTGTAATTTGGATCTTATACGTTGTAATTCAAGTGTCTCGGGGAAGAGAGTTATAATGATAACTTATTTTGGATGTGTTATGTTGCTTATGACTTGAATTATGAAGAAAAAACGGAAATCATGGGATTGAGGTTCTTTCATTTTGTGATGGAACCATAGTTGCCCACTTGTTTTGAGAGGTTCAGCAATTGGATATGATTAGAGTGCGTTTCTATTCCTTTAAGCTGGCTTTTTGGTGAATTTTTGTTGTTACAGTTTTTATGCAATAAATTGTCTTTTATACAATTGGCTTTTCATGTTGTGATCCTTTTTAGTTGTAAATGCTGTGTTACAGATAAAGTCCAAATGATCTATGGTTTATATAATTCATATGAAGAAAATTAGAGAAGGGACTCTGATACTGTTTTGTCTGTTCGACATTTGAGTAGGACACTGGCTTTCCTTATACTGAGAGAGACAGGCTTGGTTTACGGGGACTGCTTCCACCACGGGTCATATCCTTTGAGCAACAATATGCTCGATTCAGTAAGCTTCTTTACAGTAAATGAAGTTGTTGAACTCTGCTTTCTTTATAAGACTCAAATTTTGAGTTCAGGAATCAGTTAAATTCTAAGATATCTTATTTATGGTCTTTCAATACGATTTGACGTGCAATATTAGTGGTGGGTTGAGCTGAAAAATGGATTTTAGTTTTCAAGATAATAGCTAGACCTAGTGTGGTTTAATACAACTTTTTCAATTCTCTTCATCATCTGCAGTCTAAATATCCCGTTGTCTTTTAAAATGAGAATATGATATACAAATACAATTGTGATTGTTGAAGTCCAGCAATTTTGGAGAATGTTTAGCAGATTTAATGTGGTGAATAAATGATCTCATCTTTCTTGGTCACAGTTAGTGCATAGTATAAACCATTAATAATCGAATGGTGAAAATGCAATGGGAATATGTTATGTTCCATCCCTGGACAGCTGATGGAATGCACCTTCAATTTTTATTGCCTTATTCCTTTCCATTTTATTTTATTGCATGGGTTCTTTTTCTGTTGCTATTCCATATATAAGCAGTTGACTAGGGAACTCATAAAAGTTCCAAATTGTCAAAGGAGTCTTCTTGATCTGTGAAATCTACCATGATACATCTAATTTTGAAAAATTTCCCAATGCTAAATTTGTGACCTATCAAAAGATATAGTATGTTGGATTAGAAATATTTCCAAGAGATCTCAATTATGTTTTTTTGAATTCCAGTGGAGTCATACCGATCCCTGGAGAAAAATACCATTGGACAACCAAATGATATTGTCTCCTTGGCAAAATGGAGGATCCTAAATCGGTTGCACGACCGGAATGAAACATTATATTACAGGGTATGTTTTCTAATGTTGCTTCAAGTTATAATTCTCCTTATTTCCATCTTATGAGACTCCTATTTTTCATGCACAGGTTCTTATTGATAACATTAGAGCTTTTGCACCAATTATTTACACTCCTACAGTAGGATTAGTGTGTCAAAATTATTCAGGTTTGTTTAGGCGCCCACGTGGCATGTACTTCAGCGCAAAGGATAAAGGTGAAATGATGTCAATGATTTACAATTGGCCTGCTCAAAAGGTATGGTATATCTCCGTCTTTCTATCTGCTCACCGGTTCATGTTTATATCTCCTCCTTGCTTGAATTTGTGTTTACACCTTTATTACTACTGTGAATACAAAAAAAGTGTGAATCCACTTGAAAGTGCTATCTAAATACAAAAGACATATGAGCACTTCAAAATATTAACTAAGATTGAATCTTAAAAGATAGTGAAATAAAAAAAATGCCAAGAGGTTGATAGTCAGATGTTGACAAGCTTTATATAAACATACATGTATGTATATATGTGTAAAAGTACGTTCACAACAGTATGGTTACAGAAAACATTATGTTCACTGTCTCTAAAAGCATCATGTTGAACAATGCAACCTGGATTTAGTTTGCATAGTATGAAACCTTTTCAAGCCGAATTTTGAGCTGTAAAACAAGAGATATGTAAACACATTGGTTCTTTTTGCTTAAAACATTTCCCCATCAAATGTAAAAGGAACATTGATTCATGGAAGCTTAGATGGGTTAGTACAATTTGGCAATTGTTCTGTGACTTGTGGGGAATGGTATTTTATTTGCAATCTCATTATTAATGTGAACAGCACTTTATTATGTGTGACATCATCTCCATGGGTTGAAAGACGCGTTAAGTGTGTGTTAATTACCTGAAGGATTTTTCTACTCCATTAATTTTGCTAGCAACTTGGCGTCTCTATTTTCTTTTATTTTGCTTTTCTGGGTGATTTGAAGAACTAATCTATTGGTAAGGATGGAACATATGTTAAATAGAGCTTCACCTGACATATTGTAGTTAATGTTTGGAATTTGAATATTACTCCTTAATATCTTTTGACGGTTTAAGAAAAGGGTTCTTTAACTTTAGTTTCAAGTGAAACTGAGCTCCTAGAGTTCTAGAAATGAACAATATGACACAATGAAATCCCGTAGATCACAATTCCTGATAAATATTATCTTATAATGTCGTCTTAGTTGCTTTATACTAGGATATGATAATCTACCAAATTGATCATGTTTGCAGTTTAATCAGAATGAGATATCACCAGTTTAATTGTACGAGATATTCTGCATCTAGGAGTCTTGATATGGTTGTAAGGCTTGTATCTGCTAACGTACCTCCTTAATTGTAGCTGCTCCTTGTTCATTTCATAATTGTAACGTTCTTATCTCTTGTTTGGCTGTTTGCAGGTAGACATGATAGTTTTAACAGATGGTAGTAGGATTCTTGGCCTTGGTGACCTTGGAGTACAGGGGATTGGAATTCCAATTGGCAAACTTGATATATATGTGGCTGCAGCTGGTATCAACCCACAGAGGGTACTCTTTCTCTCTCTAACCCCAGCCGCCTCCCTTAGACCGAATTCCCATTCCTCGTCCTTCTCTTTCCTCGTGTGTTTTCAAGCTAATTTTGTTGCATAATGGCTTATGCTTGCTTGTTAGTCATTATATGTTCCTTTTTCATTATGTTGTTAGCATGCTGGTGTTATCAATATCATATGTAAAATGACTTAAATGCATTTATGTGTTCTTCGTTTTAGCAAATGATATTGATACTTGGTCAAAATGTTATGGTATTGGGTCTCATATAGCATGTAGCACATATATTAGTTTCATATATATTTTTTTCAAGAAAACAGTATTTGCCAATTCTATGATGACAATTCTACTGGAAAAAGAAAAAAATCTATAAAATTCTATAATGACAAAAGATGCTTCATTTATTGTCTTTCCTTGGCAGATACTTCCAGTCATGTTGGATGTGGGTACGAATAATCAGAAGTTGCTTGAGGATCGCCTTTGTGAGTGACAACTTTGAGCTCTAGTTATAATCCATACAGATATCTTAGTTACACTAAAATTCTCTGGCTGAAACTGTGTTTAAAGAATTCTATGGATCAATGCACATAGACAGAGTGTAAAATCTTTTATGCTGAACATGCAGCAGTAACTAGGTTTGCAGATTTTGCTTCACTTTTGAATGAAAAATGCTCTAAGAAACTTCATTGTACATGTTCAACATCAAGTCACCCATGATAGTAACTAAAAGCTGCTTTGGTTGAAAATTCTCCTGGAATACCTTCTTGAACAGATCTCATTTTCCACAGAAAAATCAGACTTTGATGGATCATCACGTTCTGGTTTTATGAATAAAAAACTTCAAGATTAATAAGGTTTAATATAAATGAATAACCCGGAGTAATAATTGCTGCTCTAATGTTATGATTTCACGACTGGCAGTATAGTATAATCAGAAGTTGCTTGAGGATCACCTTTGTGAGTGTCAACTTTGAGCTTAGTTTTCTTATAATCCATGCAGATATCTTAGTTACTCTAAAATTCTCTGATGGCTGTAACTGGGTTTGAAGAATTCTATGGATCAGTGCACATAGACAGTGTGTAAAATACTTTATGTGAATATGCAGCAGTAACTAAGTTTGCAGGTTTTGCTTCACTTTTGATTGAAAAATGCCCTAAGAAACTTTATTGCACATGTTCAACATCAAGTCAACCATGATAGTAACTAAAAGCTGCTTTGGTTGAAAACTCTTCTGTGTTACCTTCTTGAGCAGATCTCATTTTTTCATACCAAAGTCAGATTTTGAGAGGTTGTAACATTCTTGTTATATAAATAAAAAATTTCGAGATTAATAAGGTTTAATATAAAACAATACCAAGGAGTAATAAATGATGCTCTAATGTTATGATTCCATAGCATAATTCTGTCAATCCTACCGCTGATTTAACCTTTTACTTATCTCATAAAAATGCCTAAATATCAAAGAAAGGAATTTTCATTGGAAATATGTGGTGAAACGTCTTGAGGGAGATGAAAGTAGCTTCTTTCACATATTGCTACTAGTATCCATAATGAAATATTTATCTGCAGTGGCCATGAATGTAAATGTTGAGCTGCCTAAAGAATGATTCCAGTAATATACATTCCTTTGAGTTCTGTACACCATCTTGTCGTTTCCCCTGAAGCTTCCTACTTCCTTAAAGAATGTAAATGTTTAGCTGACTAAAGAATGATTCCAGTACTAAACAAATTTTTTTTTTTTGGCACTTAATGTCTTCTATAGGTTGTCTCTGCAGGTAATGTTAGATTTGGATGTCATTTTTGTTGATGTGAAATTTTACCGTTCGTTAAGGATATGAAAACAAGTTGATGATGGAAAATAAGAAATCTTATCCTACTAGCCTGGTTTGGCTTTTCCACATAGTGCTTGATCAAACATCAAAGTCTACTGTCCTTGAACTTGGCTAAGCATTGGGTAAATATTTTCTTTTTGAATGTTTGAGTTTCTATGACTTCCTAATGTATTCTTTCATCGTTTTGTTAACCATGAACTGAAATATATATTTTGGCTGAGTTGATGAAATTGTTTCCTGACATTTGTCATTATCCTTCTTCGTTATGGCTTTTATCGCCGAACACCATATGTATATAATCTCATGTGGATTTAGTCAAACAGATTTAGGACTTCGTCAACCCAGATTGGAAGGGGAAGAGTATCTGGAAATTGTAGATGAATTCATGGAAGCGGTTCACACACGTTGGCCCAAGGCAATTGTGCAGGTAAAATTCTTTCAGAGTAAACCTCTCCCTCACATTTGGTTTCAACAATCTCACTCACATTGTGGCCAAATCTTATCAGTTTGAGGATTTCCAAATGAAGTGGGCTTTTGAGACTTTGGAACGGTATCGCAAGAGGTTTTGTATGTTCAATGATGACATACAGGTAAATTCAGTGTTATGGCAGTTTTCTTGCATTGATTTTCCCCAAGAACTTCAATATTATATATGCTGTTGTATTTGCTAGAATAGAACTTTATTGACTTTTTTCCCTTAGGATAGACTTTTTCTTTTTTGTTTTGGTCAAAACCTTAGGATAGACTTCATTTACTTCATTATCAAGTGGAATCATATGACTGAAAATCACATTACATTTTTAAACCTTTTTTTACCCCTCCTGAGAAAAAACCTTGGAAGGATGCTTTTTGCACTTAATATTCATCTTTATCTGTGCCTCAGGGTACTGCTGGTGTTGCTCTTGCTGGACTATTGGGAACTGTAAGAGCCCAAGGTCGGCCATTATCAGACTTTGTAAACCAAAAAATTGTTGTTGTGGGAGCTGGGAGGTATGTTCCATCCAAACATGTTTTCCCATAGATTAGCTTTGTCTTGACTTTTTTTATTTATGTAAGGGTAATATTTTGCTGTCTGCTTTTCTTGTTATTTTTACCCAAAGATTCTGTCTTTCAGTGCTGGGCTTGGTGTCCTCAACATGGCTGTACAGGCTGTTGGAAGAATGGCAGGAGATAATGAAGTAGCTGTAAAAAATCAGTTTTTCCTCCTTGACAAAGATGTATGGTTATGGTCTCAACATTTTCTTAACCACATCTTGTATTATTCTAGTATAGCATATAATATATATGTATTGAGTTTTTAAATGAAAAATCAGTGGCCTCATTTGTTTGACTTGGAGAAATCAGAGATGCAACTTATTGCTTTAATGACTGAGATTGAACATGATCATGTGAAAATTTCTGCTTGCACCCGTAGATCACTGGTAGCTGTCTTCACCTTGTTGTAATGTTGTAAAATACTGACTTATGTGCAGGGTCTCATTACAAAAGAGAGGAAGAATCTTGATCCTGCTGCTGCACCATTTGCTAAGAGCCCTGGAGATACTGAAGGACTTAGGGAGGGGGCCAGCCTACTTGAAGTGGTAAGCTCATTCTGCCTGCATTATTTATTTTTCAAACTCTTATCTCGTTCTCATTAAGAATAAAGGGTGCAATGCATTTTTTAATTGAACTTGAACTTTTCATATCCTGAAATGCAACCTCTTTTATGTTGTTTTTGACCATATGCAGGTTAAAAAAGTCAGACCTCATGTGCTTCTTGGTTTATCTGGAGTAGGTGGTATCTTCACAGAAGAGGTAAGAATTTATTTACGCATTTGTTTGAGAAATTTGAAATTCAAATCGTTCACTTGTGCTTTTTGTCATTCACTGCTCTCATCCTTTAATGGAATCAGATTTATCTTGTAGAGCTTTTCCTCTACATAAACATATTATTGTTAGATACTGAACTTCATTTTTATAATTTTAGATGAGCAATCAATGTAATATTGACACTTGGAAGAAAAATTTAGTATTTGATATTTTCCATTTGTGACCCCCTTCTTTACACATCTTCGTGGATTAATGAGATGTTCCTAAATTAGTAAGGAATGAAAATATTGGCTTGATTCATGTTCCAGATAGAGAAGCCATTTCAGTTCAGACATTTATTTTATTTTATCTTATTTTTTAATACTTCTTCAGTGGTGGTTTGAATACTCAATCAGGTACTGAGGGCTATGCGGGAATCTGATTCACCTAGACCTGCTATATTTGCCATGTCCAACCCCACTCAGAACGGTAACTGTTGTCTTGACATTCCTTCTAACTTCCATGATTCCTCAAAGTGGTGTGTAGGCCCGCGTACTTATTTTTAGCAACACCCTTCATTAAGAGTGTGATACATGAAGAAAACATGTCAATATGTGGCACTGGATGCGAGACTGCTATAGGGCTGCTTTATTATGTGTTGCATCCTTAATGGAGGATGTTACTAAAAATTAGATAGGCCAGAGTCTACCTATCTTTTTGCCCTCTGAATGAGTGAGAAAGCTATGGTGATGCTTTTTAATGTATTGGACAGCTGAATGTACTGCTGCTGATGCTTTCAAGCATGCTGGAGAAAATATTGTCTTTGCCAGTGGAAGCCCTTTCCAAAATATTGATCTTGGTAATATTTCATTATTCTTTTTTCAATTGCATTTCTTTTGCAATTATTTTGGATCTTCTTTCCAGTTACATCCCCAAGGAATTTTTCCTTTATATTATTTTAGGAGTTGTACAATTGTGAATTAATTATACATATATTGGCAGGAAATGGGAAAGTAGGTCATGTAAATCAAGCAAATAATATGTACTTGTTTCCTGGGTTGGTCTTCTGACAGAAGCTTATATTTAATTTGAGATCCTCCGTATATTTCAAACTACATATTGAAACTTCGTTGTTTTCAAACAGCATTG
This sequence comes from Combretum micranthum, assembly GCA_024138025.1. Classification (NCBI taxonomy): domain Eukaryota; kingdom Viridiplantae; phylum Streptophyta; class Magnoliopsida; order Myrtales; family Combretaceae; genus Combretum; species Combretum micranthum. The sequence continues at coordinate 163,115 of JAMXBD010002588.1, forward strand.
GTCTGGGAACTCTTCTCGCAGGTGCTCGTCTTGTTTCAGATGATATGCTACAAGCAGCTGCTGAGTGGTATGCAAGTTACTTTAGACTCTCTTCTTGATAAACCTTCTAGCAAAAGTCTTCCCGTGAAAGGGGAAAAAAAAATTAACAGTTTGATCTGACCTCACAACCCCTCAGATATTGGGGTTCTACTTTACTGACAAATTGCTGGTTAATGTAGCATTGCATGGGTTCATTTATGTTTAGTGACAATATTTAAGTAAATATAAGAAGGTAGGAAGAGGACATGATACAAGGATAATGCTGACTATGTAATGGGTTTTTGGGTGTCATTTTTCACAATTTTAACGCTTGGAAATATATATCAAGTGGTTATTAAAAATAAAAGGCCTCTGCAAAGTCCTCTCATTTCTTAGCAATTAACTGGCCTGTAACTCTAAGTGTGATGTATGTCTGAAATATCAAGACCTGCTTTATTGTCAGACCAATGAGCCATAGTGGTCATGTTGAAACAGCTTGTTGGCTGGGTGTGTCTACCAACCGAGATGATGTTCTATTACTAAATAGACAAGTAGGGATGCAACCAGGGGTCGTTATAGGGTACCCGCCCGCCCCCCGCTAAAAACCCTATAGGGTATAGGGTTTGTACTCATAACCCGTTGGGAAAACCCGACTCGGTATAATTAAAAAAAATTTAAAATTTTAGTTTAAGGAATCTACTTGTTCATTAGTTGAATGATGATTTAAGGAATCTAATAAATCATTGCATTATATATATTTATTTATTTATTACAAGTATAATATCTCTGCAGGTTCATAATCCTCAATTGATCTGTATTCAATTGAAGAAAAGAAGTTGAAATCATGCTGCCTTGCTCGTATAAATCCTGGAAAAAAAAATTTATGAGGTTCTAGATTTCTTAATTATCATAACATAAAAAAGAAGGAAAGATTTATGGTGACTCAATTATTTGATATTCTTCTCCTATTAATTATTCAAAGTTTTTGAAATTTAGTAGTCATTGATTTTACAATTTTCAATCCCACCTTTGCAACATTTTTGGACCCTCAATTAAAATAATCATGAATGGAGTGAATAAACGAGAATTAGTGAAATTATTATAAGAATGGCTTTCCTTCAACTATCTGAACTTGTAAAGTTATGATGGACAATATAATGTATTAATTTCTTAATGGGTTAACCCATGTGGAACAATCAACGACTTCTTTCCCATTCCGAACCTATTTGGAACATTTGTATTATATTAGAAAAGGGATGTGTGTAATAAATTCTTGATTTTTCTTTTCCTGTAAATTGTTGTAATATAATAATATTATGATATATTATGATTATTATTATTATTCGCTTGAATATTTCATAAAATGCAAGCGACTAAATAATCTCCATTGGCATTAAGTGTAAATAACATTTTCATATAATCATTTTGTTTTTCATATATTGAGTCACATGATAGAATATAAATAAGTGTATTTATTCTTATGAGTAAGGATAATTAATTGATTTTTTTTTTGTTTTAATTATTTTTCCCAGCATGTACAATAAGTAGTATTGGTTTCCTAAAATCGTGTCGGGTTCAGGTTGGGTCCCTAAAACTAGGGTTGGGTTCTGAGACTGAATGACCCGTCCCAGACCCCTCGTTTACATCCCTATAGACAAGTGAGGTGCCAAGAATAATAAAGAAAGCAAAGCAAATAACTAAATGAAACAACAAAGGGAGAACCCATGACATTTATGTGGGTATCCCCTCCATTGTTGAAGGCAAGAGACTGGAGCACCCTAGAATCCTCTTATCAACAAAACCATGGTAGAAAAGGTTCATAACTCTTCACAACAAGATTTTATCTTTCCTGGTGTGGAATGGAAAAATATGATAACTAAACTCTAGCCCCTCCTTTCATCCTCCCTCCTCTCTCTCTCTCACTCTCTCTCTCTCTCATATGCTGTGTGTCATGGGTTTATGCTGCAATATGTTTGACATTTTTAAGTCTTCAAAGTCATGGACTTCAAGTAAACTATATGCCAAAAATTATAGTTATGGGCCTAGCTTATTTAACAATATAAGCCTGACAACACTAACCTAGAGATAAACCGTGATGCAATTGCTGGTTTCTCAGTAATGTCTCTATACGTTTTCTGACAGTAATGCTTATGTTTTTTGTCATGGACAGCCTTGCTTCCTATATGACTGATGAAGAAGTTCAAAGTGGCATGTTATATCCATCAATTGATAGGTACTATTGTTGGACAGTCCTTTTTCTCTCATTTCTCCATTTGTTCTGTCGAATAATATTCCTCCCTGTAGTCTTTTGCTGGTATCAACGATGCTATTGCTTCAATTCCTTGCCTTTATAAATTATTAACTGTGAGGGATTTAATGGATGATTTTAGTTGGGTGTGCTTGGTAGAAGCATTTGTTCAACTTCCATTCTTCAATGAAACTGCTAGACTTTAATTTTGAATTGAGTCCAATTGCACCATTTACCTGGGTGGTCATGGTGACCCGTTTCATTTTTTAAAAGGTTCATTCATGGGACTTATTGATACTGCAATCCTGATGCGACTTTCTTTGATGAAATATCTGCATCTGTTTAATCCAACACCACACATTTGGTTGATTTTGCAATCTCTCTTTGTGGATGCCTGATGCTAGTCTCTATGATGCAGCATTCGACATATAACGGCTGAAGTCGGAGCTTCTGTTGTGCGGGCAGCTGTTGCTGAAGGGTTGGCTGAGGGACATTGTGATGTTGGGCCAAAAGAGTTGATGCAGATGTCAAAGGTATGATTTTCCATTTTGACCTATTTCAGCAGTTCTGGTATGAGCTTTTTAATGACACCTTTCTTATTGGTAATTACTAGGTATTGTACTTACTTTTATGAAAATTTATGTCAAGTATAGTTCAGAGATTGTGAGGCGTGAAGAGGTAAAAGAGATTTTATGTTCCATACAAATTATAGAAGAAAATTAATGGTGATTTACTTAAGATTAAAAATACGATTGGCACTAAACCTTGACTTTGCTACCGACCTCCATTTGGCTAGGGAGTTACTTTAGAAATTTTAGAGCCAATTCCCTACAAGTAGGTGTATGATTAGGGTATGAAACAGTCAAAGAAGCTGGTGGGCTTTTGCCAACCTGAACTGAGGTGGTGGTCATGCTGAAGATGGTGCAATCAGTGGAGTAGTCAGTTTGTGAGTGTCTATTGCATATGGTTCGAAGTATGACTAGGTTCTGTATTCATGTAACTTTTATAAATAATAGGAAATAGAGTAATTGTTACATTAAGATGTCTCAGTTAGTACAAGATCTTGAGAACATATGCTATAGTATATTTATTATTTGATTTGATTCTGCCTTCTAGTAACTTCTTCACCAGCAATTTGTACTTCTCCACATATTTTCCATAGCCCTAGCTCACCTAGGTACGAGAACTTGGTCTTGCTGTTTACAACTGCAAGGTGTAAACTATAAACTTAGTGAGATCTATCCGTCCTTGTCATACACAATAAGTAAAAGAAGTACAGACAGGGTTAAGTAATCATGCATAACCTACCTATTTGGATCATAAACTCTCATTAGTTGTGATGGAAGGTATGACATTCAACATATTCTGTATGTGGGTTGGGGGCAGCCAACAAAAGTGTGCTTACATTCCCTAGTTGCTTACTTTAAGGATCTTCCTTTGCATGGTGCTAGAGCCAAGTTTTGGGACAAGTAGATCATATCTACCCTTGCCATGTCTACAAACGGAAGTTGAATTGTCTGCTTACTTAACGTTTGTGCGTTATATACTGCATGTCACAGTATAAATTTTGCGTACTTTTTGTGTATATATATTTTGGTTGATCAGTAAATGACTTACATATGCACAAAAAGTATATAATGCAAAAGGCAACAAATTACAATAAAAAACAAGCAGTAATCTGTAGGTACTTTACTAGTTCATTTCTAGTCTTTGAAATATCCTTACTGACAATTTCATGGAACTCAGCAAATTTTCCTGTGTATAATTGTCATCACATGGAACTATGCTGAGCTCAATGAATTTGTAGAGGCCTAGAGGGGATATTTTGTAGACTGGATACAAGCTAGTGAAAAGTCTTTGCTTGCTGGGTGCTATTGTATGTTGACTGTTCTAATATATACTTGACGCATGCGTCTGTATATATATTGGTCAGTATCACTCGTTATATGTAAGTTGGCTCAAAGTTATAACTGGAAATGCAGCATGCTGCATGAATCCCAACGACCCCTTAGTCACCATGTTAGGCATGACAATGGTAAATATAGTGGGTGAAACACTTGTCTTCTAACTTTGAAAAAATAAATTATACAAGTACAAATTACATAAAAATAATTATCAAAATATTGAGGCAAAGTTGCATGTAAATTATTCTATTTATATTTCTCTTAACGAATCGTTTGTACAAGATGTGGCTTAACAAAAGTTCTATAATGCTAAATCATTTCTAAAAGGAGCGATTCGATGTTTTTCTTAATAAATCACATTTGGTACATGCGATTCATGCATGTATTTGATTTGCATGAATTGCACGTAAGAAGCGCAATTCATGAATATACACGAGTAGCATGTAGCACATGCGATTCATGAATATACATGAATGATACATGCGGCTCATATATATTCATGAATCATCTAATAGATGCAACTCATATAAAAAATACAAAAATATCGGTATTTTTTAAATTATTTTTGTGTAATTTATGTAATTTTTATTTGGACAAATCACTAATCATACAATTTCCTCAAATATAGCCTATGATTGCCCCAACTCCTGGCCTTAGGATGATTGGGGTATGCCATGCTAAAGTAAAGATACGGAAAGGTGTTGACTATCACATAGAGGGGCACATAAGTCCCATTCTGTGGGTTGTCCTAAGACTCATGTTGAGTTCGTCAGGATTGGCAACTAGTGAGACGCTAGACACAAGTGCATGCATAAAGATTGATCATGAATAGCAAATAATTGCTTGTTAATCCTACTTGTATTTATATGTTGTGCATGGTAAACAAAGAGGAATAAATAATAAATATCACTAAGTTCAATACTTGCATCCTTATAAATTTGGACGGTAAAGCCAGGTTTTATTAAACGGTAGAGTTGGAACCAAAGAAGAACATGCTTAGAGTGCCGACCCAATTCGGCCACAAATCTAAATGTGGAGTGGTTCATAAGCCTTCCACTATGGGGTCGTGCAACTTACTCGAGGTGAAGAATGGTCGCTCGCCTCTAGAATTGAGTGGCACAACCCATCTGGACATTATCAAATTTTCTTTTTAATATTAAGGTGTTCATTGACCACTTAGAGTAGGTCGCACAATCAGCTAGCGGTACTGTGGTAGGTCATTACCTGCAAACACCTCCTCCTCCTCTCTCTCCTCTATATATAATATATATATATTTCTGGTCTAGTCGAGCCAGCCTTGCGGTATTTAGGATCCATCCTTTATTGGTATATGTGCACAATTTTAAAAGTGCTAGGGATGTGAAGTTACTGTTTAGGATCCATTATAAATCAGGGGATATATTTGCAAATTGCAATTGTTGCATAAACTATTATGAATATCTTTTATCAATAATTGGATGTTTGATAGCATCTTAGGACTTGTACATAGGCTTTTTTTTCGTGTGCTTTTATGGCTTTTTATACAATTTATTTATTTATTTTTTCTGTTCAATATTATTTATAATTCATTGATTATATTATATTTTAAGGAGAAGTGAACAATTCATTATGGTAGGGCTCAGATTCCTTTTCGCTTTTTAAGTTTTAGGAGTTCATCGTAGGAATTGAAACTTTTTTAAGTCTTAATTGCAAAACTTTCTAAGTTTTAAAACTCATCTCCTATCTATTATATATGTTATGTTAATATATATTGATGCCCCACATGACTAATGTCGCATGCCTTGTGGTGCTTATATAGCAGGACACGTGGCAAACATTAAAAAATAAATATAGTTGATAATATATAATTATTTGAATTTATGCTGTCATTTTAAGCACCAAATTTGATATGACTTATTTTCTATGTTGTTTGTAGTAATTAAGGCTAGAATTATATTTCCAGAAAAACTAAGAATACTAGCTAGTCACTTGTACATATGTTCTTTGGTAAATTTAGGGTGCAAGTTGACTAATCTTACAAATTTAGATTTATTTAAATACAAATCACATGATTTTAGTTACCTAAATACTGATGTGATTTTAATCTTTACAAAGAAATCACAGGTAACACGTGATTTAAGAATTATATACCATTGCAAAATCACATGTTAGATATATACATTCATAAAAAATTAATAGAATAGTAAAATTGTATTTTCAATATGCGATTTTGCGATGGTATTTATGTAGTTATTTTTATGTAATTGGTATTTCATTAATAAATTTATAGCTGATCGATAAACAAAGATATATGTTGTATATCCAACAGTACTAGCTGACATTTCCCAATGTTAAACATTCACACTTCTTTTTCATGTTTACCATTTTAAGTTTTATCTTAGTTCCCATTCTCTTATGTTAGTGCATTCTTCTCCTCCTCCCGGTCTTTAATTTTACTTTACTTGGACTTTTGAGTTCAAAGCTTCAAATATTTTGCGTGATGCATGAGTATTTTAGCTAATTTCGTGATAATTAATCTATTTCTGGTGATAAAACTGATATCTTTGATTTTTCATACAGGAGGAAACACTGGACTATGTAACAAGGAGCATGTGGTACCCTGTTTATAGCCCCCTTGTTCATGAAAAATAAAACCATGGGCTTCCATTAAAGATATATTAGCCTTATTATTATTTTGACAATTCTTGACTCGTTGATCAATTTATTAAATATCCGAGAAGATGATGAAGAAAAAATGGTATTGAAGACCCAAATTCATCTTTGGTCCCATTTCCAAAGAGTTTACTTACTTTGTGAAAATTGTATAATGAAATACGAGATTATTTATGTTAGGGAGAATTTGGCGGTTTGCATTAGTGATTTCACGAATGTTTGCTACATCACCTTTTGGTGTATATTGTAAATAGGTTACCACGAAGCATCGAATCTATGGTTTTAAGAAATAACGATACATGCATGGGTCGATTAGTATGTTAACTATAGCTTATTAGCCCTTTTTTATATGTTAAATTTGATATTTGAACTTATATGGAAATTTAATTTAATACTTAAACTTAAAGTGGTTGATTTAATATGCAATCATAATTGTTATGGCTATTTCTATTATCTTAAAAATATTGTTGAGTGAAAAACACGTTTAGGGTTCTAATAAAAAATAATTATCAAGATATAATCAGTGTGAAAATAATTATCAAAATCTTATAGTAAAATTGTGAATATTAATTGCCATATTAATTTTTATAATAATATTGTAGATATTAATCATGATTTAATGTTTCACTATTATTGCTTTATTGTGTAAATGAAACGCGATGTTAATATTTTACACATATATCATGATTTTTTAATTGTGATATAAGTAGGAGACGTTTTTTTTCCCTCCCGTTTTGTACTTGGTCAGATCTCTTTCTATTCCTCCTTTTATTCTCATCTTATTCTCTTACTTTCTCTCTACATGTCACTTCCATTTCTGTCTACTCTCTCTCTCGTTCTATCTTCCATCACATCATTCCATTCTCTCTCTCTCTCTCTCTCTCGTTTTTCCTATTTTTCCATATTTTTATCTTTTTTGAACATATACACTTATATCGCAATTATAAAATGCGATACGCGTAAATTAATATTTATAATATTTATTTTCATATCGCTTGTGTAAAACACGATTTTAGTATTGTATATTAATAATCATTTTTAGTTTAATCTTATTCAAGTAATCATTTGACATAGGAACCTTAAATAAAAAATTCATTTCTATTATCATTTACTCTATTAATTGACATAATTGAATTTTTACTACTTCAAGCACTGCCTTTAATATTGATAGCTTGTTTTATCCATGTTATGAAACTTAGTGAGGTAGTGTAAATAGTAGGGGTGGGCACGGATCGGTTTGGTTTGGTTTTTGCTAAAATCAAACCAAAACATAATTTACGGTTTGGTTTTTATTTCATTTCAAACCAAACCATTAAGTAACAGTTTGGTTAGGATTAGAAAATTTTTAAACCATTAAATGACGATTTGGTTCGATTTGGATTACAGATTAAATCAAATTATAACTAAAAATTTTCTTTGTTTTACCTTTTTTGCATTTCTGTAGATAATTAAATATTTATATCATTTTACAAAGTTTATATTATAAACTATGGTAAAATACTTTATGAATTCGTCATGCTTTTAATCTATAGTCCTTTATAAAGTCAGTTATCCATCAGTAAAATACATTCATCAACCAATACATAGTAAGTCATAATTTGTAATTTTTAATAAAACCATCAAGTCAATTATCTACCAATAAATTTAACTAAAATAAAAAAATCATCAACCAACAAAATTCATCAACGAATAAAATGATCCGCTGATAAAAATATTAAATAATTAATACATAATAAGAATTTATAACTGAATAAATAAATTTCATAGTTTACAAAGTTAAAGCTATTAAAAAACAAAACAATAGTTTATCATCAACCAAAAAAAAAAATATATAAGCCTAAAAATATTTAAAATGAATAAGTTGATTTTAATCAATCATCAAATAATAAATACCAAATGAAATTACATAAACATATAGTAAAAAATTGTTATATTTTTTGAAAATGGTTTGGTTCGGTTTTACTAATTGGTTTGGTTTACCTTTCAAACCAAACCATAAATTTACGGATTGGTTCGGATTGAAAAATTTTTAAACCAAACCATTAAAAAAACCATATTTTTTGGTTTGCATTGGTTCGATTATGAATTGGCTCGGTTCGGTTTCGGTTGGTTTTTTAGCCCACCTTAGTAAAATAGTCATATAAGTTCATTGATATTAAATTGACAATTTCAAAATTTTGATATCAAATTAAATTTTTATGGTAAATAACATTTCTCCTTGCAATAATTAGTGAAACTTGGTTTTGAGTTTTTCTATTGGATTTCAATTCTATTGAGGTTTTATTTCAAATCTTTTTTATTGCATATAGAGTAATCCATATAATGAAAATATCTTCCATGCATGATAGGAAGGTAAAAGGAAATCACCAAGAAGGGTGTTTGTTGGGGGGGGGGTGGGGGGGTGGGGTGGTTAGGTAGAGCTGTCGGCTGAGTTGAGAAACCAGACTAAATAAATCTTCACAAAGTCTACTTGTGTTTCTTTATTCTACTCATGAAGGGTCTGGCGAAGATATGGAAGGACCGGTGAAGATGCCACAATTAGTTCTCCAATCTTAAGAAAATAAATACAAATTGGAACTTTTGATTGGGAAAAAGGAAAATAATATTTGAGTTTTTTTAAAAAATTATAAAATTATCGTTATGATCAAAATAATTCCAGATTTATATCTCTTCTCTTCAAGAGATCAGGTCAATTTAAACAAAACAACTTTATCTCTTTAAAAGACAAGGTCAGTAATTTATATTGAGTTACCATAGCTTAAGCAAAAACATAGAGTTTTAGTAAAGTATTGATGAACTTATTACAGCCACGTTGCAACGTTCGTCCGAATAAAGTGAAGCACTAAGGAGATTAACATAGTTGGAGACCCCCGGCCATTCGGATAGTCCTTTCTCCCATTGACCCTTCGAGCACATGTTTATGCACAATTGGAAAAATATGTCAGATATCATTTTCTCAGCAGTTGTTTGTGTATTTAAAAGCGATTGGAATTAAATAAAGCGCCATGTCCTCCCAAAACATAATCTCTGCAATTTGTTTTTCATTTTAGCCGTATCCTCAACCTGAATAAAGTAAATACCATTGTCTCCTGTTTTAGTTGCACTGTATCCTATTTTATGGAAACCCAATCACTTAAGTCTCTGTAGAAATAAGGGTTAGGCTTGCTTTGAATTGGGGAATTTGGGAGAAAAACTTGAAAAACTTTGGGCATTTGATGGGAAAGAAGAAGAACAGGGTATGTTATATGACAGTTAACCTCATCCCTTAAAAGAGACGAGATCGGACTGTATATTAATAAAGAGATGAGGTGGTGTCATGTTTTTATGATCTCATCTTGAAAGACGAGTTTAAATTTACGATTATTTTTATTTCAATGGTATTTTTATAATTTTTTTTAAAAATTAAATATTATTTTCCTTTTTTCCTTTTGATTGGTTGCCTCAAGATACATATATATATTCTATAGGATTTTTTTTTTTGTTTGGGCTTACTATTAAAAATAATTAATTAAACAAGGTTTAATCAAAATTAATTATTAAATTATTGTTGCAAAATAATACATGGACGACTCTTAGATAAGTTTTTTTATAATTATATATACGACACTTGGCAAATTCTGTGATTGTGGGCCTCAAACATGTCAAGGGGGACATAGATGCGCAATTATGAAATTTGATGGTGTTGGTGTAATTTCAAAAGATTTCAGGGACAAACTGACATAACCAATTTGAAAACCAATGTTAATATATATATTTTATGCCGACACCAATGTTAATGGTTAATGCTACTAAATTATAAAGTTATTTATATCTTTTCGGTGTTATTGTTGGAATTATAAATTTATTTCGATAAAATGAATTATCCAATGGATACCTCTATGTAGTTTAAGCGTTGAAAAAAAATTTGATAAGGTTTATTCGCACATGTTATATACATGTGATATATATACTTTTGATGATATTCTAATACGTGGCATATAAGTGATGATTATTTTAAAAACTTCCACCATATTATATATATATCAGAAAATGATTAGAAGTTATACAATACTATGGCATGTATCACCCATCAAGATTTTTTCGTAGGCATGCTGCATGCACGTCATCCTCAAGGGTCAAGGATCTCGACAAAGTCTACCTCAATAATTGAAGTTATGAAATAAATATAAAAAATTTAACAAGTTGCCGGCCTGGACATGCCCTTCTTTATTTAAATCCAATTCCTCTTCCAAGGTTGAAGCAAAATAATGGCAGAACCAACATCAACATTTCTAGCAACAAAGAGGTAATAATATCCATACCATTTGTTTCATCTACTTTCCTGCGAATAAATATTTGAATAAGATTCTGTTCTGATGATGGTCAATGCATTAAGAGTATAATGGAGCTACGCGAATTGATTAGTAGCATATTTTATGTAAAGACGCTCGCCAATGATTTCCTTTCATTGGATAGAGCAACAAACAAACGATGTAACATGTAACATGTTCGGTTCCCCCTCTTTCATCCTCTATCAGGTACGCAGTTGTCACTGGTTCAAACAAGGGGATAGGGTTTGAAATATGTAGACAGTTAGCTGATAATGGAGTCACAGTGGTTTTGACTTCCAGAGATGAGAAGAAAGGTCTTGCAGCGGTCGAGAAATTGCAGGAATTCGGTCTCTCAGACTTTATTGTTTTTCACCAACTTGACGTTGCTGATCCATCCAGCATTGCTTCTCTGGCTGATTTCGTCAGCAAAAAATTTGGCAAGCTAGACATTTTGGTATGTCCTGATGAATTTAACCATTGACATGAACTAATCGAGTAGCTTATCAAGTTGAACTTGAGTTTTACCATATCTAACTGGATAAGCTTAGAGTTGTATTAAACTTGAGTTGAGATTTTAAGCATAGCTGAGTCTGTGACTCATTACCTAGATGACAAAAAAAAAAAAAGTGATTTTTTAGTAAATTAATCTTAACTAAGCTTACCGAATGAGTTTTTGTATTCAGATGATATTTTGAGCCGAATGCAATCTTAAAATTGTAAACTCAATTGAGTTCAACTCTAGATTTGAGTTTGAACTTAATTCTGTATTAATATTGACATCTATACAGTTCTGTCTCTCTTGTTGTCAATCTCGATGCTTATGCAGTCTTAGTCTCTTTTTATCTTTGATACTAACAATAAAAGCTTGAACTCAGATCAACAATGCTGGAGTTGGTGGATGCATCCTAGACCCTGAAAATCTGGCAAAGGCTGTGGAGCAAGAACAAAGATTTGTCAGTATTCTACACATCACCCCTTTTATCTCGATCCCAATTTGAGTAAATTTTATTAAACTTTTAGATTAGTTGGTTATTACTTTGGAGACTTATCATGGTCCATTAGTCTATGATGTCTTTTTGCCGATGCAGCCGCAAGAAGGAAAGGTATGGGATGACATATCAACCGAGAACTATGCTTTGGCTGAAGAATGCCTGAAAACAAACTACTATGGTACAAAACGAATGATTGAAGCAATGCTTCCTCTTCTTCGGATGTCGGATTGGCCCCGGATAGTAAATGTATCCTCTCTTCTAGGACTGTTGAAGGTAAATCATTGATTACTTTGACATTGATGGACATTTCTCAAGCTGATTTCAAATTTTTTTTGACATTTTGGGACATGAAAGTCCCTGAGAGGTCCTGATGAGTCTTAACAACTGAATCAATCAATCTGCATAATTTGCATTGACAACCACCGAATACCCCTCAGAACTTTTGAGATTACATTGATATAATTGCACCCTCGGATAACTTTCATTAATACATGGAAGTTGGTTGGTGTCGGTGCAATTTTAAAAGTTTTCAAGGAACAGTCTGAGTAAATCTACTTAAATGACACGCGTGCCTAAGTTGTCAAGCATGTATTGGCATTACTTTCTATACAGTTCTACTACATCACATAGAACCAATCAAATTTTAATGTTGATTATCTCAATCAAAATATGCACAAAATATATTTACTTACAGGTTATCCCTGGAGAAAGGCAAAGGCAGATCCTAAGTGATACTGAAAATCTCACCGAGGATGGGATCGACAGATTACTTGATGAACTTCTGAGAGATTTCAAAGAGGACAAGTTCGAAGAAAAAGGATGGCCACCCCATTTACGCGCGTATAAGCTCTCGAAAGCATCTGTTAATGCATACACAAGGATGCTGGCCAAGAAGTTCCCAACATTCCTAATCAACTGTGTCTGTCCTGGATTTGTTAGAACAGACATAACTGAGAACACAGGCTTCCTGGATGCTCCACAAGGAGCTGAAAGCCCTGTTTGGTTGGCTTTGCTCCCTGAGGATGGGCCCTCTGGTTTGTTCTTTTCTAGGAAAGATGTCATACATTTCTAAAACATGCTAATGCTCCTTTTAATGTTACATTTGGTTGAATGGAATTGGAATAAAGGCATAAAGGAATAGTGATTATATTGATATTATTTTGTTCTAATTGAGGGTATTTTTTAAAATAAAAGCTATATTGAGTAAGGAATTACAATTCTTTTTGTTAAGTAACTGAATACCAATCAGTTACAATAAGACCGGTCTTGTCACACCATTTGATGGTTTAGATTTATTCAATCCATGATCATATACTAATTCTCTTATAATTAATTCAATTATAGTATTAGTGATAGTATAGTCTTGTGATGGGACCGTATAAGTTCTCCTATTTCATAATACACTAAATAGCCAATTTTCCATGCCACAACTTCAAGGAAGAGTAATTCCAAAATAATAAAAGTAGAATGACAGTTTCATCCTAGGGATTGGACATGTAATGTTCCATTGATGTTTGGTTCCCATTGGTTGCTGATGCGTTCTAATGAATTTTGGTGTTGCTCACTATCCATTGTTAAGAGCAATATTATGACAAGAAACCAAAGGGGTGAGGGTAATAAGTTAGGGGTTTTGTTTCTGAAAAGACAGGTAATAAGAATCTGTAAATTGATGTTTGGAAAGAATAAGATAAAAAATAATTAAATTCCCACTTGATAAAAAATAATCCAAAAAAATGGTAAGCTAAAGTCTTTTCTTTTCCAAGAGATGGGTATATTAATTCATCTTTGTAGGAGATAAGTTCAATAAAATTCTAATAAACTCATTTATTTTTCAAATTACCTATTTTTTGAGATTATATTCAATTTGGTAGTATATTTGTAATTTTTTTAAAAAATATAATTTCTTTTTCCTTAACCCTATAAGGAAATATGTAATTGTAAACCATAAGGAAATTTTCCTATACCAGTTAATTGTTATGTTTCTTGATGACCAAAAGCAATGATAGGCAATGTAAATAGAAGTGAAAAAAAGTTTAAGATACTACAGAAGACTTGCATTGACGAGCAATCATAGTTATCTCTAAGTTATATAGCCAAGCATTTGTAGGTCTATGTAGTTGTGCATGCTGCATGTGTCAAAAATACCTACATTTCTAGGTTTTATGGTAGTGTGGACAGTAGATGTCAAAAATACCTATATTTCTAATGTTTGAATTATTGGTTTGTTGATGATTAACTATTAACCGTCGATTCCCATGGTTACAAATCGAAACTAAAACCAAAACCGAAAACTAAAAAAAATCAAAACCATGATTCTAAATCAAAATCGATAGGCTAGTTAACTATATTTTTTGGATTGAATTTTTCGGTTTTGGTTTAGTTTTTTGGTTTTATCTATTTTTTTTCCGCTCTAAATCTTTCTTCGGGTTTTATGTCGCTAATTTAATAAGTTAATCACAAGAAATAAAGGGGGGAAAAAAAGAGAGTTGAGGAAAGTGTGAATAAAAATTACACACGTATATAATTTTATTTTATGTGGTGAAATAAGAATCTAAGAAGAAAGTGGCTTGTCGAATTATCAAGTATGTAAGGCACAATGGCAGCAAGTTTAAGCTTGTTGTGAATCGGAATCGTAGGCCATAGGGGGCGGGAAAAAAGAAAAACAGAAAGACAATAAATAATGAATTAGTTATTAACCTTATCATTAAATAGTTTAAATATATTTTAATCATAATCGAGCTCTTAGTGTGTGTGATATATATATATATATATATCAATGATCTCATAATTTAATGGCATCTTCTATTAAGGATGTAAACGGGTCGGGTCATTCTGTCCCATGTCCCAAAACCGACCGACCCGAACCCGACCCGTTTAATCTATTACATAATTAAATGCATTATTTTATTATTTCATTAAATTAATCGTAGTGAGGCATGTTGAGGAGGGCAAAAATTTCAATGGAGTTGATAAAGATCCTAATTTTTATTTAAAAAAATTAGAAAATGTTAAAGACAGGTAAAAAATTATTAAACATGAAAACTGAATATATAAGGTAAAGTCAGTAACTCAAGACATTTCATTGTCTAAAATTATTAGAAGACTTACATATATCTATATAAATATAATACATCCAACTCAAAATAATAATAATAATAAAATGATGACACTACACTACGATCTATATATCTATTTTTTATGAGAAAATTAATTTTTATACTTTGTTATGTTGCATGGGAAAGAAATGAATTTTGAAAAAGTGGGAAAGATTGCACATGGAAATCGATTTTCTCTGGATAATTGGTCAGTGATTATTAATTGTAAATATAATTTATATCCTATCATGTGACTCAATACATGAATAACAAAATAATTATATGAAAAGCATCATTCAACTAATGAATAAGTAAATTCCTTAAATTAAAATTTTTAATTTTTTTTAATTTAATCGGATTGGGTTTTCCCAACTGGTTATAAGTACAACCCAAAACCCGACCCTAAACCCTATAGGTCTGACCCTATAGGGTTTTTAGTGGGGCGGGCGGGCGGGTACTCTATAATGACCCGCTCCCTATCTTCTATGGACTCTTATGTGAAAGGTCCTATATTTGAATTTTCCTCTTTCAATATAATTGGTTAAAATATATTTATATATATATGTATCATTTATGTATATATGCATTTTCTTTTTATATTAATCTTTTATAATCATATGGTAGATTATTGACAAGATTGTCCGGTATTTGTAGAAGATTCCCAATGTGAATACACAAATAACAAAGGACAATTATAAATATATTTTTTTTTTTTGCCATTGTTGTTAATCATACGGTGAATGGGAGAATAATAGATAAAAAAAGTATCTGTATAAGAAAATAAAATATATAAATTTACTACTAACTTTTTCCTGTCTTTATTTATCACGAAATTCAACTGAATTAACTTATATATATAATATATATATTTATGTAATTACTTGGTTGTATTTTCTATAAATAGCAACAGATTCCAAACGCTTTCTCTCTCTCTCTCTCCTTTTTTTCCCCCACCCAACGTTTGGGGTCGATTCCGTGGAAATTAAAATGTATTCCTAAAAATTCAAATGAGGCTCGAGAATCCATGGTTGGGCGATGTTTTTAATTGAGGTGGTTCGGTCGGACTGATCACTAACGACCAAGCTTAGATTTTGGCGGTGCTACCATGTGCGATTTTCAGAGTAAGATTTAGAATTTCGAAGAATCTTATCCGTCCATTGTTTAATAAAATTGTCATGGATCGAGGTCCACTAAATAAAACTACAATAGGAATTATGAGATATTTGTCTTTTCACCAAATTATTTGTACAAATATTTATTATATAAATATTATTATAAAATTATGTGTTTATTTTTGTACATATAATGAATACATGATTTTATCTTCCTATAGATAAATAATATTTTTAATATGTGCTTTTGTTTTTCTAGGTATATTGATTATACTAGATGCAATATGGTGATGTAGTGAACTTTTATAATCATATTTAATTTCTTTATAAAAAATATAAAATTGTAGTTTTGCATAAGATTTTAGATAATATTTTAGGTAATTAAAATTATGTGATTTATTTTTTAATAATTTTTTTTAGAGGATTGATATTCGATAGGCATACGTGTTGCACCCTACAAATTGTATTCCCTGAAGTCCTATTTCAAATAAAACAATATAGCCTAATATTACTTTCTTTCGGTAAGAAGCCTAAATTATATCATGTAATGAATTTCATGTTACTATTGAGTAAAGGAAACATGTAAAGATCCAAGAACATAAAGCGCCATGGATAAAGACACAAAATAAAGGTGAGCAACGAACAAATTAATAGAACTTATAAAGACAAAAGGAAACATCTTTTTCCTCTTGGTAATTGCTTTTAGAAGACGGAGGGGTTAACATTACCTGTTCCTTCACAACCCGAGTCACACTTAAAACAATCAATAGAAGAAGTAGATTCTTTCTAACTTTAATCTTTGTAATTATTATTTATTGGTAAATTAAGTTTGGAGCTTCTATGATCCAGTCGACGAAACAAATCCAACCAATCACTAACCGTTAAAATAAATATAATAATTAAAATATTAACTATACTTTTAAGCTTCTTCTTCTTTCTTTTTTTCTTTTTTTCTTTTTTTCTCCTTTTTCTTTCTTCGCATCCAAGTATTAGACCGGTGTAGCGGACATAATAAATATGGGATGGATAATTAATAAATGAAAGACGAGTAAAAAAAATAAAATAAATAAAAATGACACAAAAAATTTAACATGTTCACCCTTTGAATTATGGGCTATGTCTATAAGACCAACTTCAAAAATTTCTTCTCTAGCAAGTGATACAATACAAATAGTTAAAATAAACTCAAAATAATGTGATCTAGGGTTAATCGCAAGTCATGAAGAAGGAAAGAACAAGACACATTTTGAACTGAAGTCCCTGATGGATTCGTATGTTTTGGAAGATACAAGAAGCATTAATGATCAAATGAACGGGCTGAGTGCTGGTATCATGAAGACATGTGGGCTTTATGGGCCTCCAACTAATGAACAAGACCTGGAGATGGCTAAGAAGTAATATCTAAGACTAAAGAGAGAAAATAAATGCTTGGGCCCAATCCATTACTTATTAGAATTTTTGTTGTTTTAGTTAAATTTAGCAATTATTCGAAAACGTAGTTGTCAATTGCTCTTGAATATTCTGTCCTTGGCATGAGCTGGCATAACTAATTTTAGGTGCTATTTTCATGTATGAGTATTATTATTAGGATCTTAACGGATATGGAAAAAGACATCATCATAATTAAT
>JAMXBD010002589.1:0-180940 GCA_024138025.1 Combretum micranthum
GACGCTTTTTGGGAAGCATAGTTTAGCAGGTAAAGATAAACATACAAGAATCCAGAAATAAAGTATATCATATCATAAATAACAAAGGTCTGTTACATAATTTCTTAGGGGCATCCCCGCTAATTCCAAGGATCGAGATAAACTTCATAACATCCAAAATTAAAGATTTCAAAGGAATTCTAATCTAAGTCTTCGAGTAGATTTCCTCCAAAATCTTCAACATAAAACGTATACGGTTACTGGAAGACTTCGGGCTCAAAAAGGTGTTCCTGAGATTACAAATACCTATAGGGGTGTAAGCTTATGGGCTTAGTAAGTAAATCCCAAATTCATACTCGAAGCAAATTTTAATCAAGTTTATTATTCAAACGTATGAAATAACAACCACACGTGAGCATACAAGACATATGACTTTCCGGGAATCATATGTTGAATGAATTTGCGCCCTTCATTCGGGTTGGGTATTCAGGCCAATTACAGCCACAACTTTTAAAAACACTTTTATAGATCTTACCGGCTCCTATACGCCATCAAAAACGTGTAGTTATTCCAGGCTCCTACTAGCCATCAATTTAAGTAGTTCTTACTGGCTCCTACTCGCCACTTACATGATACACCGTTATGTCTACCAACTTTATACACTTGTCCCACCAATTGTATAGTAGTGAATGCAATGTGACTCATCAGGTGAAGTGCATGAATAATTTCTTTAATTAAAGTCTAGTAGTTACATTTAACTTCTTTCAGGTGATCAACCAATTTCAAACAATTCAAGATATTAATGTACATACAACTTTATTACAAACAAATTGAGTTTCGATATACTTAGTATCCCTTCAACATATTATCATACACTTCTTTCTGCTCTTTTTTTTTTTTTTTTTTTTTTTTTGCTTAGATTCTAATGCAACTAATTTTACAAGCACAATCAAGAGTATGAGAAAATTTACGGGAAGTAACTCACTCGGCCATGATGACACCTTTCTTGAATTGGATGGGTCATTCGGAAATTCCACTTAATCGTAGTAATCTTCGGGATACGAACAATCCTCCTCGTGATTATCTAATCAAGAAGAAAAATGAGTATTTCATGAAATTCTATCATTGAAGATTCTAATCTTTTCTTAAAATCGTGGTAAAATCGTATAAGGGGAAATTCAACTTAAAATGGCCATAACTTGCTCATTTTAACTCGGAATTTCGCGTATAATATATTTTCTACCTACTCGAAAAGATCTACGCATTTCTAAGCTTATTTTTATAAAACTAAGTGTTTGGGTTCCGAAAAGGTAGCGACCAGATTTGCTACGAATTTGCAAACACTTGTTTTTCTTCTTGTAAACAAAGCTCATTTGAAAAGATAAATATTTCAATTATTTTGTAAACTTTTGAAAGGTATATATATATTTGTAATGATCATAACATATGTATGAAGTAAATGAAATTGTCTCAACTTGTAAAAAGTAAGGTTTTAAAAGACTTTGAACTTGAGATTCTATTTTACTTTCGAAAGATCTTTAGTTACTAAGATGAATATTCCATTTCTAAATGAAATCTTTTTGTAATTATTTAATTTCCTAAAGTGTGGTTTTATTTTCTAAACTTGGATTTCAAAAGTAGCAAATGACATTTTTAATTCTTGTAATTATTCAAAAAGAATTTCTACTTTTTGATAAGATAAGTTTTCATAAAACCTTTTGTTTATATAAGAAAAATCATTCCCATCATATTCATGGTTTTAAGAAATCCATTTTCCATATTTATTCTTTTATAAAGAATCTTTAATTCAGAAAACACTTTCTCATTTATTTGAGACAAAAACATTATGTTCATGCATGAATATGAATCATAACTATAGAAATATTAAAGAACATAATAACTTGAAAGCTTAAATAATAAAGTAAATCAAGTATTGGGACCTTAGCTTCATCAAGGTACCCCGGGACTAAGAAAAGACTAGTCCCGAAAAGAAAAGAAAGAGAAATTGTTTTGACTTGATGAGAACAAGTCTAAGACTAGAATGACTAGTCTTAAAATCAACTTGAAATTAAATATATTGCAATGAAGTAAATAAATTGCATGAAAGATAAATAAATTGTAAGACAATGAGCTTATATGCTCTAAATAATATATTGTTGGGAATTTACGATCCAAATCTGAATCGTGCAGCGAAAAATCGTTTTTTTTTTTTTTTTAAATTCCCAATCGATCCAAGCATTTCAATTAAATCAGAAATAAAGGGAATCGTGTACCTTTTTATTTGATGATGGGATCAAGGAGATGCAGATTATACCAACTCCCTCTACCAGTATCCACGCGAATGAATTGGATCTTCGTGTGTGCTAGCACGTCGAAAATTTCGACCTTTTGCAATCCCTTCTCTTTCTTTCTAGGTTACGAATTTTCTTTTCTAAAATGACGGCCAGCGTCAGATAATCAAAATTAACCTAGAAAGAGCATATATATAGAAGGGTTATGTCCCTTCATATTACCCTGATATATATAAGGGTTATGTCCCTTCATTTACCTGCTATATATAAGGGTTATGTCTTTTCAAATTACCCTAAACAAATTAGGGTTTATGCAGAAAGACATATATATCCTTATTATCTTAATTTATTTATTTGTTAATTTTAATCTAATAAAATCGACAAATAAATAATTAATCAATTCCCAATACGATTATCGAAGATCCATCTTATTCATTCTTTATGTGTGACCCTGTAGGTTCACATAAAATTGGTAGTAGCTCTTAAACATTTTTTAGGACTACAAGACATAATTGGTCTCTAGCAAGACATTATGTCTACCCAATTTTAGTGAAGATCGATGATCCGACTTTACTACTAACAGTTAGTCATTCAGTCCTTTTGTTACACGATATCTTATATCAAAACATAAGGTGTGGATCAAAACACTCTTATATTGTCTAATTACTTATTTCTTGAATCTAGAGTTTGACTAACTTAAACAAATGATATTGATAACTCTTTATCAATTCATTCGAGCATGGCCATGCATTTCTCAGTCTTACTCATCAAGAGGCCCGATAGATATCTCTCTCAAATTAATGAGATGAACAAATCCCTTCACTACACTCAATTCCTCTATATAACATATTGCATGCCCAAGTTTATTCTTGCAATCATCCGATTAAAGATGATGAAGAGATGAATCAAAACATGAAAACTGTTATATAGGAATCCATGGTGCCATTAGGTCAAAGACTCAAACAACATTGTAAAAGAATACTTATTGCATTGATCCATACAGTATTCTTATAAATTGGTCAATCCAATACAATACATCCTGTTTGTATCTATGTGCTGAATTAATATCCCATATCCATGATCAGTAAAACTTGATCATCATACAGCAATCATACTAGTCTTAATTTCTTTATCATTCCACATAATGAGTGACTAGGGATAATTTAGAATAAAGTTATAATTCAGCTTATGGTTTACTATTAAAGTCACATACTTTAATGACATAAGGCATAACTAAATATTCAAGGAATAACATTTCCAAAGTAAATAGGCCAAAAATAACTTGATAATTAAAATGACTTGATAACAAACATACAAATGATAAAGAATCATATGGCCTAGGGCACATAACTAGCATATATATAGTTATATAGATATATTAGATAGTAAAGAACATAAAAGAAACATAAATGAACATAGAGGAATTATGTTTATGACAAAAACAAAGCATGAACCTAATGTTGCTTTCTTAACCTTCATGGTTTTAGAAAACACACACTAAGCTCATACTAAGTAGATGAACATGAAGAATTCTTGAGAATTTCTTACCTAAAGGAACTAAACTTAAGAAGACTTCTTGAAAGAACTCTTGAGAGAATTGGAGAGATTTTTGTAGAGTAACTTTAGAGAAGAAGAGGTGTGAAAGAAGTGAAGGTATGAGGGGTATTTATAGGAAAATGTGGGAGATAATTTGTGTTAATTAAATAATTAAAAAAAAACAAATTGATGCATGGAGAGGGGGCCGGCGCATTTGTGTGTGTGGGAGGAGAGAAAAATTAATTTTTTTGTCTTTTGATTAATTAAAAGTAAGAAATGAAAGATGTGAAATTGTATTGGAAATGAAAATGTGTAAGAAATAGGTGTATGGTTGTAAGAATAGGTTGTAAGAAAAAGTAGAGATAGTGAATAGTGTAGAATAGTAGAAAATAGTGTAATGTAAAAGTAGACATGACAATTAAATACCGGTAGTAAGAAATACGCGTATAAAAGCGATATCTGATATTTTAGCTACCGAAAAATTACGAAATTGATATTTTTGGAAATCTTATATTTTACGAGTCTAACGGTATATTCGGAATATTTTTCCTATTCCGGGCTTCCGGACACGTTTTCAAGAATCATGTCCGATCGGGTTCAAAGGACACTCGAAATTCTTCAATCTGATATTTTTATAAAACCTATAGCTATTACGAACTATTACAACTAATTTTTCCAACTTCGTTTTCTAGGGCTTGAGAAAACGGCAATGCCGGACTTAAGCGGTTACGGTAAACTAGGGTTTGGTTGACTCTGGAAATCCGGTTGACTTCCGATTAGGGTTTAAACTATAATTGGATCCAAAAATTTCGGGGATTTACAACCTACCCCCCTTAAAGAAAGTTTTGTCCTCAAAACTTGAAATTCGTACCTGATTCTTCAAAGAGATTTGGATATTTCTTTCGGATCTCATCCTCGGCTTCCCAAGTAGCCTCTTCTCGCGAATGATTCCTCCATAACACCTTGACATATCGGATTTCCTTGTTTCTCAGCTTTTGAACCTTTTGATCCAGAATTTGAACTGGGTGCTCCTCATAAGTCAAGTTCTCTTTCAGCCTGACTGGTTCAAGCTCCACAATCCGATCAGGGTCGGGGATATGCTTTCTTAGCACTGAGACATGGAAGACATTATGTACTCCCGACAGGTTTGGTGGTAATGCCAAGCGATAAGCCAAATCTCCTACTCGTTCGAGGATTTCGAAAGGTCCGATATACCTTGGGCTTAGCTTTCCTCGAGCCCGTACACGATGAATACTCTTTATCGGATTCACTTTCAGATACACATGATCACCAACGTTAAACTCAAGGATCGTCGTTTTTGATCTGCCCAACTTTTCTGTCTATCTTGGGCCTCTTTCATCCTTTGCTGAATAATCCTGACTTTATTGAGGCGTCTTGGATGAGATCTGGTCCAATTGTTAATTTTTCCACATCATCCCAAAATAGAGGCGATCTACACCTTCTTCCATAAAGCTTCGTACGGTGGCATCTTAATTGTTGAATGATAGCTGTTGTTGTAAGCAAACTCTACCAAAGGTAGGTGTACTTCCCAGCTTCCTTTGAATTCCATAACACAAGCTCTTAACATGTCTTCCAAAGTCTGGATAGTTCGCTCTGATTGTCCATCAGTTTGTGGATGGTAAGCGTACTGAAATGTAACTTGGTCCCCATACACTTCTGAAGGCTCGTCCAAATTTTGACACGAATCGAGGATCCCGATCCGATACAATCCCTGCTGGAACTCCATAGTCTCACAATCTCCCTTACATATAGCCGGGCCAACTTTTCCATCGAGTAGGTCATGTTGATGGGGATGAAGTGTGCTGACTTGGTGAGTCGATCCACAATTACCCATAGCATCATATCCGCTGCTGTTCGGGGCAATCCACATACGAAATCCATGGTAATTTGGTCCCATTTCCATTCTGGTATGGCCAATGGTTTCAAAAGTCCTCCTGGCCTTTGGTGTTCAATCTTTACTTGTTGACATATGGGACACTTCATTACGAATTCAGCTACATCCTTTTTCATACCATTCCACCAAAAGCGACTTTAAGGTCTTGGTACATCTTGGTACCACCGGGGTGCATGGTATATCCGAGTTATGCGCCTCATCCATTATTTCCTTTTTCATCTCCTCATCATTGGTACACATAATCTTCCCTTCATTCTTACTACATCTTCCTCATCTATCTCAAAATCGTCATACCTTCCTCCCTGTATCTCACTTTTCAACTTTTGTATGACTTCATCATATCGTTGAGATTCTTTGATTCTATCTATCAGGGTTGGCTCCATTACCAAATGGGAAATTTCTATTTCCGCACTTTGCCCCACAAATTCGATGCTCAATCTCTCGAATTCTTTATAAGTTCTTTTTGAGTTGTGAGCATGGCTGCAACTTCTCCATGGTTCTTCCGACTCAAAGCGTCTGCTACCGCATTCACTCTTCCAGGGCAATAATTTATTCCAAGATCATAGTCTTTGATCAACTCCAACCATCTCCTTTGCCTCATATTCAATTCCTTTTGTGTGAATAAATACTTGAGGCTCTTATGGTCCGTATAAATCTCGCATCTCTGTCCATATAGGTAGTGCCTCCAAAGCTTGAGAGCAAAGACAACTGCGGCAACTCAAGATCATGCGTCGGGTAATTTTGTTCATGCGGCCTCAACTGCCGTGAAGCATAAGCAATTACTTTCCCTTCTTGCATAAGCACACATCCTAAGCCATTTCTTGACGCATCACTATGGACGGTATATGGCTTTTCTGGATCGGGTAAGGTTAAAATTGGAGCAGATACCAATCGTTGCTTTAACTCTTGGAAACTTTGTTCCCTCTTCTCATTCCAAATGAATCTTTCATTCTTCTGGGTCAACTGAGTTAGTGGCTTAGCTATTTTTGAGAAATCTTGCACAAACTTCCTGTAATAGCCAGCTAATCCAAGAAAACTTCTAATCTCAGTCACCGTCCTTGGTTGTTTCCATTCCATTACGGCCTTAATCTTTTCAGGATCTACGGATATTCCTTTCCCTGAGATAACATGTCCTAGAAAAGATATTTGTCCAACCAAAAGTCACACTTGGATAATTTGGCATATAACTTGTGCTCCCTTAAGGTTTGTAATGCCATTCTCAGATGTTCTTTGTGTTGCTCCCGTGTTTTAGAATAGACCAAAATATCATCAATGAAGACAATCACGCATTTATCCAAGAGCGGCTTTACACCCGATTCATCAAGTCCATGAAAGCAGCTGGTGCATTAGTCAATCCAAATGGCATGACCATGAACTCATAGTGTCCATACCGAGTTCTAAAAGCGGTCTTTGACACATCCTCTGGTTTTATCCTCAGCTGGTGGTATCCAGATCTCAAATCAATGCGTGAGAATACACTTGCTCCTTGTAGTTGGTCAAAGAGATCGTCAATCCTTGGCAATGGATACCTATTCTTTATAGTGACCTTGTTGAGTTCTCGATAGTCAATACACAACCTCATCGATCCATCTTTCTTCTTACGAATAATACCGGAGCTCCCCAAGGCGAGACACTTGGTCTAACAAATCCTTGGTCAAGCAATTCTTGTAATTGCTTCTTAAGTTCCTTGAGCTCAACAGGTGCCATTCGGTATGGTGCCTTGGATATAGGTTCTGTTTTTGGCATCAAATCGATCTCAAAATCGATTTCTCGTTTTGGGGGTAACCCAGGCAATTCTTCTGGAAAAACATCAGAGAATTCATTAACGATGGGGATGTCGTCAATGTTGGGTCTTTCCTTATCCTCCTCCGTACTTCCCACATAACTTTCAACTCCTTCCTCAACCTCTTCAATTAGCTCGAACGAACTTAACTCCAAACTTTTTGCAGATTCTCCCAAAAATGTAGCTTTCTTCCCGTCTTGTCCCATGAATTCCACCTTTTTATTTCTACAATCTACCTTTGCTTCCACCATGGACAACCAACTCATTCCGAGAATCACTTCGTACTTGCTGATTTCTATTACTATAAGATCGGTAGTTGCTTCATGGCCTTGTATCTTCATGGGGCAATTCCTTATTACTTCTTTGGTAGTCACCACACTACCGGTGGGGGTTTTTATACGAAAACTTGTTGTGATTGTGGTGATAGGTAAACCGGTCTTCAAGGCTACACTAGTGGCAACAAAGGAATGTGTTGCACCGGTATCGAAGAGGGTATAAGCGGTTAGGTCCCCTATTTGTATGGTTCCTGCGTTCAAGACGCGTGTGTTACTATTCTTATTGTCCTTATAAGGTTCCCTAGATATCTATTATTTCCAACATACATCATAACTTTATACTCAACAGATATCAAAACAGACATATATTTTAAAGGTTGAGGCTAACCTGTAACCAAGCTATAGTCATACTCCTCTCCATGGTCCAGGGCAGCCAACTCTACTCCTTCTTCGGCATCCTCCTCGCAGACCCATTGCCCTTCAAGGTTGTAAATTCTCAGCCCATGCATAGACGATGCCGAGCGACTTCCGCTTCCATTCCCACTCCTTGTCGGGGCAAGTCCTCCGGAGGATCCAACAGGTCGGTTTGTGAGATTCCTTTGGGGACACTCGTTAGCAAAATGTCCCAATTGCTTGCATACGAAACAAGTCGTAGAAGCTTTCTTTGGGCAATCCGGAATCTTATGGCTCGGGTCACCACAGAAATAACACTTGTTCTGGAGAAGGGGGCATCTCTTCGGGTAATGCGCCCTTTGCATTTCCAACAATTTGCTGTTACCTTGGAATTATCCTTCTGTCCACTAAAATTTCCCTTAAAGTTGCTAATTGGTTTAAACCTCTTAGAAGGGAAATTGGAGCTTGTTCCTGGTTGAAATTTCCTTCCAAACACATGCACTTTCTTCTCAAAGTCCCAGCTTTCCTTTTCTTGGCCCCTTCAACAATTCTTGCTCTTTCAACCAATTCCTGAAGGTGCGAATGTCAAACTCTTCTAACCGCATCCTTAAGTCCTCATCTAACCCATTCAGGAACACTTGTCGTTTCAGCTCCTCACTATACTTATAAGAATCCGGAGCATACTGCAGGAGTCGGCTGAATTCCGTCTCATATTGTTCTATGGATTTTCCTTTCTGGGATATGTGCAAGAAATCCGCACTGTACCTTACTCTTAAACTTCCAGGGAAATAATTTTCCAGAAACTCATTCCGAAACATCTCCCAGGTGATAGGCGGCGGCAATTCCCTACTCTTGGACTCCCACCAGATGCGGGCGTTGAACCTCAACATATAAGTACCATAGCTTATTCGAAGATGATAAGGAACTTCATAGGCGGCAAAAGACCGTTCTACCTGCGCGAGCCAATCTTCAGCCTCATCGGGTTTCCCAAAAGCTCCGTCAAAGTAACGGTTACTTTTGATAAAATCTGGAAGTGAAGTTCTGTATGGTCGAGGTGGTGGCGGAGGCGGCAAGGGTGCTGTATGTGATTGAGCATCAGGTGCTGCTGGTCCATGTACAGATGCTTGGGGTGCTTGTTGGGGTGGTGCTTGAGCTGGTGCGGGAGGTGGCATATTCCTCTGTTGTTGTTGAACTAACACATTAAGAAGCTGTGTTAATTGACCCAGAGTGGCTTGGAGATTGCCTTGCTGGTCTGGGGCAGGAGCCACAGGGGGTACTTCTGGTTGGTTAACTTCTTCAGGCGGGTTATTCGATGCCTGCCTCATCCTCGGTCCCCTTCTAGGTCGGCTGTTTTAATTGTTTACGTAAATACTAGATTATTAAGTCTTTTACATACTAAGTTACGGAAATTGCGGAAATTTTCAAAGAATAAACATAAAAGGGAAATATCACACAAGAGAAATTTAAGCAACTAAATCAAGAGATGAAATTTGTTTAAACCAAAATATTTAATTAAAAAGTATAGAAGGGAATAAAATCTTATAAAGAAATCAAGGTTTAAAAGAAATTCAAAATACAACAAATTAAACACTTTTTCGAAAACATAAATTAAACTACTAATCGATCCTATATCCTAAGTCGATCTGGTTACAAAATTCTTGTTGGACACATGGGATTGCTCATGTGGATCCTTCCTTCTTTCTTTGATCTTTTCTTCCTGGTGGGGAGTTGCATTACGGTGGTTGGGTCTAGAAGTCGTCTTAGCCATCTTAGTTACGAACAGCTTCAAGTTGCTTCGGTCCATCATTCTTTTTCCTTTACGGGAGGGTTGATTTCTAACGTGCTTGGCTCCCGTTGATCAAACTTCGTCTGCTGCATGCTCCTCATCGGATACTTCCGTCACTTCTTTCTCGATCAGGTTTCTACGCGAGATCGTCTTCGATTCGGGATATTCTCATCAGGCCATTTGAAATCTTGACTGGTTTTACGTTGGTTGGAAATATCCTTATCTCGTCCATGATCTGCTGGCTCATCGTGGGCATAGATATATAATCGTCCTATGGAATTCCAAGCTCAAAATCGGGAAAACTAAACATCTATTATTTCGGAAAATGAACGTAGCTTTTTGGAGCATAGGGTGTGGTTGTAATGGCGTAAGACATTCTATATCGTAAGAAACTTCTAAGTCTGTCTAATAGGGAAAACTCCTTACATAGGCTTCTTACTTTCAACCGGTAGTCCACAAGGGTTTCACCATTTCTTAAGTTCAAACATTGGGCCTTAACTCTAACTTCTCCAAGAGTAATTTATAAAGGACAAGGGAGGTCATTAATTTCCTTTTTGAGAACTTCTAAACTTGTCTAATCCTATCTAAGTCCTTTCGTAAACATATCTATCTTTTTCTATTCTAGATTTATTCCTATTACCTTTATTTCTATAAACTTGTTGCTCTGATACCAACTTAAACTGTCACGCCCCGAAGGGTACCCTAAACGTGGCAGTCCGCCACATATAATATCAAGGCTTAAGAATGGCTACCTTAGTCATGCGAAAGCCTTAGTATTATATGTAAGGCGTCTAACACGGTAATAGGAGACGCTTTTGGGAAGCATAGTTTAAGCAAGTAAAGATAAACATACAAGAATCCAGAAATAAAGTATATCATATCATAAATAACCAAAGGTCTGTTACATAATTTCTTAGGGGCATACCCCCGCTAATTCCAAGGATCGAGATAAACTTCATAACATCCAAAATTAAAGATTTCAAAGGAATTCTAATCTAAGTCTTCGAGTAGATTTCCTCCAAAAGCTTCAACATAAAACGTATACGGATACTGGAAGACCTCGGGCACAAAATAGGTGTTCCTGAGAATACAAATACCTATAGGGGTGTAAGCTTATGGGCTTAGTGAGTAAATCCCAAAATTCATACTCGAAGAAATTATCAATCAAGTTTATTATTCAAACGTATGAAATGCAACAACCACGTGAGCATACAAGACATATGACTTTCCGGGAATCATATGTTGAATGAATTTACGCCCTTCATTCGGGGTTGGGTATTCAGGCCAATTACAGCCACAACTTTTAAAAACACTTTTATAGATCTTACCGGCTCCTATACGCCATCAAAAACTTGTAGTTATTACAGGCTCCTACTAGCCACCAATTTAAGTAGTTCTTACTGGCTCCTACTCGCCACTTACATGATACCGGTTATGTCTACCACCACTATTATACACTTGTCCCACCAATTGTATAGTAGTGAATGCAATGTGACTCATATGAAGTGCATGAATAATTTCTTTAATTAAAGTCTAGTAGTTACATTTAACTTCTTTCAAGTGATCAACCAATTTCAAAATTCAAGATATTAATGCACATACAACTTTATTACAAACAAATGAGTTTCGATATACTTAGTATTCCTTCAACATATTATCATACACTTCCTTTTTTTTTGCTTATTCTAGTGCAACTAATTTTACAAGCACAATCAAGAGTATGAGAAAATTAACGGGAAGTAACTCACTCGGCCATGATGACACCTTTCTTGAATTGGATGGGTCGTTCGGAAATTCCACTTAATCGTAGTAATCCTCGGGATACGAACAATCCTCCTCGTGATTATCTAATCAAGAAGAATACCCAAAATGAGTATTTCATGAAATTCTATCCTTGAAGATTCTAATCTTTTCTTAAAATCGTGGTAAAATCGTATAAGGGGAAATTCCAACTTAAAATGGCCATAACTTGCTCATTTTAACTCGGAATTTCGCGTATAATATATCGTTTTCTACCTACTCGAAAAGATCTACGCATTTCTAAGCTTATTTTATAAAACTAAGTCGTTTGGGTTCCGAAAAGGTAGCGACCAGATTTGCCACGAATTTGCAAACACTTGTTTTCCTTCTTGTAAACAAAGCTCATTTGAAAAGATAAATATTTCAATTATTTTGTAAACTTTTGAAAGGTATATATATATTTGTAATGACTCATAACAAATGTATGAAGTAAATGAATTGTCTCAACTTTAAAAAGTAAGGTTTTAAAAGACTTTGAACTTGAGATTCTATTTTACTTTTGAAAGATTTCTAGTTATTAAGATGAATATTCTATTTCTAAATGAAATCTTTTGTAATTACTTTAATTTCCTAAAGTGTGGTTTTATTTTCTAAACTTGGATTTCAAAAGTAGCAAAATGACATTTTTATTTCTTGTAATGATTCCAAAAGAATTTCTTTCTTGATAAAAGATAAGTTTTCATAAAACCTTTTGTTTATGTAAGAAAAATCATTCCATACATGTTCATGGGTTTTTAAGAAATCCATTTTCCATATTTATTTTTTAGAAAGAATCTTTAATTCAAGAAAACACTTTCTCATTTAGTTGAGACAAAAACATTATGTTCATGCATGAATATGAATCATAACTATAGAAATATAAAGGAACATAATAACTTGAAAGCTTAAATAATAAAGTAAATCAAGTATTGGGACCTTAGCTTCATCAAGGTACCCCGGGACTAAGAAAAGACTAGTCCCGAAAAGAAAAGAAAGAGAAATTGTTTTGACTTGATGAGGACAAGTCTAAGACTAGAATGACTAGTCTTAAAATCAACTTGAAATTAAATAAATTGCAATGAAGTAAATAAATTGCATGAAAGATAAATAAATTGTAAGACAATGAGCTTATATGCTCTAAATAATATATAGTTATATAGATATATTAGATAGTAAAGAACATAAAAAAACATAAATGAACATAGAGGAATTATGTTTATGAACAAAAACAAAGCATGAACCTAATGTTGCTTTCTTAACCTTCATGGTTTTAGAAAACACACACTAAGCTCATACTAAGTAGATGAACATGAAGAATTCTTGAGAATTTCTTACCTAAAGGAAACTAAACTAAGAAGACTTCTTGAAAGAACTCTTGAGAGAATTGGAGAGAAATTTTTGTAGAGTAACTTTAGAGAAGAAGGTGTGAAAGAAGTGAAGGTATGAGGGGTATTTATAGGAAAATGTGGGAGATAATTTGTGTTAATTAAATAATTGAAAATAAACAAATTGATGCATGGGAGGGGTGGCCGCTATTTGTGTGTGTGGGGAAGAGAAAAATTAATTTTTTTGTCTTTTGATTAATTAAAAGTAAGAAATGAAAGATGTGAAATTGTATTGGAAATGAAAATGTGTAAGAAATAGGTGTATGGTTGTAAGAATAGGTTGTAAGAAAAAGTAGAGATAGTGAATAGTGTAGAATAGTAGAAAATAGTGTAATGTAAAAGTAGACATGACAATTAAATACCGGTAGTAAGAAAGTACGCGTATAAAAGCGATATCTGATATTTCTAGCTACCGAAAAATTACGAAATTGATATTTTTGGAAATCTATTACTTTTACGAGTCTAACGGTATATTCGGAATATTTTTCCTATTCCGGGCTTCGGACACGTTTTCAAGAATCATGTCCGATCGGGTTCAAAGGACACTCGAAATTCTTCAATCTGATATTTTTATAAAACCTATAGCTATTACGAACTATTACAACTAATTTTTCCAACTTCGTTTTCTAGGGCTTGAGAAAACGGCAATGCCGGACTTAAGCGGTTACGGTAAACTAGGGTTTGGTTAACTCTGGAAATCCAGTTGACTTCCGTTTAGGGTTTAAACTATAATTTAGATCCAAAAATTTCGGGGATTTACATCCATATCACAATTACAACAGAATATTCAAGCAAGTGATTAATCAGTCAAATGAAATGCATCAAACATGTGAGTTCAACAAACATATGACCAGCCGAAAATCATATGTGGATGGGCTTGCGTCCTCTATCCCGGGTTAGCAAATTAACAAATCCTACGATACGACGCTATTTAGGTTCACGGTCAACCAAGTCATATATTCGTTTTATGGATCACGATTAACCAACATATTCATTTTATGGATCACGATTAACCAACATGTTCGTTTTATTGGTCACAATTAACCAACATATTCGTTTTATGGATCACGAAAAACCAACAAATGCTAATGCTCCATCACCATCGGGATATGAATAAGTTCAAGTTTATAATTGATGTCTAATAATCGATTAATCTAATTCTTTTAGGTGACCAAGCAATACTCGCAGACAATCATTTCTAACTCTACTATACAACAATGAGTTATCACCCGGCTTCGATATTTTTTAAATTCAACTTCACATAACAACAACAGACAAATATAATTCCCAAGTAACCCCATCATGCATATTTATTTTTGTATTTGCTTAGCAACTAGTGCAGCTATCATTACAATCACAAGCAATAATTGAAATTGGAAGTAATACTCGCTCGGCCATGTTACGCCGGTCTCTTAGTAATAATAATCGGGTGGTAGGGATTCGTTGTTCTCGGGATCACCTACCAAATATGATTACCCTAATGAGAACTTCATCACTTAACTAATCCAAACTATGCATCTAAACTAAACAAAATCGTGATTCTCATTATTTACAGAAATTCTAACTTAAAACGACCATAACTTGGTCATTTTAACTCGGAATTTCGCAAATTTTGTATCGATTTCTATCTACATCGAAAGATCTATCTATTTATAATATTATTTCCAAGTTTTGAAAACATTTATGTCACAAAACAGAGGGATCGGACCTGATCTGTAACCTTTTCCATTTCTGAAAAATTGTTTTGCACTTGATCAAAATGTATCTAGTTGATGATTCATGTGTATATAAAATATGAATAAGTTCCTAACATGAATGACATGTGATGAGTCCAATATATGCATGATCTTGATGATTTTTGATAATGAAACTTTGAGAACTCCTAAATCTTACAAGACTTCAACAATAGCTACTTCTTGAAAATCCAATTTTCCAAATTTGGCATCTTATTAGTATTTCGGGATTTCATTCTTAGAATTTCCTTGTTATCTAAATGAAAATGAGTCTTCATCATCTATACTATCAAAGACCTTCATTTCCACATAAAAACTTATATTTTTCACTTTGCAAGTATGTTTTTAAATAGGCTTTTCACAAAAAATCCGAATTTTGGAAAAATCCATTCCTTGCATGTTTCCTTTGAGAAAACTTATATAATGCATCAAAATTTAAAGCTTTACTATATCCATTACCTAAGGACTTCATTTAACACATAAAACATTCATTTTGAGCTTGAATACTAGGTGTTTACATAGGCACCATCCAAAGTTACGAATTTTACAAGTTGAACACTAACTAAAAATTTTCCATCTTAATTCCACTATTTGTTCTACACATTGCTCATATCCAAACTTATTTTAACTTATAAAAATCATTACTTAATGATACCTATTACTTATACCCTTCATTTTTCATACAAAATATGAGTTTCAAAGTGGTTACAAGGGTTTTTAAAATAGGTCTTGAAAATCATACGAATTTTCCTTTGAACATTTCTAACAAAAATCTTTTCTTTTCAAGTTCCTTGTCTTATCTTCATAAAGATCTACCAACTATCACATTTTTATATACAAGACTAAGCCTTTACGAACAATAATGCATGAAAACACAAAATATCCATATGAACATGAATGTCAAGAAAAATATGAGTGTCTAAATGCTAGATCTATTACTTATAGTGCATGAAAATGAGTTTAAAGACATGAACATATATTTTTCATGCAAGATCTCTACTTTTATGCATGAACATAATGATACTTCAACAAAAACTCATTAAACACAAGATCTACTCTTGTGATGGCTTGATATTCATGTATTAGTGTTTTCTTATCCCTAGCATTTGCTCATGGGGATTTAAAGTGAAAACACACAAGAATAATCTTGCCATTACAAGATTAAGTAGTAATAAGGCTTGAAATCATCACCTAAAGAAAGATTGGATGAAGAAATGGAGAAGAAATGAACTTGTGTGTGTGTGTGTGAGAGAGAGAGGGCTAGGGTTCACGGTAACAATGGAGAGGAAAGGGAGAGTTTTTCACTTTGTAAAAATTTTGAAAGAGTAAAAATGAAGAGAGAGAGTGAAAATGAGTATATATATTAAGTGTATTAGGGTTTGTTTGTATTTAAAAAAGAAAAATAAAACAAATAGAGGGGGAAAAAGAAGGGGCATGCGCCAGCCACTATAGGGGGAGAGGGAGAGAGTGAGTTGATTTTGTTTAAATTTGTAATTTATATAATAAAATGTAATAAAAGTAATAATTTAGTAAGAAACAAAATTTTCTTGGAAAAGAAAATATAATGAGTAGTTGTAAGGATGTAAGAATAGGACATGAGTAGTGTGTAGTGTAGGTTGTACTTGTGAATAGTGGTAAATAGTAGACAAGACATCTACTTTACCAGTAGTAAAGAAAATACAGGAAAAAGGCTATAACTGTAATTTTTATAGCTCGAAAAATTATAAAATTGATATTTTTGAAATCCTTATAAAATTTCGGTTCTAAGGAGTATTTCAGAATATTTTTTTGAGTTTTTAGTCCAGAGGCTCATTTTTCCGTAATGGAGCTCGAGAAGGCCCAAAATAGAAATTTTCCAAAATTAAAACTTTCTAAGATTTGAAATATACTTTAAAACAATAATTCATATTAATTTATTTTATAAAACTTCTTTTATTATGAAACCGAAGGAAAGCCGAATCTAGGGTTTCTAAGCTTCTCTCACTAAGCTTGAACTAGACTGATTTAGGGTTTTGCTTTTTGGTTCCTGGAGTTTACTTGACTACTAGGAAAATCGGGGTTTACATTAAGTCTTTACAAATGTCAAGGGGGTATACCCCCGCTAAAAATAATAATAGAAGTCCATCCAGTCTAAAACCATATTACAAACGTTAGGGTTTATGTTAAAGAGATTTTCCTAGAAGTCCACGCCTCTAGCTAGGTCCCGACTTCTTCAAAAGCTCTTTCATCCAAAAGATAACCCTGTGAAAAGTGTTCTCTCGGAACAACAAAAAATAGGAACACCACAACAAAACTATCAGGGTGTAAGCTAACAGGCTTAGTGAGATTCATTTCCAAATATTTAATACTCAACAACAGTATATAACAGATAAGTTATTAGAAACCATATGAAATGCATAAGCACATGAGCATACAATACATAAGACCGTCCAGAAATCTTATGTTGAATGGATTTACGTCCTACATTCGGGGTTAGGTGTTTCGGGCCCATATGACCAACATTTAAATTCTTCTCACTTCTTATTGTGGTTGATACGGGTACCCAGCCACCACTTTTAAATTTTACTGTGGTTGATACAGGTGCCCATCCACACACATTTTCAATTCCGGCCTATACGCCATCATTCGAGTTTACAAGCCCCTCGTTGTCGAATTATTATGCCTTCTTCCCACAAACGTATAATAACCTATGCAATGTGACTCACTACGTGATATGCATGTACAGTTTATTCATATAATCGTAGCATGTTAATTAAGTAGATTAAGTGCGATCATAGAGAATTTCAGACAATCCTAGTCTATACTAGCTCATACAATGTTTTTTCAACAAGTCTCGTCTCGATATACTTATCATTCATTCAACCAAGATAAGATCACAAATTATCATAATTTTATCTTTTCTAATTCTAATGCCACTACGATTACAAGCTCATATATGAGCACAACTATTTAAGAAATGAACTCACTCGGCCATGGAGAGAAATCCACTAGTCATAGTAGTCTTCGGGGGGTGGAAATTCGTCCTTCAAATCATCTAAGTATAAGGAATAACCTCAATGAGTATTTCTCATAAAGTTCTAATAAACTTAACAATTCTATATACTAAGTTTGTCAATTTTCGCCTAAGTTGAAGGCCTAACTTAAAATGGTCATATCTAACTCAATTTAACTCGGAATTGCGCATATTATATATCGATTTCTATCTACTTTGAAAGATCTATCCATTTTTCAAGTTAAATCAAACAACAAGGTCAGTTGAGGGTCGGAACACCACTGTACAGTAGGGTTACGAATTTTCTAGTTTTGAGTTATTGTTGAAAATTGTTACTTTTGTTCCATTTAAATTTTTAGATCAACTTATATTGGTTCTACACTTGTAAAGAGAACCTCTAGCCAACCATAAAGAATTAAATGCTTATATGATCATCAAGATATCATCCAAATAAAAATTCTAAGAACCTACCTTTGCAAAAACCGAAATATTGAGTCGAAAATCATTTTTTTTGTTTTGAGAAAAATCCATGGCTAAAACTAACATGACTCAATGAAAAAAATTTTCTTATGTCACCTATTATCAAAGCATTCCATTCTCCACATAAAACTCTTGTTTTGAAGACTAACATAAGGTTTTCAAAATCCATCTATTCCAAAATCCGAATTTCCTTCTTGAGTTTTAGAATGAAAATAAGACCTAGACTTGTCTTTTACAAAACTCTCTATTTTAGAAATACCATTTAGGAAAACTCATCTAAACTTATGAAAATCCAATCCTTAGGATATCTATACCAAGAGCCCATTATATTTTTGTCTAAATCTTCATTTTGGAATTAGATAATAGGTTTTAAAAATGGGTCTTGGCTTAGATCCGAATTTTCAAAAATTGTTTCTGAACATATCTCTTGGTAAAATCCATCAAGACTGATGAAAAATCATCCTTTACATATGCTATCTTAAGAGTCTTCCATTTCTCAAATAAAATCTTCCTTTTTGAGTTGTAAAACATCTTTTTAAACCATGTCTTGACCTAAATCCGAAAGTAAGATTTTTATTTTGAAAATAACTTTTGAAAATGACCTTTGATTCTTGTAAAAAGAAGTCTTGATGATATACATCCACTAAACCTTCATTTTCACAACTAAAACTCCCATTTTGAGACTTGGAAGAGGGTTTTTAAATATAGGTTTTGCCAAGATATGAATTTCACTATTTTTACTCAAGTTCAAATCTAAGATCTACTCATAACATGAACATGAATATAAAAGAAATACATGGTAGTAAGCTCTAAACCTATAAATCTAAACATAAACATAACCAAAGCTTCATAAAAATTAGATCTACAAAGTATAATAAAAATATGAAGATAATAAAGTCTAAAAGACAACAAATATAGCAATATTATTATAGATCATCAACAAGAGGAGTGTTCATCTCTAGCCTTTAGGCATTATGGAGTCCTTTGATGTATGCAACCTCCATATAATCAACCTATAGTGTCTATGGAAGCTTAAGAAGAAGGATTTACTCAAGGATCTTCAAGAATGGAGTGTGGAAGCAAGAAATGGAAATGGGGGTAGCTTGTATTCTCTTGCAAGAACAAAGAAAAGAAAGAAATAAAGAGAGGAAAGAGAGAGCAAAAGAGGTAGGGTTTGCAAAGAGAGAAAGTGTACAAGTATAAGGCTTTAAAATAGAAAGAGGAGTGCATTAAATGAGTGTTAATTAATTGAAATAAAAAAAAGGCAGAAATGGGGAGGGGCTGCACGTGAATATCAAAGGGGGGAGAGAGTGTGTTTAGTTAGTTTGTAACTTAAATTTTGAATGTGTAACTTGTGTCATTTAATGTGCTAACTAAAAGAGACTTTAATTCATTAAATAAATCATTACAATAAAAGAAAAGTGGCTATTTTTTGGAGTGTGGTCAGCAGCCATTTATGGGGAAATGGAGTGTAAAATGAGTAAAATAAAACTTGAATATTGTGTAGAAATGACAATTGAAGTGTACTTGAAGTATGGCATGAAAAGTGCTTTTTATTAAGAAAAATATATAAAATAAAATTAAGAAAAATATTTTTAAAGAAGTGGCAGAATTTTCATAAATAAAATTAAATAATTAGTTTCATTATTTTAGTATTTCAACAAATATGTTACCGGTAGGGCCAAAATATGCTTATATAAGTTATAACTGATATTTTTAGATTCTGAAAAATTATGAACTTGATATTTTTGAAATCCTTATGAAAATACGAGTCTAAAAATATTAAAGATATATTTTTAATTTTCCTAGCCTCGGGACACGCTTCCAAAAACAGTATCCAATCGGGTTTGAAATAAGCTGAAAATAAACCAATGTGATATTTTTAAGAAATCAAATATTATTACAGACTATTCTACATACTTTACTTAATTTTTGAGTTCTCGGTTTACGAGCACGAAATTTTTGGATCTAGACTGTATGATTTAACTTGTGATCCGTTTACTTAAGGTTTTCGGTTGGCTTCCCGGCTTAAGGTTAAGGCTTAGGATTGCTCTAAAAACCAAAGGCTTACAACCTACCCACCTTAAAGAAAGTTTTGTCCGCAAAACTTGAACGGCGTACCTAATTCTTTAAACAGACTTGGATACTTTTGCCGCATTTTGCTTTCTGCTTCCTCGTGTGTATGATTCCTCCAAAGAACCTTTACATACTTAATTTCTT
This sequence comes from Combretum micranthum, assembly GCA_024138025.1. Taxonomy (NCBI): domain Eukaryota; kingdom Viridiplantae; phylum Streptophyta; class Magnoliopsida; order Myrtales; family Combretaceae; genus Combretum; species Combretum micranthum. The sequence goes on from JAMXBD010002589.1 coordinate 20,548, forward strand.
TATTCCTTAATTTTTTTACCTTTTTATCCAAGATCTGTATCGGGTGCTCCTCGTAAGTGAGGTTTTCTTTTAACAACACCGGTTCCAATTCTATGACTTGATCCGGGTCGGCTACATGCTTGCGAAGAACCGAGACATGAAAAACATTATGTACTCTTGAAAGATTTGGTGGCAAGGCAAGGCGGTATGCCAACTCTCCCACCCGTTCCAACACTTCAAAAGGACTAATATATCGGGGGCTCAACTTTCCTTGTGAGCAAACTCGGTGAATACTTTTGATAGGATTTATCTTTAAATGCACATGATCTCCCACTTGAAACTCAAGAATCCTTCTTTTTAAATCTGCCCAAATCTTTTATCTATCACGGGCTTCCTTCATCCGTTGATGGATTACCTGAACCTTGTCGGCCGCATCTTGCACGAGATCGGGTCCAAGAACCATCTTCTCCACATCATCCTGAAACAACGTAGATCTACACTTACGTCCATATAAGGCCTCATAAGGCGGCATCTTGATGGTCGAGTGGTAGCTATTGTTGTAAGAGAACTCAACCAAAGGTAAATGCACTTCCCAACTTCCCTTGGGTCTAGATCCGACACAATCTCGGCCGGTACTCCGTGTAGACGAACTATTTCCTTTATGTAAAGTCTCGCCAATTTATCCATGGAGAAAGTCATACTTATTGGCAAGAAATGAGCATACTTAGTTAACCGATCCACCACAACCCATATGACATCATGACCTGACGGTGTCCTTGGTAAACCACAATCAAAATCCATGGAAATCTGGTCCCACTTCTATTCTGGTATAGGCAAGGGTTTTAACAATCCACCCGGCCTTTGATGTTCTACCTTCACTTGTTGGCATGTTGGACACTTAATCACAAAATCTGCCACATCACGTTTCATTCCATTCCACCAATAATGTCCTTTAAGGTCTTGATACATCTTGGTTCCTCCCGGGTGTATCGTATATCCCGAATTGTGTGCTTCGCTCATGATTTCCCTTCTCATTTCTTCATCATCGAGCACACATAGTCGTCCTTTCATCCTTATCACGTCATCTTCATCAATTGTAAAATCAGTATACTTCCCTCCTGAACTTTCTTCTTTATCCATTGAATCACTTCATCATAATGTTGGGCCTCTTTAATCCTTTCTAAATTGGCTCTAACGCTAAACTTGCTAGTTCATCTCCAAGTCTTGCCCAAAATTAATGCTTAACTTTTTCAAATTCTTTTATCAATTCTTTTTGGTCAGTCAAAAGAGTTACAACTTCACCATGATTCTTATGACTTAAGGCATCAGTAACCGCGTTCACCTTTCCCGGATAGTAATTAATTCCCAAATCGTAATCCTTAATTAACTCTAGCCATCTTCGTTGCCTCATGTTCAATTCTTTTGGGTGAACAAATACTTAAGACTGTTTGATTGGTGTAGATCTCACACGTTTGTCCATAAAGGTAATGTCTCCATATTTCAAGGCAAAGACAAGCGCGACTAGTTCCAAGTCATGTGTGGGATAATTTTGCTCATGTGGCCTTAGCTACCTTGAAGCATAAGCAGTCACCTTCCCCTCTTGCATGAGAATGCATCCGAGACCATTTCCCGAAGCATCACTATGTACCGTATAGGGTTTCTTGGGTTTAGCAAAACCAAGATCGAAGCAGAAACAAGTCTTGTTTCAATTCTTGAGCTTTGATCCCGCTTTTCCGTCCAAACAAACTTTTCATTCTTTTGTGTCAACTAAGTTAATGGCTTGGCTATCTTGGGAAAGTCTTGGACAAATTTCCTATAATATCCAGCTAAACCCAAAAAGCTTCTTACTTCAGTCACGGTCTTAGGTGGCTTCCATTCCACCACAGACTTAATCTTCTCAGGGTCTACAGATATGACCTCACCCGACACAACATGTCCCAAAAACGATGTAAACCCGTTTTCTTAGTAACTGAGTAAGCTCCGTAAATCGGAAATCAAAACCCTAAATAGGAATAGTACAAGTAACCTAGAAACCCTAATTCCGGCTTTTCTTAGATTTCTATATAAAAGAACCTCTATAAGATAAATTAATGCGGATTATTGTTTTATAGTATATTTCGAACCATACAAAATTTTGATTTCGAAAAATTTTCTATTCCGAGCTTTCCCGAGCTCCATTATGGAAAAACGTGCCCCGGAACTAGAATTTCAAAAATTTCCTTATGAATACTCATTTGAATCGAAATAAAATAAGGATTTCAAAAATATATTTTTCATAATTTTTCGGCTTACGAAAAATACAGTTATAGCCTTTTTATTCGTATTCCATTACTATCAGAAATTAAATTGTCTTGTCAACTATTCCTCACTATTCATAAAGTACCACCTAGTCTACCTATTAGCCTACCCTATAAGTCTAACCCTTACCATCACTCAAATCAACTCCTTCTTTCCGTAACTTTTGTCCCTTAACTTCTCTTATACTCTTAACATTTATACATCAAGTTAAATCAATCAAATAAAGCAAAATTTTCAAACTTTTCCCTTCCCTTACAAGCTCCTTGGTCGGCGTGAAAATGGCCCCCCCTCCATGCTTCAATTTGAAATTTTCTTCTTTATTTAACCTAATCTCATTCCATATAAATACTACATTTTTCTCTCTTTTCTTTTCCTCACTTTTTCAAACTTTGAAAAGTGAAAAGCTCTCAAAAAGCCTCTCCTTTTCTCTCTTGGCCGAAACCTCTCAAGCCACACACACACACAAAACTTTCCATTTTCTCTTTATCTCCATTCCACTTCAAGTAAGTAAAGTTCCACTTCTTCCCACTCATAAAACTTTTTATGGCTAAGTGATTTTTGGATATTTCAAGTCCATGTCCCCATGATCTTTTAGTAGGGACAATGAGATATCAAAACAAAATCCCGAACCATTACAAAGTGGATCTAACTTTTAAGGAAGCTTTCATACCAAAAGCTTTACTTTATTCATCAAAAAGTCTTTTAAACAAATGATCTTCTATAAAAATATGGTTTTATGTTTTTAAAACTCATTTAAGCATTTGATAAAGTAGATCCATCATGTTGCTACTCACATTCATGTAGTATACTAGATCTCATCTTTATGTTGAGTTTATGTGCATTTATGGTCATAAATGCTTTTGTCTTGAGTAAATAACTTGCTAGGATGTAGATCTATAGGTAGATGAGTTAATGAAACCAAAAAGGAAAAGTTTTTGTTTGAAATACTCAAAGTCAAATTCGTATGGTTTTAAAGGCCTATTTTGAAAACCCTTTTATCAACTTCAAAACATGTATTTTACAAGAAAAATGAAGCCTTTAGGTGTAGATGGTGTTTGAGATATTTTCCATAAGTTTAAATGGGTTTCTACCAAAGGAAATGTTTAAAACAAGAGGTGAAGTCCAATAGAAATTTTGAGTTGAAAATCTTGTAGGCCAAATTCGTAATAATGGATAGATGGTTAGAAAACACTAGTTTTCCAACTTCAAATATGGTATTTTCTTAAATAAATAGAGTCCTTAGGGTATAGGTAAAATAAATACACAAAGTTCTAAGTATAAAATGCTTTTTCCTCAAGAGAATCAACTTGAAAATGAATTTTTCTAAATTCGGATTTTTGGACAAATCCTATTTGAAAACCTATTTACAAAGTGTAGAATGCAAGTTTTTATGTAGAAATGAAGGCTTGGGTAATAGGTCTAATAAAGACTTAATTTAGATAAAGATAAATTGATATTTCTTAAAGAAATAACCTCAAAACAAATGAGATAGTCAAAGTTAGTAAACTAGTTTTTCTTGAAAGTGTATAATCATGGAGTTACACAAGTAAGAAGTTTCTAATTTTTCCTTTTGTAAATAATTTCAAAAGCATGCATGCATCAAGTTATATCATATCATTCATGATAGGAAATCATCTATATTGCATGAGTAGTTGAACTACATGCTAGAAACATCACAAACATCCACAAAAAGTATTTTTCGGAATTGGAGTCTTCGGACGACCAGAACTGTTTCCTCTGTTTGGTGACTTAAATATTTTCGAAACTTGAAAATAATATTAGGAATAGATAGATCTTTCGAAGTAGATAGAAATCGATATTTATATGCTCAATTCCGAGTCAAAATGAGTTAGATATGGTCATTTAAAGTTAGGACTTTATCTTATGCGGAAATTGACGAACTTAGTAGTTAGAATAGTTAAGTTATTAGAACCTTATGAGAAATACTCATTGAGGGTATTCTTTGTACTTAGGTGACTTGGAAGGGTTACCACTCCCCGAGGACTATTACGACTAGTGGATTTCACTACATGGACAAGTGAGTTCATTTCTCAATTAATTATGCTCTTGGGTGTGCTTGTAGTAGTAGTGGCATTAGACTTAGGAAAAGATAAAATTGTGATTGAATGGTGATCTAAACTTGTATGAATGAACTGTAAGTGTATCGAGGCAAGCTTTGTTGCAATAACTTGTATGAGCTAGTATAGATTTGGAGTGTCTGAAATCTGTATGATCACTTTTAAAATTATCTAATTAATATGCCATGTTTATGAATAAATTGTAATGCATATCACGTAGTGAGTCACATTGCATTACGAGAATGCTTTTGGTGGGAACAAAAGTATGATCGGGAGGCAGCAGGTCTTTAATGAAGGGGACTAGGGTTGCATGACTTATGGACCACCCCATTCAAATAATGAAAACTATGGTTGCATGACTTATGGACCAACATTAAAATTGTGGTTGCATGTCTTATGGACCACCCCACTTAAGATTGGGACTATGGTTGCATGTCTTATGGACCAACATTGGAACTGTAGTTGCATGACTTATGAACTACCCAAACCCCGAATGGAGGGCGTAAATCGTCACATATGATTACCGGAAAGTCATATGCTTGCTTGCTCATTTGCTTGTGCATTCATATGGTTGCTTAATTATAACTTGCTTGTATAGATATTTTTAGCTTGATCGAGTATGTTATTTGGAAAATGAATCTCACTAAGCAATTAGCTTTACCCCAATAGTTTTTGTTGCAGTGTCCCTATTTTTGGTTGTTTCGAGAGGACACTTTGTGCAGGTTTATACATTGGATTAAGAGCTTTTGAAGAAGTCGGACCTAGTATAGGCGTGGACTTCTAGGAAAACCTCTTTAATGTAAACTCAGATATGTGTAACATGGAGCTAGATGATGAGACTCCCATTATTTTGGCGGGGGTATGCCCCCTTGGTTTTTTTTGTAAAATTTAACTATTTATCTGTTGTGATTTCTATTCTTAATGCTATGTATGCTTTTTAAGACTACTCGATTCAAAGTGTGATCCCAAAAGTTGTGTAAGTACACCTTACACCCGATAGGTAAACTTATGGGATGACTAAGGATGTCATACTTAAGTTTAAATATCGAGTGTGGTGGACTGTCGCGTTTAGGGTACCCTTTGGGCGTGACAGTTTAAGTTGGTATCAGAGCATGGTTAAGAGTTTACAATCATAACTACAAATAAATAGCCTTAAGAAAGGATAAAAGGAAGGATAATAGAATTACTAAGGAAGACTTAGATGGGAAGACGACCATAGTATAGCCCTAAAATCCTATCAATCTAACCCTTGTGGATAGTAACCACTAGGAAACAATCGACTTAGTATCGCAAAACCTTCATAGGTGATCTAATGAGATCTCATAGAATGCCGCTTAGTTACTTTAGTTGCTTTTGGTATTGTGTTGTTTATTATTACATGTTGATTTTTTTTCGTTGTTGTCTAGTATACTTTTACTTGATTTTTTATTATGAGGATTTTTGGCACGTGTGGTTTAAATTTCAATAAAGCTATATTTATGTTTTATGATTTCAGAATTTTATTACTTAAATTCCCTGATTTACCTTTTCAAACTTTTATTTTTCCGCTCGCATTACTACTTTTTTATTTCCGTCACCTCGTTTGAAAACATTAATAAAATACATTGAGAAGATTACTTATCTAGACAAAAATAAATTTGCAACAGCCGAGGTAGGAGAAGGAGACGTCAGGAGGAAGGCGCCTCCAATCAACCCAATCTGGATGAAAGGGCAACAAGCCGCCCCTCCTCCAAATCCTCCTGCAGATGCTACACAGGTAGCTTTGCAAGCCATGCTTGGACAAATGGCACAAATGACTCAAGTGCTCGAAGCACTTCGACAAAGCTTGCCGGCAGCGGCACAAGCACAAGCTCCAGCTCCAACTCACCACCACCTGCACCCCAAGCTTCTGTGGGGATGCCGCACAGGAAAGCGCGCACTCTCACACTGCGCCTTTGCCTCCTCCACCACCTATGAGGCCATACAAAGCTCCCTACCCGAGTTCATTAAGAGTAACAGATATTTTGAAGGGACTTTTGGGAGACCGGACGAGGCTGAGGATTGGTTAGCTCAGATAGAGCGATCCTTCAGGGCTTTTGAGGTGCCACACCACCTGAGAGTTGACTATGGCACTTACCTGCTTCGGTAATGCACGGGTTTGGTGGGAATCGAAAGAAAGAGAGCTCATGCCACCAGTTACTTGGGAAAGGTTCCGCCATGAGTTTTTGGAGAATTACTTCCCCGGAAGTCTCCGGGTGCAGTTCAGCTCAGAATTCCTGAACATTTCTCAGAAGGGAGGACCGTGTGCAATATGAGACTGAGTTTAGTCGATTATGCAATATGCTCCGGATTCTTACAAGCACAGTGAGGAGCTAAAAATACAGTTTTCTTAAATGGATTAGATGAGGAGTTGAGGATGAGGCTAGAGAGTTTAATATTAAGAACTTTTGAGCTAGTAGAGAGCCCGGATAGTGGAAGGGGCTAAGAAAAGGAAGGGCAAGACTGCTGAGAAGCCACCCTCGGTTTTTGGAAAGAAGTTTTATGGGGGATCAGGATCTGGATTCTCCCACAGAAGTTCAAGCCGTCTTATGGCTATAAGGGTAACACTAGTGGGGACAGGTTACCCCTAAGAGTGTCAGTTGCTGGAAATGTAGGGGGATCACTACCCCAAGAAATGCCCACAGTTAGCGATAAGTGTTATTTTGTGGCGACTCATCCCACAAGATTGCTAACTGCCCAAGAAGACTACCACCATGTGTTTGTCTGCAAGCAATTTGGTCACTTTGCCAATGAGTGCCCTCAAAGGAAGAATGCTCCAGCTCGACCTTTTGGGGGATCAGCGGCAGCAAGACCCGGGAACGGGAATGGTGGGAACAAAATAACAGCCGTGCTGGGTCAGCAATGCACGGATGAGGATCTACAACCTCGAAGGGCAATGGGTATGCGAAGAGATGGGAAATGAAGACTGCGGATTGGCTGCTCTCGAGGAGGATAACGGCCCGGATTTTGGTCTTGTGACAGGTAGGTTTCCTAACTCTTGTCTTTGTTTTTCTGCTGCTTTGATTTGTTAAGATTCAAGTATAAGAAAAAAAAACAAGTTTGGTTAAGTTAAAGAAGTTAGGAAGATAAGTTAGGATGGTGTGAAGGTAGTGATTAGTAAGTGTTGGACGCAGGACACATACGGATAGCTAAGATGACTGCTATGCTCTTTTTGACACGGGAGCCACACATTCGTTCATCACCACCAGATTGGCTAGACAAGTTGGTTTACCAATAGCCACTGTTGCCTCTAGCTTTCGTGTTAGAACCCGACTGGGAGTGTGGTGACGACAAATGAGATGCTAAAGGATTGTCCAATGGAGATTCATGGGCATGGTACGAAGTGTGATTTGATAGTATTGGAGATGAGTAAATATGAAGTGATTTTGGGTATGAGTTGGTTAGCCATTGCTAAAGCCGTTGTGGATTGTCGAAGGAAGAAAGTAAATTTCAAGGATGTTGATGGAATGGATGTTGAGTTCACAGGTGAGACTGTAGTTTCAAGAGGAGCAGATCTATGCTCATTTGAGTTGCTTATGGATGGAGAGGATGAGATGGAAAGTGAAGGTTGTCTTAATGCAACAGAAAAAGAAGAAGGATTACCTAAGATTGAGGATATAACGGTTGTCAAAGAATTTCTCGATGTCTTTCCGGATGAGCTACCAGGTTTGCCACCTAAGAGGGAAATTGATTCGAGATTGATTGGTGCCAAATACTGAGCCGATATCTAAAGCACCATATCGTATGGCCCCTGTTGAGTTAAAGGAATTACAAAGGCAATTGCAAGAACTCTTGGACCATGGATTCATAAGACCAAGTGTGTCACCATGGGGTGCACCTGTATTATTTGTTAAGAAGAAGGATGGTTCAATGAGACTATGTGTTGATTATCGGGAGTTGAACAAGGTTACAATTAAGAATAAGTATCCACTCCAAGGATTGATGACCTTTTCGATCAACTACAAGGAGCAAGTGTATTCTCACGGATTGATCTACGATCGGGTATCATCAGTTAAGGGTTAAACCTGAAGATGTACCGAAAACTGCTTTTCGGACTCGTTATGGACATTATGAGTTCTTAGTGATGTCTTTTGGATTAACGAATGCTCCTGCTGCTTTTATGGACTTGATGAATCGAGTATATAAATCCTTGTTGGACAAATGTGTGATTGTGTTTATAGATGATATTTGATATACTCGAAGACAAGAGAGCAACACGAAGAGCACCTTCGCATGGCCTTACAAATCCTAAGGGAACATAAGCTATACGCCAAATTTTCTAAGTGTGACTTTTGGCTAGATAGGATTTCATTTTTGGGACATGTTGTGTCAGGTGAGGCATATCTGTAGACCCCGAGAAGATTAAGTCTGTGGTGGAATGGAAGCCACCTAAGACCGTGACTGAAGTAAGAGCTTTTTGGGTTTAGCTGGATATTACAGGAAGTTTGTCCAAGACTTTTCCAAGATAGCCAAGCCATTAACTCAGTTAACGCAAAAGAATGAAAAGTTTGTTTGGACGAAAAGAGGGACCAAAGTTTTCAAGAATTGAAGCAAAGGCTTGTCTCTGCCCGATTTTGGTTTTGCCAAACCCCGAGAAACCCTACACGGTACACAGTGATGCTTCGAGAAATGGTCTCGGATGCGTTCTCATGCAAGAAGGGAAGGTGATTGCATATGCATCAAGGCAGTTAAGGCCACATGAGCAAATTACCCCACGCATGACTTGGAACTAGCCGCTGTTGTCTTTGCCTTGAAGATATGGAGACATTACCTATATGGACAACGGTGTGAGATCTACACCGACCACAAGAGTCTTAAGTATTTGTTCACCCAAAAGGAGTTGAACATGAGGCAGCGAAGATGGCTAGAGTTAATTAAAGATTACGATTTGGGGATAAATTATTGCCCGGGAAGGGTGAATGCAGTTGCCGATGCCTTGAGTCGCAAGAACCACGGGGAGGTCGCAACTCTTTTGACGGACCAGAAAGAATTGATTAAAGAATTTGAGAGGCTAAGCATTGAATTTGTTGGGCAAGACTTGGAAATGGAAATAGCAAATTTGGTGTTGGAACCAACTTTGTGGAAAGGATTAAAGAAGCCTTATGATGAAGTGATTCAAAGGATAAAGAAGGAAGTTCAGGAGGGAGATATACTGATTTTACATAGATGAAGATGACGTATAAGGATGAAAGGACGGTTGTGTGTGCCTGATGAAGAAATGAGGAAAGAAATTATGAGCGAAGCACACAATTCTGGGTACACGGTACACCCGGGAGGAACCAAGATGTACCAAGACCTTAAGGGACATTATTGGTGGAACGGAATGAAACGGGATGTGGCAGATTTTGTGATTAAGTGCCCAACATGCCAACAAGTGAAGGTGGAACATCAAAGGCCGGGTGGATTGTTAAAACCTTTGCCTATACCGGAATGGAAGTGGGACCAGATTTCTATGGACTTTGTTTGTGGTTTACCAAGGACACCGTCAGGTCATGATGCTATATGGGTTGTGGTTGACCGGTTAACTAAGTCTGCTCACTTCTTGCCAATAAGTATGACTTTCTCTATGGATAAATTGGCGAGACTTTATATGAAGGAAATCGTTCGCCTACATGGAGTACCGGCCGGGATTGTGTCGGATCGAGACCCGAGATTTGTGTCTAAGTTCTGGATAAGCTTGCAGAAGTGTTTGGGGACAAGTTGCATTTTAGCACAGCTTATCATCCCAACTGATGGGCAATCCGAAAGAACATTCAACTTTGGAAGATATGCTTCGGGCATGTGTGATGGAGTTCAAGGGAAGTTGGGAAGCGCACTTACCTTTGGTTGAGTTCGCCTACAACAATAGCTATCACTCGACTATCAAGATGCCGCCTTATGAGGCCTTATATGGACGTAAGTGTAGATCCCCGTTGTTTTGGGATGATGTTGAGAAGATAGTTCTTGGACCTGATCTTGTACAAGATGCCCGACAAGGTTCGGATAATCCAACAACGATGAAGGAAGCCAAGATAGACAGAAGAGTGGGCAGATTTAAAAAGAAGGATTCTTGAGTTTCAAGTGGGGATCATGTGTATTTAAAGATAAATCCTATAAAGAGTATTCACCGAGTCGCTCACAAGGAAAGTTGAGCCCTCGGTATATTGGTCCCTTTGAAGTGTTGGAACGGGTGGAGAGTTAGCATATCGCCTTGCCTTGCCACCAAATCTTTCGGGAGTGCATAATGTTTTTCATGTCTCTGTTCTTCGCAAGCATGTCTCCGACCCGGATCAGATCATAGAATTGGAACCAGTGTTACTAAAGGAAAACCTCACGTATGAGGAGCACCCGGTGCAGATCTTGGATACAAAGGTACAAAAATTAAGGAGTAAGGAAATTAAGTATGTAAAGGTCCTTTGGAGGAATCATACACACGAGGAAGCAACTTGGGAAGCGGAAAATGAGATGCGGCAGAAGTATCCAAACCTGTTTAAAGAATCAGGTAAGCCGTTCAAGTTTTGAGGACAAAACTTTGTTTAAGGTGGGTAGGTTGTAAACCCCGGTTTTCTTAGTAACTGAGTAAGCTCCGTAAATCGGAAATCAAAACCCTAAATAGGATTAGTACAAGTAACCTAGAAACCCTAATTCCGGCTTTTCTTAGATTTCTATATAAAAGAACCTCTATAAGATAAATTAATGCGGATTATTGTTTTATAGTATATTTCGAACCATACAAAATTTTGATTTCGAAAAATTTTCTATTCCGAGCTTTCCCGAGCTTCATTACGGAAAAGCGAGCCCCGGAACTAGAAACTCAGAAAAATTTCCAATACTCGTTAGAACCGAATTTATAAGGATTTCAAAAATATATTTTTCATAATTTTTCGGCTTACGAAAAATACAGTTATAGCCTTTTTCGTATTCCATTACTATCAGAAATTAAATTGTCTTGTCAACTATTCCTCACTATTCATAAAGTACCACCTAGTCTACCTATTAGCCTACCCTATAAGTCTAACCCTTACCATCACTCAAATCAACTCCTTCTTTCCGTAACTTTTGTCCCTTAACTTCTCTTATACTCTTAACATTTATACATCAAGTTAAATCAATCAAATAAAGCAAAATTTTCAAACTTTTCCCTTCCCTTACAAGCTCCTTGGTCGGCGTGAAAATGGCCCCCCCTCCATGCTTCAATTTGAAATTTTCTTCTTTATTTAACCTAATCTCATTCCATATAAATACTACATTTTCTCTCTCTTTCTTCATTCCTCACTTTTTCAAACTTTTGAAAAGTGAAAAGCTCTCAAAAATCCTCTCCTTTTCTCTCTTGGCCGAAACCTCCTCAAGGCCACAACACACACACATACAACTTTCCATTTCTCTTTATATCTCCATTCCACTTCAAGTAAGTAAAGTTCCACTTCTTCCCACTCATAAAACTTTGTTATGGCTAAGTGATTTTTGGATATTTCAAGTCCATGTCCCCATGATCTTTTAGTAGGGACAATGAGATATCAAAACAAAAATCCCGAACCATTACAAAGTGGATCTAACTTTTAAGGAAGCTTTCATACCAAAAGCTTTACTTTTATTCATCAAAAAGTCTTTTAAACAAATGATCTTCTATAAAAATATGGTTTTTATGTTTTTAAAACTCATTTAAGCATTTGATAAAGTAGATCCATCATGTTGCTACTCACATTCATGTAGATATACTAGATCTCATCTTTATGTTGAGTTTATGTGCATTTATGGTCATAAATGCTTTTGTCTTGAGTAAATAACTTGCTAGGATGTAGATCTATAGGTAGATGAGTTAATGAAACCAAAAAGGAAAAGTTTTTGTTTGAAATACTCAAAGTCAAATTCGTATGGTTTTAAAGGCCTATTTTGAAAATCCTTTTATCAACTTCAAAACATGTATTTTACAAGAAAAATGAAGCCTTTAGGTGGTAGATGGTGTTTGAGGATATTTTCCATAAGTTTAAATGGGTTTCTACCAAAGGAAATGTTTAAAACAAGAGGTGAAGTCCAATAGAAATTTTGAGTTGAAAATCTTGTAGGCCAAATTCGTAATAATGGATAGATGGTTAGAAAACGCTAGTTTTCCAACTTCAAATATGGTATTTTCTTAAATAAATAGAGTCCTTAGGGTATAGGTAAAATAAATACACAAAGTTCTAAGCATAAAATGCTTTTTCCTCAAGAGAATCAACTTGAAAATGAATTTTTCTAAATTCGGATTTTTGGACAAATCCTATTTGAAAACCTATTTACAAAGTGTAGAATGCAAGTTTTTATGTAGAAATGAAGGCTTGGGTAATAGGTCTAATAAAGACTTAATTTAGATAAAGATAAATTGATATTTCTTAAAGAAATAACCTCAAAACAAATGAGATAGTCAAAGTTAGTAAACTAGTTTTTCTTGAAAGTGTATAATCATGGAGTTACACAAGTAAGAAGTTTCTAATTTTTCCTTTTTGTAAATAATTTCAAAAGCATGCATGCATCAAGTTTATATCATATCATTCATGATAGGAAATCATCTATATTGCATGAGTAGTTGAACTACATGCTAGAAACATCACAAACATCCACAAAAAGTATTTTTCGGAATTGGAGTCTTCGGACGACCAGAACTGTTTCCTCTGTTTGGTGACTTAAATATTTTCGAAACTTGAAAATAATATTAGGAATAGATAGATCTTTCGAAGTAGATAGAAATCGATATATTTATATGCTCAATTCCGAGTCAAAATGAGTTAGATATGGTCATTAAAGTTAGGACTTTATCTTATGTGGAAATTGACGAACTTAGTAGTTAGAATAGTTAAGTTATTAGAACCTTATGAGAAATACTCATTGAGGGTATTCTTTGTACTTAGGTGACTTGGAGGAAGGGTTACCACTCCCCGAGGACTATTACGACTAGTGGATTTCACTACATGGACAAGTGAGTTCATTTCTCAATTAATTATGCTCTTGGGTGTGCTTGTAGTAGTAGTGGCATTAGACTTAGGAAAAGATAAAATTGTGATTGAATGGTGATCTAAACTTGTATGAATGAACTGTAAGTGTATCGAGGCAAGCTTTGTTGCAATAACTTGTATGAGCTAGTATAGATTTGGAGTGTCTGAAATCTGTATGATCACTTTTAAAATTATCTAATTAATATGCCATGGTTATATGAATAAATTGTACAATCATATCACGTAGTGAGTCACATTGCATTACGAGAATGCTTTTGGTGGGAACAAAAGTATGATCGGGAGGCAGCAGGTCTTTAATGAAGGGGACTAGGGTTGCATGACTTATGGACCACCCCATTCAAATAATGAAAGCTATGGTTGCATGACTTATGGACCAACATTAAAATTGTGGTTGCATGTCTTATGGACCAACCCACTTAAGATTGGGACTATGGTTGCATGTCTTATGGACCAACATTGGAACTGTAGTTGCATGACTTATGAACTACCCCAAACCCGAATGGAGGGCGTAAATCCGTTCACTTATGACTACCGGAAAGTCATATGCTTGCTTGCTCATTTGCTTGTGCATTCATATGGTTGCTTAATTATAACTTGCTTGTATAGATATTTTAAGCTTGATCGAGTATGTTACTTGGAAATGAATCTCACTAAGCAATTACTTATACCCCAATAGTTTTTTGTTGCAGTGTCCCTATTTTTGGTTGTTTCGAGAGGACACTTTGTGCAGGTTTATCACATTGGATTAAAGAGCTTTTGAGGAAGTCGGGACCTAGTATAGGCGTGGACTTCTAGGAAAAACCTCTTTAATGTAAACTCAGATATGTGTAAATTGGAGCTAGATGATGAAGACTCCCATTATTTTGGCGGGGGTATGCCCCCTTGGTTTTTTTTGTAAAATTTAACTACTTATCTGTTGTGATTTCTATTCTTAATGCCATGTATGCTTTCTTAAGACTACTCGATTCAAAGTGTGATCCCAAAAGTTGTGTAAGTACACCTTGCACCCGATAGGTAAACTTATGGGATGACTAAGGATGTCATACTTAAGTTTAAATATCGAGTGTGGTGGACTGTCGCGTTTAGGGTACCCTTTGGGGCGTGACAAACGAGATCCTGTCTAGCCAGAAGTCACACTTGGAAAACTTGGCATACAATTTATGTTCCCTTAAGGTTTTTAATACCATGCGAAGGTGCTCTTCGTGTTGCTCCCTCATCTTCGAGTAAATCAAAATATCATCAATAAACATAATCACACACTTATCCAGCAAGGGTTTATATACCTAATTCATCAAGTCCATAAAGGTAGCAGGAGCATTTGTTAATCTAAAAGACATCACTAGGAACTCATAATGTTCATAACGAGTTCGAAAAGCAGTTTTTGACATATCTTCGGGTCTGACTCTTAATTGATGATACCCCAAACGTAGATCAATCCGTGAAAATACACTTGCTCCTTGTAACTGATAAAAAAGGTCATCAATCCTTGGAAGTGGATACTTATTCTTGATGGTAACTTTATTCAACTCCCGATAATCAACATATAACCTCATTGATCCATCCTTTTTCTTGACAAATAGCACAGGTGCACCCATGGTGACACACTTGGTCTTATGAATCCATGGTCCAAGAGTTCTTGTAATTGCCTTTGTAATTCCTTTAACTCAATAGGGGCCATACGGTAAGGGGCTTTGGATATCGGCTCAGTGATCTGCACCAAGTCAATCTCAAAATCAATTTCTCTCTTAGGAGGCAAACTTGGTAGCCCATCCGGAAAGACATCGGAAAATTCCTTGACAACTATTATATCCTCAATCTTAGGTAATCTTTCCTCTTTTTCCATTGCATTGAGAAAAATTTCACTTTCAATCTCAACCTCTCCATTCATGATCAACTCAAATGAGCCTAGGTCTGTTCCTCTTGAAGATATGGTCTCACCCGTGAACTCAACATCCAATCCATTAACATCTTTAAAATTCACTTTCTTCTTTCGACAGTCTACAACGGCTTTAGAAATGGCTAACCAACTCATTCCCAAAATCACTTCATATCTACTGATCTCCAAAACCATTAAATCATACCTCGTATCATGTCCATGAATCTCCATTGGACAATCCTTTAACATCTCATTTGTTGTCATAATGCTTCCAGTAAGGGTCTTAACACGAAAGCTAGAGGTAACAGTGACTATTGGTAAACCAACTTGTCTAGCCAATCTGGTGGTGATAAACGAGTGTGTGGCTCCCGTGTCAAACAAAGCATAGGCGATCACTTTAGCTACCCATATGTGTCCTACGTCCAACACTTACTAATCACTAACTTCATACCATCCTAATTTATCTTCCTAACTTCTTTAACTTAACTGAGCTTGTTTTTCTTTCGTTAAACTTGAATCTTAACAACTTAAAAACAACAGATAAACAAGAGCAAAAAGTAGGAGATGTACCTGTAACAAGGCCGAAGTCCGGACCACTATCCTCCTTGAAAGCAGCCAATCCGCAATCTTTATCTCCCATCTCCTCGCATACCCATTGTCCTTCGAGGTTATAGATCCTTATCCCATGCATGGCTGACCCAGAGTGGCTACCATTATTTCCACCGATCCCATTCCTTGGTCTTGCCACTGTTGATCCTCCAAAAGATCTAGCTAGAGCATCCTTCCTCTATAGGCACTCATTGGCAAAGTGACCCCTTTGCTTGCAGACAAAACATATGGTGGTGGCCTTCTTTGGACAATCAATAATCTTGTGAGATGAATCGCCACAGAAATAACACTTATCCTTTAACTTTGGGCATCTCTTGGGGTAGTGATCCCCCTTACATTTCCAATAACTAATACCTTTAGGGGTAAGCTGTCCCCCCACTAGTGTTACTCTTAAAGCTATAAGACGGCTTGAACTTCTTTTGAGAGAATCTAGATGTTAATCCTCTATAAAACTTCCTTCCAAAAACCGAAGGCATCTTTTCTACAGTCTTGCCCCTTCTCTTTTTAGCCCTTTCCACTATCCGGGCCCTTCCACTAACCCTTTGAAAGATCTAATATCCAATTCTTCCATCCTTATCCTCAATTCCTCATCTAATTCGTTCAAGAAAACTTGTCTTTTCAGCTCATCGCTATACTTGTATGAATCCGGAGCATATTGCAGCAACCTACTTAATCCAGTTTCATATTGCTCCACTGTTCGGCCCTTCTGAGCAATGTGCAAGATATCCGTACTAAATTGTACCCGAAAACTTCTTCGGAAGTAGTTTTTCCAAAAACTCATGACGGAACCTTTCCCAAGTGACCGGTGGCATGAGCTCTCTTTGCTTAAAGTTCCACCAAACTCTCGCATTGAGCCTGAGCATATAAGTGTCGTAATCAACTCTCAGGTGGTGTGGCACCTCAAAAGCATTGAAGGATCGCTCTATCTAAGCTAACCAATCCTCAGACTCATCCGGTCTTCCAAAAGCCTCTTCAAAATATCTATTACTCTTAATGAACTCAGGTAAGGAGCTCTTGTATGGCCTCATTGGTGATGGAGGAGGCAAGGGCGTAGTATGAGAATGTGCGCTTTCCTATGCCGGCATCCCTATAGAAGCTTGTGGTGCCGGTGGTAGCGGAGCTGGAGCTAGTGCTTGTCCCAGTAGAGTCTGCCGAAGTGCTTCTAGCACTTGAATCATTTGTGCAATCTATCCAAGCATGGCTTGCAAGGCTACCTGAGTAGCATCAGCAGGAGGGTTTGGAGGTGGGGCAGCTTATTGCCCTTCTTCCATATTAGGTTGGTTGGAGGCGCTTTCCTCCTGACGTCTCCTTCTCCTACTACGGCTGTTGCAAATTTTATTTTGTCTAGTTAAGTAATCTTCTCAATATTTTATTAATGTTTTCAAATGAGAAAGCAAAAATAAAGGGAATTGTAGTAAAAGCGGAAAATAAAAGTACAAAAAGAAAATCAGGAATTTAAATAATAAAATCTTGAAATCATAAAGCATAACTACAACTTTATAAAAATTTAAACAACACGTGCAAAAATCCTCATAAACGAAATTCAAGTAAAATTCTGCGTTCTAAGCAACAACGAAACAACCAACATTTAATAATAACAATGTAATTCTAACAACAATCAAGACCACCTAAGCGATATTCTATGAGAGTCTCATTAGGTCGCCTATGGGTGTTTTGCGATGCTAAGCCGATTGCTTCCTAGTGGTTGCTATCCACAAGAGTTAGGAAATAGGATTCTAAGTCTCATACCATGGTCATTATCCTATCTAAGTCATCCTTGTTAATTCTATTCTATCTTTTCTTTTTATCCCTCTTTAAGGCTGTTTAGTTGTAGTTATTATTGTAAACTCTTAACCATGCTCTAATACCAACTTAAACTGTCACGCCCTAAAGGGTATCGAAAACGCGATAGTCCACTACACTCAATATTTAAACTTAAGTATGAAATCCTTAGTCATCCCATAAGTTTACATGTCGGGTGTAAGGTGTACTTGCACAATTTTTAGGATCACACTTTGAATCGAATAATCTTAACAAGGCATACAATAGCATTAAGAATAGAAATCACAACAAGATAAATAAGTTAAGTTTTATAAAAGTCAAGGGGGCATACCCCCGCCAAAAATAATAATAGCAGTCTATCCAGTCTAAAACCATATTACAAATGTTAGGGTTTATGTTAAAGAGATTTTCCTAGAAGTCCACACCTCTAGCTAGGTCCCGACTTCTTCAAAAGCTCCTTTATCCAAAAGATAACCCTGTGAAAAGTGTTCTCTCAGAACAACCAAAAATAGGAACACCACAACAAAACTATCAGGGTGTAAACCCCAGTTTTCCTAGTAATCAAGTAAACTCAGGAAACCGAAAAGCAAAACCCTAAATCGGTCTAGTTTAAGCTTAGTGAGAGAAGCTTAAAAACCTAGATCCGGCTTTTCTTTGATTTCATAACAAAAGAAGTTTTATAAAGTAAATTAATGTGAATTATTTTTTTAAAGTATATTTCAAACCTTAGATAGTTTTAATTTCAGAAAAATTTCTATTCCGGGCCTTCCCGAGCTCCATTACGGAAAAATAAGCCCAAAAACTAGAAACTTAGAAAAATATTCCGAATACTCTTTAGACCCAAAATTTTGTAAGGATTTCAAAAATATAAGTTTTATAATTTTCTGGGCTATAAAAATTATAGTTATAGCCTTTTCCCGTATTTTTTTTTTACTATCGGTAAAGTAGATGTCTTGTCTACTATTTACCCTATTCACAAGTACATCCTACACTACACACTACCCATGCCCTAGTCTTACATCCTTACAACTACTCATTATATTTTCTTTTCCAAGAAATTTTTGTTTCCTACTAAATTATTACATTTATTACATTTTATTACATAAATTACAAATTCAAACAAAATTAAATCATTCCCTCTCTCTCTCATTTGATGGCTAGTGAACCCCCTATTTTTCCCCCTTAAATTGTTTTATTTTTCTTCTTTTATTAATACAAACAAATCCTAATTTACTTAATATATAAACTCATTTTCATTCTCTCTCTTCGTTTCTGCTCTTTCAAAATTTGTAACAAAGTAAAAACTCTCTCTTTTCTCTCCTTTGTGCCGTGAACCCCAACCTCCCCTCACACACTCACTTTAAGTCCATTTCTTCTTCATTTCGTCATCAAATCTCTCCTTAGGTGATGATTTTTAGCTTTATTACTACTTAATCTTGTAATGGCAAGATGATTCATGTGTGTTTTCACTTTAAATCCCCATGAGTAAGTGCTAGGGATAAAAAAATGCTGATACATGAATATCAAGCCATCACAAGATAGATCTTGTGTTTAATGAGCTTTTGTTGAAATATTATCATGTTCATGCATGTAAAAGTATAGATCTTGCATGAAAAAAATATGTGTTCATGTTTTTAAACTCTTTTTCATGCACTAAAAGTAGTAGATCTAGCACTTAGGCACTCATATTTTTCTTGACATTCATGTTCATTTAGATATTTTGTGTTTTCATGCATTAATGCCCATAAAAGGCTTAGTCTTGTATGTATAAATGTGATAGTTGGTAGATCTTTATGAAGATAAGACAAGGAACTTGAAAAGAAAAGGTTTTTGTTAGGAATGTTCAAAAGAAAATTCGTATGATTTTCAAGATCTATTTTAAAAACCCTTGTAACCACTTTGAAACTCATATTTTATATGAAAAATGAAGGGTATAAGTAATAGGTATCATTAAGTAATGATTTTTATAAGTTGAAATGAGTTTAGATATGAGTAATGTGTAAAACAAGTAGTGGAATCAAGACAGAAAATTTTGAGTTAGTATTCAACTTGTAAAAATTCGTAACTTTGGATGATGCCTAAGTAAACACCTAGTATTCAAGATCAAAATGAATGTTTTATGTGTTAAATAAAGTCCTTAGGTAGTGGATATAATAAAGCCTTAAATTTTGATGCATTATACAAGTTTTCTCAAAGGAATCATTTAAAAAGTCGATTTTCTAAAATTCGGATTTTTGAGAAAAGCCTATTTAAAAACATACTTGCAAAGTGAAAAATATAAATTTTTATGTAGAAATGAGGGTCTTGGATAGTATAGATGATGAAGACTCATTTTTATTTAGATAACAAGAAAATTCTAAGAATGAAATCCCAAAACACTAGTGAGATGTCAAATTGAAAAAAATTGGATTTTCAAGAAGTAGTTAATGTTGGAGTCTTGTAAGATTTAGGAGTTTTCAAAGTTTCCTCTATCAAAAATCATCAAGATCATGCATATATTGGACTCATCACATGTCATTCATGTTAGGAACTTATTCATATTTTATATATACATAAATCGTCAACTAGATACATTTTAAACAAGTTCAAAACAATTTTTCGGAAATGGAAAAGGTTACTGATCAGATCTGATCCCTCTTTTCCGTGACCTAAATGTTTTCAAAACTTGAAAATAATATTAGAAATAGATAGGTCTTTCGAAGTAGATAGAAATCGATATAAAGTTTGTGAAATTCCGAGTTAAAATGACCAAGTTATGGCCGTTTTAAGTTGGAACTTCCGCAAATAGCGAGAATCACGATTTTATTTAGTTTTGATACATAGTTTGGACTAGTTAAGTGATGAATTTATCATTAGGGTATTCTCATTTGGTAGGTGATTCCGAGACCGACAAATCCCTACCACCCGATTATTACTACTAAGATACCGGCGTACCATGGTCGAGTGAGTATCACTTTCAATTTCAATTATTGCTTGTGATTGTAATGATAGCTGCACTAGTTGCTTAGCAAAGACAAAAATGAATATGCATGATGGGGTAGAATGGGAATTATATTTTCTGCTATTGTTATGTGAAGTTGAAATTAAAGAATATCGAAATCAGGTGATAATTCATTGCTTGTATAGAAAGGAGCTAGAATTGATTGTCTGCGAGTATTGCTTGATCACTTAAAAGAATTAGTATAATTGATTATTAGACATCAAAGATAAACTTGAACTCATTCATATCACGATGGGGATGGAGCATTAGCATTTGTTGGTTTTTCGTGATCCATAAAACGAATATAGTTGGTTAATAGTGATCCATAAATGAATATAGTTGGTTGACCATGAGCTTAGACGGTGTCGTACCGCAGGATTCGTTAATCTGCTAACCCGGGATGGAGGGCGCAAGTCCATCCACATATGATTTCTGGCTGGTCATATGTTTTTTGAATTCACATGTTTGATGCATTTCATTTGACTGATTAATCATTTGCTTGAATGTTATGTTTTAATTGTGATATGGAAGTTTTCACTCACTAAGCTAGTGTAGCATATGCCCCTATAGTTTTTATTTGTTGTAGCATGAGTTTATTTGGCTTAGGCCAAGGCAGGCTACAGCTCAGGTTCAGGAGCTAGGCGTTTCCTTTAGAAGTTGTATTCAGTTTTGTTTAGACTTCGACAGGAAACCAAAAAGACTCTAGATGACTGTAATGGACCTCTAATATTCTTTTGTGGGGGAATGCCTTTTAGACTTTGTAACTTTTATATATGTGTTTTGATTTATTATCTAAGGCTATCGAATGCCGCATTAAACTTCTTAACTCCATTAAATAGAGTATTCTATTATCATAAAGGAATACCTTACATCTATACAAAACTCCTGAAGGACTCGGATAGTAATTCGAGAGTCTTATATGGCATGTGGAGGACTGTTACGTTTAGGATACCCCTATGGGGCGTGACAACAACAATATATAACAGACAAGTTATTAGCAACCATATGAAATGCACAAACACATGAGCATGCAATACACAAGACCGTCCAGAAATCTTATGTTGAATGGATTTACGCCCTCCATTCGGGGTTAAGTGTTTCGGGCCCATACAACCAACATTTAAATTCGTCTCACTTCTTATTGTGGTTGATACAGGTGCCCAGCCACCACTTTTAAATTTTACTATGGTTGATACAGGTGCCCATCCACACACATTTTCAATTCCGGCCTATACGCCATCATTCGATTTTACAGGCCCCTCGTTGCCTAATTATTATGTCTTCTTCCCACAAATGTATAATAACCTATGCAATATGCCTCACTATGTGATATGTATGTACAGTTTATTCATATAATTGTGGCATGTTAATTAAGTAGATTTAGTGTGATCATAGAAAATTTTAGATAATCCAAGTCTATACTAGCTCATACAATGATTTTTCAACAAGTCTCGTCTTGATATACTTATCATTCATTCAACCAAGATTAGATCACTAATCATCATAATTTTATCTTTTTTTAATTCTAATGCCACTACGATTACAAGCACATATATGAGCACAACTATTTAAGAAATGAACTCACTCGGCCATGGAGAGAAATCCACTAGTCGTAGTAGTCCTCGGGGAGTGAAAATTCGTCCTCCAAATCACCAAAGTACAAGGAATACCCTCAATGAGTATTTTTCATAAAGTTCTAATAAACTTAACAATTCTATTTACTAAGTTTGTCAATTTTCGCCTAAGTTGAAGGCCTAACTTAAAATGGTCATATCTAACTCAATTTAACTTGGATATGCGCATAGTATATATAGATTTCTATCTACTTCAAAAGATCCATCCATTTCTCAATTTAAATCAAACATATAAGGTCATTTGAGGGTTGAAAAACCACTGTACAGCAGGGTTACGAATTTCTAGTTTTGAGTTATTGTTGAAAATTGTTACTTTTTTCCATTTAACTTTTTAGATCAACTTATATTGGTTCTACACTTGTAAAGAAAACTTATAGCCAATGATAAAGAATTAAGTGCTTGTATGATCATCAAGATATCATCCAAATGAAAATTCTAAGAATCTACCTTTGCAAAAACCAAAATTTTAAGTTGAAACTCATTTTTTTGTTTTGAGAAAAATCCTTTGCTAAAACTAACATGACTCAATGAAACAAATTTTCTTATGTCACCTATTATCAAATCATTCCATTTTCCACATAAAACTCTTTTTTTGAAGGCTAAAATAAGGTTTTCAAAATTCATCTCTTCCAAAATCCGAATTTCCTTCTTGAGTTTTAGAATGAAAATAAGACCTAGACTTGTCTTTTACAAAACTCTCTATTTTAGAAATACCATTTAGGAAAACTCATCTAAACTTATGAAAATCCAATCCTTAGGATATCTATACCAAGAGCCCATTATATTTTTGTCTAAATCTTCATTTTGGGGTTAGATAATAGGTTTTAAAAATGGGCCTTTGCTTAGATCCGAATTTTCAAAAATTGTTTTTGAATATATCTCTTGATAAAATCCATCAAGACTCATGAAAAACTATCCTTTACATATGCTATCTTAAGAGCCTTCCATTTCTCAAATAAAATCTTCCTTTTTTAGTTGTAAAACATGTTTTAAACCATGTCTTGGCCTAAATCCGAAAGTAAGATTTTTATTTTGAAAGTAACTTTTGAAAATCACCTTTGATCCTTGTAAAAAGAAGTCTTGATGATATACATCCACTAAACCTTCATTTTCTCAACTAAAACTCCCATTTTGAGACTTGGAAGAGGGTTTTTAAATATAGGTTTTGCCAAGATACGAATTTCACTATTTTTACTCAAGTTCAAATCTAAACTCATAACATGAACATGAATATAAAAGAAATACATGGTAGTAAGTTCTAAACCTATAGATCTTAAACATAACCAAAACTTCATAAAAATTAAATCTACAAAGTATAATAAAAATATGAAGATAATAAAGTCTTAAAGACAACAAATATAGCAATATTATTATAGATCATCAACAAGAGGAGTGTTTCAAAGTTTTGGCATCATCATCTCTAGCCTTTGATGCATGAAACCTTCATATAATCAACCTATAGTATCTATGGAAGCTTAAGAAGAAGGATTTACTCAAGGATCTTCAAGAATGGAGTATGGAAGCAAGAAATGGAAATGGGGGCAGCTTGTATTCTCTTGCAAGAACAAAGGAAAGAAAGGAATAAAGAGAGGAAAAAGAGAGCAAAAGAGGTAGGGTTTGCAAAGAGAGAAAGTGCGCAAGTATAAGGCTTTAAAATAGAGAGAGTGGTGCATTAAATGAGTGTTAATTAATTGAAAGAAAAAAAAAACAAGGCAGAAATGGGGAGGGGCTGCATGTGAATATCAAAGGGGAGAGAGAGAGTGTTTAGTTAGTTTGTAACTTAAATTTTGAATGTGTAACTTGTGTCATTTAATGTGCTAACTAAAAGAGACTTTAATTCATTAAATAAATCATTAAAATAAAAGAAAAGTGGCTATTTTTTGGAGTGTGGTCAGCTGCCATTTGTGAGGAAATGAAGTGTAGAATAAGTAAAAGAAAACTTGAATATTATGTAGAAATGACAATTGAAGTGTAGTTGAAGTATGGGTTGAAAAAGCTTTTTTTATTAAGAAAAATATATAAAATAAAATTAAGGAAAATATTTTTAAAGAAGTGGCAGAATTTTCATAAATAAAATTAAATAATTAGTTGCATTATTTTAGTATTTCAATAAATATGTTACCGGTAGGGCCAAAATATGCTTATATAAGTTATAACTGATATTTTTAGATTCTGAAATATTATGAACTCGATATTTTTGAAATCCTTATGAAAATACAAGTCTAAAAATATTAAAGATATATTTTTAATTTTCCGAGCCCCGGGGCACACTTTTCAAAAACAGTATCCAATCGGGTTCGAAATAAGCCGAAAATAAACCAATCTAATATTTTTAAGAAATCAAATATTATTACGGACTATTCTACACACTTTACTTAATTTTCTACTTCTTGGTTTACGAACACGGAATTTCTGGATCTAAACTGTAGGGTTTAACTTGTGATTCGTTGACTTAAGGTTTTCGGTTGACTTCCTAGTTTATGGTTAAGGCTTAGGATTACTCTAAAAACCAAGGGCTTACAGGTGCAATCATTACAGAACATATGTCATGAATAAAGTAAAGAGCACTTATTCAACAATTTAAACATCCTAAACAAACTCATACTTTGCTGAGCATCTCAAATTCCACAAACTCCACTTCATGTTACCCTTCCCCCACACTTAAGATATACAGTGACCACACTGTTCTAAACAGAGCAAAGAGAAAAAGTAACATATAAAGTAAGAAAAATTGAACTTCCTTAAGAGTTCCAGCAAGATCATGGACAGGCATTTCAAAAATAAAAGTTTTGCTTGCAAGAAGCTTCCTTGTGAGAAATACAAAAGAAAAACAAAAAGAGAAAATAAAAGCAAAAAGATAAAGAAAAAAGAAGTTAACCACTTAAAGATAAATTAGCAATCATGAGTCTACCTACAGGAACTTAGGTGCTCAACGAATATACAGACCAGATCAAAGAAAATATAAAGAAAAATCGAAGTGACCTAGCAGGGACTCTAGCTCTCGGGCTCAATATTGAGGCTTCTACTTTCCTTAGGAGAAGTATCATAATGCATCCGGTGGCCTACCTCTGGAATGATGCATCACATCATATCCTTCATGGTCTAGAAAATCATTCTTCTAAACCCCTTGTTCTTCTTTTTTTCTTGCTTCAGGGCATCCTAAATTCGATCTTAGCCTTTTTCTAATCTATTTAGGGTATTCATCACCCTATCCATGTCAGATCCAAACGAAGGAACTAATGAAGGAGCAGGAGGAGGACGAGGAGATAATGAAGATGGTAAATCAATAGAGGTATCGCCAAGAAAGATATCCTCACCTATAGGTGGTGGCACTCCTCTAGGAACTTTAAGCAAGCCCCAACCCCTAAAAGGAGCAGAAGTAATTTTCTTGCTTGGTATCTCCACATCCCCTATAGGCTCCTGGAAAACAGCCATGCCTTTCAACAGCTTGGTAATGTAGCCTCCACAAAACAAGAACTTAGTTCTTGGGTCATCAGCTTGCTAGAAGATAAAATTAGCAATCTTCACTCCAAGATCAATTTTATGATTTGCAATGAGACTATAAAGATAAAACATGTCAAACGAAGTCACCTTGCTATGACTGGTCTTCTTGCATCTCACTGTATAAGCAAGTATGTGGTGGAGAAGCCGCTGTTCCACTTTAGCAAAAGTGGAGGCAATTGATTTGGATGCAATGAAGACATCCTGCAAAGGAACTATCAACTCAAGCCAATAAGCTTCTTGTGCCATCGCATTTGCTCCTTTTGGCTAGGTGTTCTTGAGCTCTAAATTATCCTACTCACTTTCATATAAGCCTAAAACTCGCCCCATAGCTTTTAATATGATCTCATGGATCTGCCCATAAGCTTGGAAAAAAAAACTTAGAATTTTCTCATTCTGATTCTGCTTTCAATTTTGGAGAGAACTTCAAGAGTTAAATTTTTGTAAGCCGGTTCCCTCCATCTAAAAATTTGTAGCCAAGTTGGATCTCGAATCAAATCAAGTACCTGATCTCTAATGCCAAAATCATCAAGTAACTCTTAATCCATATATTGAGAGTTCATGAACTCCATCTTCATGAGGCACTTTTTGCGATCCTTGGCATACTATTGGCTTGAGAGGACATTTCGAGACTATGAACTAGATGACGACGGCTCAGTAGTGCGTTGCTTCTTCTATTTTGGAGCCATATCTGTAAATAAAACTAAATATTAACACCAATGGAACTGAAATGATGTGCAAAATATAGCAAAAGCTAGATCATGAAGATAAGATAGTTGATCCCTTGTTTGGTTGTTTTTTTTTTTTTTTGTTTTAGAAACATAATTATAGGGAAGTGAGTGGCAACACTCCAAGATATATGCCTATAACCGGATTTATAAAAAAAAAAAAATTTGGACCCTAGGCACAACAGATGGTCAAAATAGATCAAAGGATTGAAGTAAAAAGTCAACACTTGCAAATGTATCAATTCAAAGCAGGCAGTGCTGAGATGAGCATTGGATTTGAATGGTTGCAAAATTCACATTTAATGAGTGCAAAGCACATATGAGACATGGACAAATGAGCAGCATGTTGCCAAGGCAACACAAGTTCATGCATAGTGAACTAAGGGCATCAAGGAGAAGACACACAAAGGCAAACTGTTCTAAT
This sequence comes from Combretum micranthum, assembly GCA_024138025.1. NCBI lineage: Eukaryota > Viridiplantae > Streptophyta > Magnoliopsida > Myrtales > Combretaceae > Combretum > Combretum micranthum. The sequence continues at coordinate 47,427 of JAMXBD010002589.1, forward strand.
AAAAAAATTGAGGTTCAATTTGTCACCCGTGTGGACTTGAAGCATGCAAATTACACAATTTCACTAAAAGCCCCAATTTTTTTTGTCAAAAATTAAAATGGAACTGTGTAAACCTTAGTTCATCAATTTGATTTAATTCGTGCTAATGGAATAATCTCAACAATGTAAGTCTCATGCATTTAACCATGTTCATCAAATTAACTCCAAAAATCAGCAAACAATCACTTAAACCAAACCCAACTACAATCCAAACTCCAATCATCGACTTTTATAGCTCATCCCCAAATTTGCAGCACCAACACAAATCCAATTCTCCACCATCAAGAAATTCATATATGATGACAAGGAAATTGAGAGAAAGGAAAACTTACTTGATTTGCAACTATGTGATCCAATCGAAGAGATGAGGGACTGTTGAGAGAGAGTGTGCTAGGGAAAGTAAAGAGAGTAAACAAATGAGAGATATAAAGAACATAACCTGTTTAATCTAGAATTGTAGGTCCTACACCGACCATTTTATCGACTACACCGATAGCGTACAAGCCAGTGTTCTAATTTCCAAATTCTTGGCGAGAGCAAATGTCTGGCAGCTTTTAGATTTACACAGCCAACGTATAGGTCTACGCCAGTAAAGTACATCGGTAGTGTTCAAATCCCAACACCCGATGTTCGTTAAGTTGAAAAAGTACTTCAGAAAGTTTAAGCCGGAAGGAACGCCGGCGGCGTTGTATACGAAATGCTTGTGTAATAATTTTGTAAATAATTTTTTTTAAATTCTCTCCCAGTAATCTATGTGACTCTAATAAAATAATTAGCAGTTTAAAGAAAATACTTACCTTCCATTCCTTAGAGCTTACATAAGTGCTTCCTTGCTCTCTAATGGATTTTTCCTTATCTGTTAAAGCTCAAAGACGGATTTCTATGATTTGCATACTAAAAATTGGTAAAAACAAAACAAAAATAAAAAATTAGACATGGATTGCCTCCCAAGAAGTGCTTAGTTTAAAGTAGCTTAGCCCGACTTTTTTTTTTTTTTTGTTTAAACTCACCTTAGACCTTGAAGATCCAAGTCCTTCTTACTTGCCTCCACAAATCTCCTCTCCCAAAAGTGTTTCAATTGATGACCATTGACTTGGAACGGCTCCTCTCCATCTTTCTTGATCGCAATCACTCCATAAGGAAGTACTTTTGCGATCTCAAATGGCCCCGACCACCTAGACCTTAGCTTACCAGGAAAAAGCCTTAATCGAGAGTTATAGAGTAAAACTTTTTATCCTTCCTCGAACTCTTGATATAAGATTTGCGTATCATGCCACTTCTTAGTTTTCTCCTTGTAGATATGAGCATTCTCAAAAGCATCATTACGAAACACATCCAACTCATTCAATTGGAGTAACCTGTGGTTCTTAGCAGATTACCTATCAAAGTTCAAAAACTTTACAGCCCAGTAAGCTTTGTGTTCCAATTCCATAGGGAGATAACAAGCTTTTCCATGTAGCATACGATATAGGAACATTCTAATAGGATTCTTGTAAGCAGTTCGGTAGGCTCAAAGTGCATCATCAAGCTTTAGCGACCAATCCTTCCTTAATGAATTGACCGTTTTTTCAAGGATTCACTTAAGCTTTCTATTAGATAGCTCCACCTGACCACTTGTTTGAGGATGATAGGGTGTGGCCACCTTATGTCTCACTCCATACTTTGCAAATAAACTATGGAATTGTTTATTGTAAAAGTGAGTTTCTCCATCACCGATAATTGCCCATGGTATCGCAAACCTAGTGAAAATTTATTTTGAAGAACTTAAGTACTCCTCGTGCATCATTAGCAGGTAGAGCAACAGCTTCAACCCACTTGGATACATAATTAACTGCAACAAGAACATACTTATTATTGAAGGATGATGTGAATGGTCCCATAAAGTCTATCCCCAAACATAAAAAATTTCTATCACTGGGATCCCATACTATGGCATCTCATGCCGCTTGGAAATATTCCCTGTTCTTTAACATTGATCACAACTCTGCATATATGCTCTACAATCATTGAACAGAGTGGGCCAGTAAAATCTACATTGAAGTACTTTGGCAACAATTTGTTCAGCGCCAAAATGATTACTAGCTTCTCTATTATAGTAGTGATAAAGTATATCGACAATTTCAGATGCAGGTACACATCTCTTAATTACTTGGTCGGCACAACTTTTAAAAAGAAATGGCTCATCCTAGAAATATTGTTTCACATCTAATAAAAATTTTCTTTTCCGGTAATGAGAAATATTATAAGGCAAAATCCCAGCAACCAAGTAATTCACTATATCTGCATACTAAGGTAGATCTGCAATTGAAACTTCATAGAGATATTCACCAGGAAATGATTCATTAATAGGCAACTCATCTTTCTCATTTACAATCCTAGAAAGATAGTAAGCAAATACTACAGCTAGCAATTCTTTTTCTATGGTAACATAATTTCTTTGTGCTTCATTCATCATCTTAGTAGCATAGTAAATTACCTGAAATACTTGGTTCCTTCTTTGACCTAAGTACTACACCAACTGCTATATCCCTTGCATCGCACATAAGCTCAAAGGGTAGCTTCCAATCTAGTGCTACAATAACTGGTGCAGTGGTCAATTTTTCCTTCAGAAGCTCAAAAGCTTGCAAACAATCACCATCAAAGGAAAAAGGAGTATCCTTCTCTAGTAGAGCACAAAAAGGTTGTGAAATCTTGGAAAAATCCTTGATAAACCTCCTATAAAATCCTGCATATCCAAGGAAACTTCGCATTCCTTTCACATCCACTGGTGGTGGCAACTTGGAAATTACCTCGACTTTAGCTCTATCCACTTCTATTCCCTTTCTTGAGATCTTATGGATCAGCACAATTCTTTTTTTCACCATAAAGTAGCACTTCTCCCAGCTCAAAACCAAGTGAGTATCCTTACATCTCTTGAGCATGAATGAGAAATTCTCCAAATAGCTGTCAAATAAAGCTCCATATACAGAAAAATCATCCATGAAAACTTCAATGAATTTCTCAATCATATCAGAGAATAATGTCATCATACATCTTTGGAAAGTTGCTCGTGCATTTCATACACCAAAAGGCATGCGTCTAAATGCAAACGTACCATATGAACAGGTAAATGTAGTCTTCCCCTAGTCTTCTGGAGCTATTAGAATTTGATTATAGCCCGAATACCCATCCAAGAAACAGTAATAATCATGCTCAGCTAGCCTCTCTAGCATTTGGTCCATGAAAGGAAGAGGAAAATGATCCTTGCGGGTGGCGTCATTCAACTTTCGATAGTCGATGCACACCCTCCATCCAGTCACAGTTCGGGTTAGTATCAACTCATTTTTGTCATTATGCACAACTGTCATACCTCCCTTCTTAGATACCATTTGAGTAGGACTCACACACTTACTATCGAAGATAAGATAAATAATTCCAGCATCAAGTAACTTTAGTATCCCCTTCTTCACTACTTCTTGCAAAGTATGATTGATTCTTTTCTGTTGTTGGACTGTAAGCTTACATTCAGCTTCTGTAAGCCACTAGATTTTTTGATAATATAAGCAGACCCTAAAAACTGGAAGTCAAAACAAAACCCTAAAGTCAACCTAGTTATATGATTTTTCTAGTAAATCTAGATCCGGCAACTCCATGTTCTTAAACCCTAGAAAACGAAATTGAGATAATTGTGGAAAATGGTTCGTAATAATATAGGAAAGCCTAAAAATATCAGATTCGTAATTTTCTAGTATCCTTCGGATCCGATCGGGATCAGTTTTCGAAAACCGTGCCCTAGTGCACCGGATAGTGAAAATATTCCGACAACACCAATAGATTCGTAAAAATATAAGAATTTCAAAAATATCAGTTTTAGAATTTTTAGGTAATTAAAAATAACAGATATAGGCCTTTTACGCGTATTTTCTTTACTACCGGTATTTTAATTATCTAGTTTACTATTCATAATACTTTTCTACTATTTATTACTATTCATCTATCTCTACTTTTTCTTACACTCTACCATACCTATACCTTACAATTTACCTTCCCCATACAACTTTAATCACATCATACTTTACATATTATTTCTTTTTATTATAAAACAACAAATTTAATTAATTTTTCTCCCTCTTACATGCCCTTGCCGTCCACCCTCTCTCTCCTATTCCTCTCAATTTGTTTTCTTTTCTATTTTATTTAATTACATCTAATTTCTACTCCAAAAATCTATAAATACCCCCTTCCTCCTTCATTCTTTCACACAACACAATTCCTACTAAAACTCTCCCAAAATCACTCCATAAAATCACTCTCTCAAAATCCCTCTCAAATTCTCTCCGAGAAGACCCATTCTCACATATTACTACAAACCATTCTTTTCTTCTTCAATCAATACATAAACCTTAGGTAAAAGTTTCTTTCATATACTCATCATGTTCATATAACTTAACATGAGTTTAGTGTATGTTTCATAGACTCATTGAGTTAAAGAAGCAACAATTTATTCATGTTTTGTTTTTGTTCATGTTCTACTCTTTTTTTTCTTATTATGTTGATTATTGTTATTGTTATTATTATTTGTTCTAACCTAACTTATATAAAGTATTATGTATATTATGTATATATATTTATTTAGAGCATATAAGCTCATTTGTTATTTATTTACTTTCAAGTTATGCAATTTATTTATTTTCATGCAATTATTAAGACTAGTCTTCCTAGTCTTAGACTTGTCCATATCAAGTCAAAACAATTTAATTTCTTTGCTTTTCTTTTCTTTTGAGGACTAGTCTATTCTTAGTCTCAGGATACCTTGATGAAGCTAAGATTCTCAATACTTGACTTTACTTTTATGCTCTTATTTATCTTATTTATGTTGTTTTTATTATAGTTACATTATTGTTCATGCATGACATGTTTTGAAGCTACAGTTGTTATTGTCTCAACATAATGAAAATAAGTTTCCTTAAGTAATAAAAATAAGAACTCTCTTTAAAAAATAAATTTTGTCACATAAGAAATTATTTTTTTCCATAAAGACTTAAAGTTTTATCTTAACAAATTTTTTTCTAAAATTAGATAAGTTTAGCTCAAGTTTTAGTAATAATATGTGATTTTACCAAGAAATACATAAAGGAAAGTTATTACAAAACTATCTTTTCAAACCAATAAAATAAAAAAGTTTCTTTAAACTTAATTCCTTACTTAACCAAAAGTTTTCTTAAACTCATTTATCCAAAGTTTTCTTAAACTCATTTATCAAAAGTTTTCTACCAACACGCTAGAATATTAAAGTCTAGACAAGTTTTACAAAATTATCAAAAATAACCTTTCTAAAGATAAATCTTACTTAGGAAAAAAAAAATAATGAATAACTTATAAGATCATTGATATTATTCTCTAAAAGAAAAATTTTAGGAAGAACTTTAGAACATATAACCATAAAATATTTAGAAAAACTATGTTTTTCAAACAACTAAAAATAAAAATATAGGAATCTTAAAAGATTAAAATCTCTCTTTGAAAATTTAATTATTCTCAATAACTATGAAATGGAGTTAAGAAAGGAAATACTTGCTTATGATAATTAAGGAAAATTTTCAAAGCAACAACTAATTTTTTTATAAAGTCTTAAAGCTTATCTCACTTTAAGATATATTGTTTTACAAAACCAATGTTGAGACAGCACCACTAATATTCATGCATATGGTTTGAGTTTATATACATATATTCAAAGGATTTTTCAATCATACTATATATCTATATTTTTGTACAAAAGTTCTTGAATAAAGAAAGTTTGAAAACTCTATTTTTGAAATTCGTATCAAATCTGTTCGTTATTATTCCGAGACATAAATAACTTCTTTTGATAAAAATGACCTTAGAAATAGATAGATCTTTTCGAGTAGGTAGAAATCGATATATAATATACAAAATTCCGAGTTAAAATGAGCAAGTTATGGCCATTTTAAATTGGAATTTCCATTCATACAATTTTTGACGAATTCAATAAGATAGAATTATAGACTTTGAATAGATCTTGGATGAAATACTCATGTCGGGTATTTCTTTTGGTTTAGGTGTCGAGGGCGAAGATCTTCCCTTCCCAGAGGATTACTTCGACTCCTAGAAGAAAGCTATGGACGAGTGAGTTTCCTTTACGTTTACGTATTCGCACATGTGCTTGTAGAATAGAGCACTAGATGTTAGGAAAAGATAAAATTGATATGCATGTGGGTTATCTTGGATATTATGTATGTGAATCGTTGTGTGAAATCAATGAATAATAAGTATATTTGAACCCAATTTGAGTTTGATATAAATGTTTCCATGTTTGTATTGTTATGTGTGCAAATATTGTTAATCGCTTTAAAATGATTTAATGTCATATTGAAATCCCCCACATAATAAACTGCTCATGCATATCACTTAGAATATCATTTCGAAATTTGTTACTACTCCTCAGAATGGGATCGGAAAGGTAAGCTGCCTTGTTACAACCTTGAGAGTTAGGACGTTCGGGGAATACGGTCTCAAGTTGTAGCCGAGCCGGATCGATCGCTTTGGGTAAGGAAAGCCCGGGGACTAGTAGTACGGTTCGTTGGAACCCCAAGATGTGCGCAACTTTCAGGAGGTCGTTCGGGACCCAGTTCAAAGCATTCCCTAACCATCGATGGAGGGGTAAATCCATCAAACATACGAAACCGGATAGTCGTATGTAATGTTTGATCATATGGTTGTTGCATTCATATGCTTGATTAATAAACTTGGTTGATTGTTTGTTATGAGTACTTTTGCGTTAGGAATATCTCACTAAGCTAGTAATGCTTATACTCATATAGACTTTTGACCTTGTAGGTTTATCTTTTTACACCCGAGACCATCTTGACCACCCGGGTAGAATTTTTTTTATTTTGAGAAGCTTTTGGAGGAATTTTATTTTGAAGTCTTAGAATAGATTTCTTCTAAAATCTTCTAGCTTTTGTTAGCAAGACTTTGTTGTTATGAAATTATCGGGGGAATGCCCCTTAGAAGTTGTAAGACTTTCTATTTCAATGAAATATATATTAAGTGTTATTTTGCATGTTCGCTGCCAATGTCTTAAAATGCATTACTCCACCGGTCTCCTTTTGTTTTGAATGTACGCCTTGTATCGATATAGAAGCTTCCGAGTGACTGAAGTAGTCATTCTTAAGTTTTAATATTGCGTTCGGCGGGCTGTCACGTTTAGGGTACCCGCTGGGGCATGATAGCTTCCATAAGAATATGATGAATGCATATAAATGGATGGATCCCATGAATATCTACAATTGTCCACCCGATAGCCTCCTTATGTCTTCTAAGTACCTCAATCAACTTACTCTCTAGCTCAGATGAGAACTCCATGGAAATGATGACCGGGAGTGTGGCATTATCACTTAAAAACACATACTTGAGGTGATTAAGTAGCTGTTTCAACTTAAGTTGAGGCGATTCTTGAATGGACTGAATCAATTTCTTTGTACTGTCTTCTAAAGGCTTAAACTGAGGTGGTCTCATCCAAGTGATTGGTGTGCACATCTTCATCATTGCTATCCCAATCGTCTAGTATCATCAACAATTCATCTTCTCCAATTTCAGGAGTGATATCAAGCTTATCATTACTCTAATCATGTGAAAGCACATGTTTGGAATACCCACTCATCTCAGAAGTGTCCACACTATATCCTTGAACTAGCTGATCAAAAGTATCAATATGGAAGCAAGTATCATTACCGCCTAAGTGTCGAAGAGATCGAAACACATCAAAAGTAACTTGCTCATCCATGGCCCGAAGTGTCAATTTTCCTTGTGCCACATCAATCAATGCTTGTCTAGTAACCAAGAAAGGTCTTCCCAAGATCAAGGGAATCTCCCGGTCTTCAACCATATCAAGAACAATAAAATTGGTTAGAAAAAGAAACTTGTCCACCTTGACTAACACATCCTCCACTATCCCTCTTGGATGTTTAATGCTTCTGTCGGCTAGTTGTAAAGAAACCGTGGTTGGTTTACACTCTCCTAACCCCAACATCTTAAAAATTGATAAAGGCATAAGATTTACACTTGCGCCAAGATCACAAAGTGCTTTATCGAAATATGATTTGCCAATGATGCAAGGAATAGTGAAGTTTCCCGAATCTTTTAATTTTGGTGGTAACTTGTTCTGAAGAATGACTGTACACTTGTGGGTTAGCATAACTATCTCATGTTTAGCTAAGCGTCTTTTCCTTGTGAGGATATTCTTCATAAACTTTGCATAAGATGGCATTGATTCAAACGCATCCATGAATGGAATGTTGATATCCAACTTCTTGAAAACTTCCAAAAACTTCTCAAACTAATCGTCCAATTGTTACTGCTTCAACCTCCCAGGAAAAGGAATAAATGGAACATATGACTTTACATCTAGCTTCCGTCTTTCTTCTTCTTCCATCGTTCTCTTCCTTTTTTCATGGCACATCCATATTGCTTTCTGATGACTTCACAGCTCTATCCTCAGGCCTTCCATTGCTTTGCTCATCAATCATTTAGCCCTTCTGTACTACCTCGGTCTTCTTCATGTCTTGATTGCTCCCTTCACCACTATTGGTAACTTCTTTTCCACTTCTAAGAGTAATCACTTTCACCTCCTCTTTAGGATTCTTTTCAGTAATACTTTGAAGAGTATCCTAAAGATGGTGTCTCAATACTTCAGACAACTAAGCTATTTGAGTTTGCAAATCCTGAATGTTGGAAGCTTAATTAGATTGTTGCTTCAAAAGTTCCTACAAAAGCTCAACTGTCTTATCCTTCTCCTTTCATGGATTTAGCTGTTGTTGATGCATTAGTGGCAGTGGTGCCAATGCTCGAGGTGCATTTTGATTGCTCCATCGAAAATTTGGATGATCCCTCAATCCAGGATTGTAAGTGTTGGAGTATGGATTGTAATTCCCAGTTTTTCTTTCATATTGATTCACATAATTTGCTTGCTCATTACCTGAATGTGGAGCAAAGGAATCTTCCTCAGGATACTCCAAATAACTTATGTGAGTATCATCATGAGAGATCATATTCGTGCTCGGCTTATAATTCGCTCCAACTCCTGACATAGGTTACATTTGTCTCATTTGATCAATAAGTGAGGCCACTTGTTGTCGCTACTTGGAAGCTATATTTGATTCATAAATGGCACCTACTGGTCTCGGTTTATTCTGCTCACTATGCCAGTGAAAAGTTGTTTTGGGCAACCCATTGATTAGATCGTGAGCCTCTAGAGCACTCTTATACATGAAGCTCCCACCTGTTGTCGCATCAATTATTGTCTTCAATTGATCTCCAAGAGCGGTGTGGAAGATTCTCATCTGGTCAATGAGAGAGATTCTATGGTGGGGGCAATGTTTGAGGAGCCCCTTAAATCTTTTCCACACTTCATATAGGGCTTCGCCTTCATATTGCAAAAAGGAAAAGATTTTGTTCCTCAGTTAGATTATCTTGTTGGAAGGAAAGAATTGTTCTAGAAACTACTATGCTAACTTATCCCAATTTGCGAGAGAGTGCGAGGGTAAAGAATTGAGCCAACTTCTCGCCTTATCCCTTAATGAAAAAGGGAATAGTCTAAGGTGAATTGCGTCTTTGGAAACCTCATTACTCTTTGTTGTAGAACAGATTTGGAGGAAATTTTTCAGATGGTCATGTAGGTTGTCAAACTACCTCCACCAAAATTATCTCCTTGCACAATTTGTATAAGAGCCGACTTTAATTCAAAGTTGTTTGCTTGAATAGCCGACCAATCAATGGATGGTGCAACTCCATCAACTGTGGGTATAAAGTACTCCCAAATCGGTCTATGTATCTCATTTCCTACTATTGGATGAGGAGGATCATTATTAGCCACAATAGGAACAGATGAATTTGGTTGCTCGCCAGTTGGGTTCCCATTGTGTGCATTTCTAAGATCTTCATTCTGTCTCTCATCAATAGGGGGAGGATTTTCTTGCGGGTTCCTTTCCATTGCTCTTGTATTTTCTGCTTGTCTTTCTCTCAATTGACGGTGGTAAGTCTTATCGATCTTAGGATCGAATTGCAAGTCTTGGTCCTGTTCACCTGACATACAAGAACAAACGGATCATGGTAAACTATTATTTTTTTTTCTTTTAAAAATTTGAATATGGTCTTTCTAAATTTATATGCTTAGTCTAATGGCTTAATTACTATTCTAATATCAACAACCGTAGCTCCCTGGGAATGGCACTAATTTGGTACTGCAGTATTTACACACCTATTATACTCTAAAGATTTAGATTCAAACATAGGTGTAATACTTAACCAGTCAGGAAAATCACCAGGTGAAATGCAGTATTTTCTGGAAAGTCCAGGTCGTGTCCACAGAGAGCTAATGGCTAATTACTAGAAACTGAATTTTACCATAATCTAAGCAATTGAAAGTTCAAATTTGTGATTAATAGTCTTCAAGAATGGAATGTGGAAGCAATATTTTGAGATGGGGGCAACTTGTTTTCTTTACAAGAACAAAGCTAAGAAAGAGATAAAAGAGGAAAAAGAGAGTAAATGATGTAGGGTTGCAAAGAGTGAAAGTGTATAAGTAAGAGTCTTTAAATAGAGAGAGGAGTGTGATAAAAGTGTGTTAAATAATTGGAAAAGAAAAATAAAACAAAGGGTAGAAATTTGGGAGGGCTCGGCGTGATCTTACAAGAGAAAGAGAGGAGTGTTTAGTTGGCTTATAACTTGAATTTGAAAGTGTAACTTCTGTTACTCAATTCGCTAACTAAAAGAGATTTTAAATCATTAAATAAATCAATAAAATAAAAGAAAAGTGGCTGGTTTGAGTGTATGGTCAGCTGCCATGCATAGGAAATTGAGTGTAAGAATGAGTGAAAGAAAACGTGAATAATGTGTAGAAGTGACAATTGAAGTGTACTTAAAGTATGGTTTGAAAAAGTGCTTTTTATTAAGGAAAGTATATAAAATAAAATTACAGAAAATATTTTTAAATGAGTGGCAGAAATTTCATAAATAAAATTAAATAATCAATTGAATTATTTTAGTATTTCAATAATTAAGTTATCGGTACAGTCAAAATATGCTTATATAAGGTATAACTGATATTTTTAGATTCCAAAAAATGATAAACTCGATATTTTTGAAATCCTCATAAAAATACGAGTCTAAGAATATTAAAGGTATATTTTTAATTTTCCAAGCCCCGGGACACGCTTTCCAAAAGCAGTATCCAATCGGGCTCGAAATAAGCCAAAAATAAACCAATCTGATATTTTTAAGAAATAAAATATTATTACGGACTATTCTATACACTTTACTTAATTTTCGACTTCTTGGTTTACAAACACGGGATTTCCAGATCTAAACTGTAGGGTTTAACTTGAGATCTATTGACTTAAGGTTTCCGGTTGACTTCCCGGCTTAGGATTACTCTAAAAACCAAGGGTTTACATTTTCCCCTCTTCCTCTTCTTATTTCAAAGGGGAAGGGTTATAGTGTTTAGGGCTATACATGGTAGACTTCTTCCTACTAACCAACCTAGTACTCAAGCTGATAGGGATGCCTGAGTTGAGGAGCTGAGCTTTATGGAATGTTACCGGGCTAATTTTATCCTCTCTGATCATGGGATGTTACTGAAGTACTTTCTTAGCCTTGAGATCATGAGATCATAGAGCTAAGCTCACTTAGTAACCATGGATGAGCTTGGCTAACCCTTTTTGAGGTTTTCGTACCTTTTTGTGAGGTCAGGGCGTCGTAAGCAGTAGGCTCTTTTTGGGTTCATTAGTATTCTTGGGCCTTGAAGCCTAAAGGACCGAGTGGCCCAATGACCATATTCTAATGTCAACACTAGCAATTCAAGATCCAACTCATAAATGGAGACTAGAAATAAGGTAGGCACATATTGGTTTGATTTTGTTTTTCTAAAAAACAAACTAAATCATAATTTATGGTTTTTTTTCTCCACTCAAACCAAACCGTTAAACAATGGTATGGTTAGGATTAAAAATGATGTGCCTAAAACCTTAGACACAATTATCTCAAACGAGCAATTGTTTTGATGTAATAAAAGGTGATATTTTTATGGTTTCATGTAATTTGGATGCAAGCAATTAAAAGATATGATTGATGTTGATCATGGATATGACGCACCGAAGTCAACTCGAACTATGCTATTCCTAAATTGATATGACCCACAATCTAGTAATAACAATTTGTTCGCCACAATCACAATGATTGATAAGAATAATTTGTTTGCCATACTTTAGTTAAGAATTGATAAGAATGGTAACTCGCCACAATCACACAAAGGATTGATAAGAGTAAAATAGAGAAAAATCTCCAATAACAATGTCAAATATCCAAAAGCTGATGAGTCTCAATACAAAATAGGTATATATAATAGAAATAAAACAAAAAAAAAAAGAAATTCAAAAAAAGAGAAATTTGACAAAAAATTAATGGGTTTTGACTATTTAACTAAAGAATAAAAAAAATTAATACATCTTGACTATCCAAGCTAATTTGATTCCCATCATCCCCTTGGACCTATTGAAGATTTTCCCTCAAATCTTGATTGAAGTGAGATCCACCCAGGTGAAAGACAAACCAGCTAAACTCAAACACGGTTAAATACAAATTTCTAATGATGATCGACACATAAACTTTCTCCAAGGCTTGATCTACAATCCCTCTATCAACTAACAATTCCCATATCTTTACAGCATCAAGTCCAAGTACAATCAACCATATTAAACCATAATCATTGCTTATACTCAAAGACCTTCCAAGCTAGTCAAACCATTCATCATGAATTTGATCAATCGAAGTCTTATGAATACTATGACAACCATTTAACAAATGTAACTCCTATAGCATCAATAACTTTAGTTTCCCACACTTGTCATCTTGGAAGTAACCAACATCAAATACCATATTGTCATCCGTAGGACTTCCATCAGAAAATTCAAGAGTCACATAACCCAACAACATTGGTCTAGAACCAATACAATAATAAGGAACACAACTATCCAGCAAATCAACAACATTTCTTTCTCCGATACCCAACTCATAAATAGGCTACGCATAAAACATTATGAACACTACTATGCCACCATACTAAAATTGAATACTTCTCCAATAAATGTTATCGTTTGATAGGCTCCAATGAATGTCCACAAAAAATTCATAAGGCCTTATAGGAACAATGATATCACAATAATTCCCAATTCTTGATAACCCCATCAATGCATCAAGATAAAATGGAAAACTGTAAGAAGATAAGTACATAAATACCTTTGACTCTCCATAGATCCAAGTGGAAGTGAAAGTGGCCCTAAATTAGGTACACAAATATCCAAATGTGATTCTAAATCAATGTTACATTGCACATCTTTTGTAACATTGGTATTCTCTACATCAACACCCATTGTACCTTCATGGTCAACGTTGCAATTGGCACTACTAATGATGACCACTTTGTAAACCCCCGAAGTTTTGTGATCAAATCAAAGCTTAAACCCTAATCAGAAGTCAACCGGATTTTCAAAGTCAGCAAAACCCTAGTCTACCGTAACCGCTTAAGTCCGGCATCCCCGTTAAAGAAACCCTAAGAAAGTAAGAAAGAATTTAGTGAGTAAAATAGTTCATAATTATCTAAGGTAGCCCAAAAATCAGTTTAGTAAAACCGCGACTTGTTTTGAACCGATCGGACCCAGTTCTTGAAAAACACGTCTTGGGGCTCGGAATAGTAAAAATATTCTGAATATACCGTTAGACTTGTAAAAATATAAGATTTTCAAAAATATCAATTTTATAATTTTTCGGTAGCTAAAAATATCAGATATCGCATTATACGCGTATTTTCTTACTACCTATACTTAAATTGTCATGTTTACTTTACATTACACTATTTACCACTATTCTACACTATTCATCCATCTCTACTTTTTCTTACAACCTATACCTCTATTTTCTTACAATTTTCATTTCCAATACAACTTCACATCTCTCATATCTTACTTTTAATTAACTAAAAGACAAAAAAATAAATTTTTACTCCCTCTCTCCTCTCAAAATAGTGCTGGCCATCCCTCTCTTTCTTTCCATTTTTTTATTTTCAATTTATTTAATTAACACAAATTATCTCCCACATTTTCCTATAAATACCCTCTCATACTTCGACTTCTTTCACACCTCTCTTCTATTAAAGTTACTTTACAAAAATTTCTCTAAGAAAGTCCTCTCAAGAAGCTCTCTCAAGTGTAGTTCTTTTAGGTAAATTTTCTTCAAGACTTCCATATGTTCATTTACTTAGTATGAGCTTAGTGTATGTTTTCTAAAACCATGAAGGTTAAGAAAGCAATAATAGGTTCATACTTTGTTTTTGTTCATAATCTAAATTCCTTATGTTGTCTTCATATTTATAACTATCTAATATATCTATATACCTGTAGATACCCAATTTTTGCCCAATAAATTAAGGCTTAAATTTATAAAGTTAATTAAACAGAATTTTTAATTTTGTTTAATTAAACTCATTTTTCCAAAAGCCTCAATTAAGTATTGATGAAGTTGGCTAAGTGATCAAGGCACAGGCCAAATGGCCTGTAGGTTAAATGCATTGATCCAAACACACATCCAAGCTCAATGACACAGGTTCAAACCCTAGCAAAGGCAAATTTTTGCCTTTTTATCATCTAATTTGTTGCCTTTTCATCTTCCTAAAAAGTGACTTTTTGCCTTACTTTGCATCAGTTTTTAACTGACAAAATGTCATTGATTGTTGAAATTGATGATGGATTTGCAAGGTGGTTATGAAATATGAAAGATTAGTGCACAAACAACCCAAAAGTCACAAAATTCGTATAAAAAAAAATTGAAAAAAATGCAATTTGTAAGCATTCAATTGCACATGAATGAGGAGTTACAAGAATTGATGAAATTGGACAATTAATCTACATACATTGGATGATCTGACATGGAATATGAAAGATCAATCATCAATTCATCGGTTAAGAATGAATCAAGCCCAAATTTTTTGTTAAATTCGTGAAAAAATAAAGAGGCAAAAATCGATTCATTTTCGAAACTGTACGAAACGTAAAATTGAGATTGCAACCTATAAATAGGAGGTCCTAGGATCAAAAGGCACAAGTCAATTTCAAGAAAACACATACATAACAAGGCCAATTCGAACTTTCGAATTTAGGACATAGAATTCGAAATTTTCAAATTCGAAGTGGTTGGATCGTATTTGATCAAAATTGAGTGTTTTAAGAATGTTAGAAACTTGATTTTGATGTTTTAGTGTGCTTGGATTTGATCAAATTGATCAAATTAACCTTTGCAAATTTTTTTTAATTTTCGGATTTGCGCCGCTGTACAACCACCGCCGAAACCGTCGCTTGCCGCCATTCTAGGCGCAAACCACCACCTTCAGAGGACGCGCCGTCGCACCAGGAGCCGGGCCGACAAGCTTCCAGCCGCCGCCAACCACCACAGCCGTCGGAATCCGCCCCGAAAAGTCGCATCATCGTCTTCTTCGCCCGATTAGGTCGGATCCGACCAGAAATTCGACCCGAAAATCCGAAGTCCAACCCGCCCCCCGGTCAACGGTCAACGGTCAACTCTGATCAGACGGCTCAGATTCAATCAAGCAGATCGGACGGTCCAGATTTAATCAAGCGATCAGACGGCCCAGATTCAATCAAGCGATCAAACGGTCCAGATTTGATCAAGCGATCAGACGGTCCAGATTCGATCAAGCGATCAGACGGTCTAGATTTGATCAAGCGATCAGACGGCTCCAGATCGAGTCAACAAGATCAGACGATCCAGATCGGTCAGCTTGATCGACGCTCCAGATCTCGTCCGCTTCATCCAACGGTCCAGGTTAATCCGCATTATTTTATTATTAGTTTATTATATAATTAATTTCAGAAAATAGAGAAAATAGTAAAAAATTCATAAAAATTCATAAAAATTCATAAAAATTCAGAAAAATCCAGAAAAATCAAAATATTTATTTTTCACATAAATTTATTTTTTTATTTTTTTTCAATATTTTTGAATATTTTTAATGTGTATTTATGCATAAATTGCCTTAGAAATGCATATTTAATGCATGAAAAATAATTTTAATATATTGTAAATTATTATGGATATATTGTGAATTTATGTGATGATTTTAAAAAATATAATAAAATAATAAAAAAATAAAATCGGATTTTCCAAAATCAAAATCTTTTTTAAAAAAAAAATGATTTTCGGACTTAGAAAAATATGTTTTCATAAAATAAAAAATCAATTGATTAGACCATAGGATCATCAAAAATGATTTTCATAAAAATTCAAAATTTAATGAATTTAAAGTGAAAAGAGTTCAAAAAATTAAAATCGACCAACAAACTAAATTCTTTTTAAAAGAACTACGTTTTGTCTGATCTCGATTAGCGAGTACGTAGGCACCTCCGGGGCGACAATAAAAAATGAAAAAATATTTTTTCTTTATCATTTTGGTTATTTTTGTGAAAATTTTGAGCAAATAAAATATAAAAATATAAAAAAAATGTGACTTGTAAATGTTGTTATGTAATATTTTATTTGAGTTTTTGAGCATATAAAGGATAAATTATAAATTTAAAATTCCAAAAGTGGTAACCATTTGGTTTTAATAGGTTAGCCCCCAAATCCATAATATCTGGTTTAAAAAGTTTGTTTTTTTTTTAAATCAAATTTTCGCAGACTAGTAGCTAAGTTAGGATCAACCGACCCATTGATCCTAGCTTTTTATTTTTTCCGATTTATATCGGGTGGCGACTCTAAAAAGTTTTCAAAAATTAAAATTTCTTTTAACCCCTAGTCGAGGATTCATGTTAAATGGGTTCGGGTTTAATGTGAATCGGGTTAGAGAAATGAACCAGATAGTGGAAAAATCCAGGCTCGACAGCTTGGCGACTCCACTGGGGACTATTTTAAATTTTTTTAAAAAAAAGAGGGCTAGCCACTTAGGAATTTTAAATTTTAAATTTATCCTTGCTCAATTTTTGTGAATTATGATTCTTTGTATATTATTTGAATAATTGTTTTGTAAATATATACTAACCTTGCAAGTATGAAAAATAGAAAACAGTTTGATTTCTTTGTTTGCATTTGCATTTGCATTAGCATGATGTGTGCTAGATACGGTCGTACCAGGGCCGTCTTAAGAGCCTAAGCGAGGAGGACGAAGTAAGGTCCGGGGGCTGTGGCTTTCCACCCTCTAGATCAAGAAATGTCCTCCCACTCCGGTTTAGTACCACTAAATCGGGGAACCTATAGAACCTTACCAAATCATGCATTCATTAGCATGGGATATGACCAACTTTTTCTAAAAAAAAATGAAGTTGAAATATAAATGTACATATGTAAATACTAAAAAA
The DNA here is from genome assembly GCA_024138025.1 of Combretum micranthum. Lineage (NCBI taxonomy): Eukaryota > Viridiplantae > Streptophyta > Magnoliopsida > Myrtales > Combretaceae > Combretum > Combretum micranthum. The sequence goes on from JAMXBD010002589.1 coordinate 64,886, forward strand.
AATACTTAAAGAAAATTCTAAAAAAAATATAAAAGCTGTCAAAAAATTAAAAAATTTTGTAAATATTAGCTTATACCTTTTAAAAAATTTTCAGAAAATGATGTCTTCAACCGACAGTAGCGATAGCTTATGGGCTCGCCTTATTAGAGAAAATCGAGTGGAACCTTTCAAAGATCCAATGCTCCTACTGGACCGATGGTTTGTCAGTTTTAGTCCGGTCCAAAAGTCATTCATTGAGGATAGGTTAGGCCCAATCCTCAGCCTACCAAAGATCCATGTTCCATTCACCATGTTCCGAGCCCTCACTCATCTATGGGAACCTGAAGAAGTTGTCTTCCGTTTGGGTCAGCATGTACTTAGCCCGACCATTGAGGAATATACTAGACTACTCCAAGCACCTCCTACCTCTGAAGGAATCTATGTTCCGAACTTCAAGCATAGCCCGGTCCGTATTATCTCAGAATTTTTTGGGATCAAGAGGGGACCAATAATTGAAGCCATCAATGATTGCAATGAATATTGCATCCGGCTAACCACACTGATGGACTGGTTTGGAACTCCTGAATACTTTAAAAGCAACCGAGCCACTTTCAGTATACCACTTGAAGTTTGGGAAGAAAACCGGGTTAATGCCTTCATAGTAGCTGCTTTTGCAACTATTCTCTTCCCTAATGGCAATTTTTCATCCACTTCCGGGTCATAGAGCTGGTTTCTCAATATTTAGCTGGCAAATCCTATGTTCCCGCTCTTCTAGCCGAACAAGTCCGTAGTCTGAATCACATCAAGTCTAAAGGACAGGCAAGTTCAAAGCAAGCATGCACTTACTGATGGTTTGGTTTGCTAGCCACATTAAGCAATATGGAAAAGAATTGGCTAATGGATCCCTCATCAGCTGAAATATGATCTCATCCAATCTTTTGCTGAAAGGGTCCACATGGAAGATGATCATCCTCTATGGGATATAATTGCCATTCTTGAAGACATGCCACCTGAAGACATGATGTGGCAAGCTCGCTGGTTCAAAAGCCCTGCAGCCATCCTAAGTTGCAAGGAATACATGGCAGTACCCCTAATTGGACTCACCGGCTGTACTGGTTATTACCCTCAAGTGTTATCAGACAGTATGGTATGCTGCAAGATATTACTGTCAAGCCTAATTTGGAGCAAGTCACTCTAGATTATCTGGATCCAACCAAGATACTACCAGCTAAAGAATTCAAGCTAAATCAAATCCGAGCTATATGGGAAAATAGAGAGGTGAAGCCGGTTTTTGAAGTCGAGCCAGAAAGTAAGGAAACCAAGAAGTATAGAGCAACCAGGTGGTATGTGGCTAGCCAAATGAAGAAGAATAAGGATATTCGATATGAAGCTCCCGATATCCTTCAACCAGCACCATCGGAACCTGACCCTGAAACAACTGCTTACATGGAAGCTGTTTCGGCTCGCCTGGAAGTATGTCACCGAGATTTCCAAGAAAGAGAGAGGGAAATGGTGGATCGCCTGCAAAGTGCTGGAAGCAGAATTGCATTCTTAGAGGCTGAGTTGAAGGCAGCTCGAAAGAAAATTCTAGCCCTGGAAGACAAGATTGTTTGCCCCACTAAGACAAGAAGACTGGTTTAGTTGGTTTAGGTTTAGTCCTTAGGAATCAAGGTTCTTTGAAACCATTAGAAAGTAGTTTTATTCAGTCACTAGGAAATAAGGTTTCTAAACCATTAGAAGTTTTTGTTATGTCAAACATTATCTTTTAATACAAATGTTTTTTTTAAAATCATTGGTCAATATCCCCATTTGCATCTGTATGATAGCATATCTACACTTGCTATGTATATTAATTCATTTATTCTTTAAAGAATATTAATAAATAATAAATGTCCAGGTCTAGCAAATTCGAGTTTAAGTCAAAAACTTGAAAGATAGCGTCCAAGCCGGTTAGGAGCCCTATTGTTACCAGATCCCGAGCTAAGATGTCTAACACCGGGAGCAACCCCACAGACCAGACCAATGAGCAAAGACTCAACACCGTGGAACAAACCCTCCTTGGAATTGCTGAACAGATGCAGGCTTTAACACAGAGTCTTGCACAACTTAAGACCCCCACAACTTCTGAAGAATCCTCAAGGGCACAGAAAGGAAAAGAAATTGAGGGCAGCTTATTCAGCAAGAGGAGTCACCAAATGAGTTTAATGCGGCTGAGTTGAAGAAAGAACTGGAAGCTCAGGCTAAAGAAATGGAGAGAAAACTGCTTGAGAAAATGAAGACGTTCGATGGTTTTGATCAAACCGCGATCCTGAATTTGCCTCAATATGAGGAAGGTGCCTTCCCTGAGAAATTTAAGGCACCGGAATTTGAAAAATATGACGGGACAGGTTGTCCTAATATGCATACCAGATTGTATGTGCGACGAATGGGGCAATACGCAAAGTTTGACAAGCTGATGGTGCAAACCTTCCAGGACAGTCTTACTGGTGCTGCTTTGGCCTGGTACGCCCAATTAGACCATCAAAATTGATACTTGGGACAAGTTGGCTAGGGCATTTTTTAATCAGTATAAGTTTAACATTGAGATGGCGCCCTCGGTATGGGATTTAAGCAATCTGAAGAAGAAGAAAGAAGAGACTTTCAAGGAGTATGCTCAGCGCTGGAGAGCATTGGCTGCAAGGATCACCACCCCGATGCCTGAAAAGGACCTCACTTTCACTTTTATCAACACATTAGAGGAACCTTTCTTTTCCCATCTGATTGGGCATGCATCAGCAAGTTTCTCAGAAGTGGTGATAGCTGGATGCAGGATTGAGAATGCAATTTCAGCAGGAAAATTGCAACAAGAAAAGAAATATACTGCACCGAGAAATGTCCCATACAAAGGGAAAGATTCAACCGTCAGCATGGTCAACACTTCGGTGCAACTGGCCCCACTAAGTCATTTGTTGTCAACAAATCAGAATCAAAATCAGAATAAGGATCAGACTCAACAAAGTGCAGTCCCAAATCAACAATCAAGGTTCAACAGGCGAACTTCACTCGAATTCCGGTTCCCCTTAGCCAAGTATTAGCTAAACTAAGGGCCGATAATCTGATCAATCTTGAAGTTCCTAGGAAGACTACAGGCCTAAAAATTACAATCCTGAGCTGAAGTGTGAATATCACATGGGGCAAATCGGGCATCAACAGACAGCTGCTGGAGGCTTAGGCATAAAATCCAAGATCTTATTGATGCAAAAGTCATCCAGTTGGATTTCATTGAAGCTCCAAACGTCTCTACTAACCCATTGCCAAACCATGGACCGTTATCAATATGATTACCGCTGAGATTCCGGATCCAGAAGAGCTTGTGTGCATGATTGAAGGTGGACCTAGATCCATCAAAATCGAGATAGGCAAAGGTAGTGAAGATGGATCAACTTCATCAAAGCCTAAGAACTATACCTTTCAGATACCCCTTGCTGTGAGTGATTATAAAGCCGCTCCATTTGATTATAAGCGGTAAATCATGCTTCAATGGCCATTGGTGGCCTTACTCGCTCAGGAAGAGTTTATGAGTCGACCGGAAGAATGCAACTGTGAATATGCCACAGCAGCAAAATGAAGAAGGGAAGAAAGATGAAGAGAAGTCAGCATTGGCAAAACTGATGAAAGCAAGTGAATACAAAGTTGTCGAGCAGTTGGCCAAAACCCGCCCAAATATCGCTCATGAGTCTGCTGATTAGCTCTAATGTACACCGTGAGGCTCTTTTCAAAGCCTTAGAAGAAGTGAAAGTTCCAGAAGGTGTATCAGAAGAAGCCTTGGGGCATATAATCAACTCAATCTTTGCAAATGAGCAAATCATTTCTCATCTGAAGAACTGGGAGAGGAAGGGATCAACATAACAAGGCCCTCTTCATTGTAGTCAAAAGCTGTGGAAAGATCGTTTCTCGAGTATTAGTTGACAATGGATCCTCTTTGAATGTGTGCCCCTTAGCCACTTTGAGCCTATTGGGATTGAACCGTCAGACATCAAACCAAGCTCTACTGTGTTCGTGCTTTTGATCAAAAAGATATAATAGGTGAAGTGGAGTTAGAAGTCACCATCGGGCCTCAAACTTTCATTATTCCTTTCCAAGTGATTGATATCCCCAGAACATTCAATCTGCTGTTGGGAAGACCATGGATCCATGCTGCCAGGGCAATACCATCAAGCCTGCACCAGAAGGTTAAGTTCATAGCCAATGGTCAACTCATCACTGTTATGGGAGAACAGGATTATGCCATTTACAAGGAGACAGCTGTCCCTTACATTGGAAAAGAAGGAGAAGAAGACTTCGGGCTCCAAATGTTTGACGAAGTCTGTATGATGAATGATGAAAAGAAACTCAGGTGGGAACCTTTGGACTGGGTTATTCCCCCACTTGTGCTGAAGTGGCAGAAATGAAAAACCAAATGAGAAGGAGGAAGCTCGACAAGGAGTATGATCCATTATCAAAATCCCTCACATCAGCCATTCCTTTCCAAAGCCACATCATATCCAGCAGCCAGATGATATCAAAGAAGATGCTTCATCCAAAGAAATGATCTTGAGAAATTGGTTCTCTGTGCCTTGCGCTAGTATTAAGTCTTTTAAGTAAGAACTTATCTAAGACTAGATTTGTGTTTTGTGTTTTTCAGTATTATGTGATGCTCAAATAAGTGTACTTAAACACCGTCCCAGTTTAATGAAATTTATTTCTTTGTGCTTTCACATATTCTCATACATTCCTCATTCATATTCAACCAGATTCGACAATTGTGATGAAGTTCAGGGATATCTCGCGCGTATAATTAATGAAAATATCAATATCACCTCTAACTCTACTGGGTTAGACGTTGAAGATGATATTGATTATCAATTTAGAACACAAGAAATTTGGCAAAATTTTGAACAAGGAAGGATTGAAATTCCCGAAACCATTGAAGTGATTAATTTGGGAACAAGCGAAAACCCTAGGAATCTGAGAATAGGGGGAAAATTGCCTGAGAGCACGGCACAAGATTTAACCAAGTTACTAGCCGAATACTTGGATGTTTTTGCATGGTCGTATAGCGATATGCCGGTTTAGACCCATCCATTGTGGTTCACAAATTGCCAACAAAGGAGGATTTTAAACCTAAAAGCAAAAATTAAGGCGATTTAGGCCGGATTTACTCCTCCAAATCAAGGATGAAGTAAAAAAGTTGCTTGAAGTAGGATTCATTGAGGTTTCTGATTATTCGGATTGGGTATCAAATATAGTGCCAGTACTTAAGAAAAACGGGAAAGTAAATTGTGTGGATTTCAGAGATCTAAACAAAGCAACCCCGAAAGATAATTTCCCGTTGCCTCACATTGATGTTTTAGTGGACAATACCGCTGGAAATCATCTATTTTCATTCATGGATGGATTTTCAGGGTATAATCAGATATTAATGGCCGAAGAAGATAAGGTCAAAACCACATTCGTTACAGCCTGGGGAACCTTTTGTTACAAAGTCATGCCTTTCGGTCTCAAGAATGCCGGGGCAACTTATCAACGAGCAATGCTTGCTATACTTCATGATATGATGCACAAAGAGGTGGAAGTATATGTAGATGACATGATCGCCAAGACAAAGGAAGGAGAGGATCATGTAGTTGTTAAGGAAGCTTTTTGAAAGATTAAGGAAGTTTCAGTTGAAATTGAATCCAGAAAAATGCACTTTCGGAGTGACATCTGGAAAATTATTAGGATTCATGGTTAGCCAAAAAGGGATAGAAATCGATCCTGATAAAGTCAAGGCAATTCAGGATTTGCCTCCACCAAAAACATTAAAAGAAATCAGAGGCCTCTTGGGAAGATTGAATTACATTGCTCGATTCATATCACAGTTGACTGATAAGTGCCAACCGCTGTTTAAACTGCTGAAGAAGAATGCCCTAATTGAATGGAATGACGAATGTGAAAAAGCCTTTAATCGGATAAAGCAATATCTGACGAATCCACCAGTACTGGTTACTCCAAAACCGGGGAAACCATTGTTCTTGTACTTGACAATTCTTCCTGAATCCATGGGTGTGTGCTCGGGCAAAAAGATGAGGAAGGAAAAGAAAGAGCTGTTTACTACTTAAGCAAGAAATTCTCAAATGGAGAACAAAAGTATTCAGAGATAGAAAAAACCTGCTGTGCATTAGTATGGGTTATGCACAGACTTAGGCAGTATATACGCTCTTCTACTCGATCGAGTTGATTACGAAGCATGATCCATTGCGATACTTGGCACGCAAACCGGCTTTGGTTGGTCGAATCTCGAAATGGCAGATGCTGCTTTCTGAATTTGATATCACTTATGTAAGTCAAAGTTCAGTCAAAGGACAAGTTTTAGCTGATCAACTCGCAGAAAGCCCAGTTGATGATGAAGAATTGAAGGAACAAGATCAGTTTCCAGATGAAGGTATCAGGATAGCAGAAACAGAAGCGAAAGCAACAGTTGGAAGTTGTATTTCGATGGAGCAGCCAATATACGGGTGTGGAATAGGGGCAGTCCTCATCTCACCAAAAGAAGAACAGTTCCCGGCATCAGCCAGATTAATGTTTCCTTACACAAATAATGTAGCGGAATACGAGGCATGCATCATGGGATTAGAAATGGCAATTCAAATGAATATCGAGGAGCTCGAAGTGTTTGGAGATTCATCACTTATCATTTTCCAAACTCGAGGCGAGTTCAAAACTAAGGATCCCAAGTTGATTCCTTATCATAATCACTTGGCTGAGTTAGCAGGAAGATTCAAAGAAATTTCCTTCACTTATGTGCCGAGAACTCAGAATCAATTTGCTGATGCATTGGCTACTCTGGCCTCTTTGATCCAATTCACTGAAGGAGTAAGAATACAACCTTTGCAAGTCCGAATAAGAAGTGAACCCGTTTCTGTGTGTGATTGAATCAATGAACCATGGTTTCAAGATATCAAAATTTTCTTGCAAACAGGTAGCTATCCTGAGTGTGCTACAAAAAAGGATCAGAAATCATTAGGCGTCTGGCAAGTCATTTCTTGTTAAGTGGAGATACCTTATACAGAAGGTCATTCGATACAACCCTGTTGAGATGTGTAGATGAAAAAGAAGCTCAAAAATTAATGGAAGAAGTTCATGAGGGAGTATGTGGACCTCATATGAACGGATATATGCTAGCTAAAAAGATTATGAGGCTAGGATATTTCTGGTTAACCATGGAATCAGACTGTATCAAACATGTGAGATCTTGTCATTTATGTCAAATTTACGCAAACAAGATAAATGCTCCTCCAAGGAATTACAGTCAATGTCGACACCATGGCCTTTCTCAATGTGGGGAATAGATGTAATTGGGCCAATTTCGCCAAAAGCTTCAAATGGTCATCGATTCATACTAGTTGCAATCGATTACTTCACCAAGTGGGTTGAAGCCGCTTCATACGCCAGTGTGACAAAAGCCGTTGTGGTGCGATTCATCAAAAGAGATATCATTGCTCGATATGGAACTCCAGAAAGTATCATTACCGATAATGGTACAAATCTGAACAACAATGCAATGACTGATTTATGTCAGCAATTCAAGATTAAACACCGAATTCCACTCCATATCGCCCACAGATGAATGGAGCAGTAGAAGCCGCCAACAAAAACATCAAGAGAATCATTGAGAAGATGACAATTGCATACAAAGATTGGCATGAAATGCTCCCATTAGCATTATGGCGTATCGAACCTCTGTAAGAGTGTCAACTGGGGCAACGCCCTATTCCCTGGTATATGGAACTGAAGCCGTTTTACCAGTAGAAGTTGAGATTCCTTCACTCCGAGTACTGGCTGAAACAGAGCTCGAAGAAGCTGAATGGGTTAGACAAAGGATTGAACAGTTAAATCTTTTAGATGAAAAAAGATTGACTGCCATGTGTCATGGGCAATTATATCAACAAAGGATGGCTAGAGCATTTAATAAGAAAGTTAAGCCAAGAAATTTCCAAGAAGGTGATTTGGTTCTGAGAAAAATGCTGCCAAATGTGCAAGATTCCAGAGGAAAGTTCACACCAAATTATGAAGGACCATATATAGTGAAGAAGGTCTTGTCGGGAGGAGCATTAATCCTTTCCCAAATGGATGGACCCATTTAAAGGATCCTGTAACTCAGATGCTGTAAAGTTGTATTATCCTTGATCAATAAAATTTGTCATTTCAAGTGATCAATTGATTTTATTTTAATTAATTATAAGCAAAGTTGATATCCCTGAAATTCTCTGAAGTCGAATCAAAGCCTGAAATTCTCTGAAGTCGAATCAAAGCCTGAAATTCTCTAAAGTCAAATCAAAGCTGAAATTCCCAAGTCAATCAAAGCCTAATCCACAAAATAATAAATTTCCAACCAAACACCATTGAATCATCAACAAAGAGATTTGAGCATCTTATAATGCTGAATGAATGCGTTTATACAGTTTGGTCTGTTGATTGTTCTTATTTTTAAAAGAAAATATTACTGCAAGGATAACTAATTTTGATAGAAAATTGAAGCATGCTTTTTATCATCAATGTTGGATCGAAAAGAAAAAAAAAGAAGAAAAAACAAAAGAAAGAAAGAAGGAAAAGAAAAGAAAAGAAAAAAGAGAAAGAAAAAGAAAAAGAAAAAGAAACCCCCAGTGGATTGAAAAATCACAAATACCCCTCAGTCTAGACTCGACAGATAGTCTAGTACTGGCCAAATTCAAAATCCATCCTTTCGAGATGGTGACCCAAAATCCATCCTTTCGAGATGGTGACACAAAATCCATCCTTTCGAGATGGTGACCCAAAATCCATCCTTTAGAGGTGGTGACACAAAATCCATCCTTTAGAGATGGTGACCCAAAATCCATCCTTTCGAGATGGTGACCCAAAATCCATCCTTTAGAGATGGTGACCAAAATCCATCCTTTCGAGATGGTGACCCAAAATCCATCCTTTCGAGATGGTGACCCAAAATCCATCATTTAGAGATGGTGACCCAAAATCCATCCTTTCGAGATGGTGACCCAAACACAAAATCCATCCTTTCGAGATGGTGGCAAGATTTAGAAACACTTCTACCAAGATAGTGACATGATTCAGAAGCTCAAGATGATGGTCAAGATCAAATTCAGGAACCCATCCATTCCAGATGGTGACCAAGACCAAATGACCGAACCCAAAGCCCGTAGGTCCGGCAAAAAACCCATAGGTCCGACAGATGACCTAGCAGTATTCAGACCCGACAAATGGTCTATCAGTCTTCTTAGTCTAGGCCCGATAGATGGCCCATCAGTTTTCTAAGTCTAGGTCCGACAGTTGACCTAACAAATCTCAAAGTCTAAACTCAACAGTGGTTTAGCACAAAATAAAATTTGGGGGGAGAAGCTTATAAAAAATTGGTCATCTTTTTGTCTTTGTGGCAAAAGTTTTGTTCAAACTTTACCACAAAGAGGGGCAGCTGTAGACACCCAATTTTTGCCCAATTGATTAAGGCTTAAATTTATAAAGTTAATTAAACAGAATTTTTAATTTTGTTTAATTAAACTCATTTTTCCAAAAGCCTCAATTAAGTATTGATGAAGTTGGCTAAGTGATCAAGGTACAGGCCAAATGGCCTGTAGGTTAAATGCATTGATCCAAACACACATCCAAGCTCAATGACACAGGTTCAAACCCTAGTAAAGGCAAATTTTTGCCTTTTTATCATCTAATTTGTTGCCTTTTCATCTTCCTCAAAAGTGACTTTTTGCCTTACTTTGCATCAGTTTTTAACTGACAAAACGTCATTGATTGTTGAAATTGATGATGGATTTGCAAGGTGATTATGAAATATGAAAGATTAGTGCACAAACAACCCAAATGTCACAAAATTCGTATAAAAAAAAATTGAAAAAAATGCAATTTGTAAGCATTCAATTGCACATGAATGAGGAGTTACAAGAATTGATGTGAAATTGGACATTAATCTACATACATTGGATGATCTGACATGGAATATGAAAGATCAATCATCAATTCATCGGTTAAGAATGAATCAAGCCCAAATTTTTTGTTAAATTCGTGAAAAAATAAAGAGGCAAAAATCGATTCATTTTCGAAACTGTACGAAACGTAAAATTGAGATTGCAACCTATAAATAGGAGGTCCTAGGATCAAAAGGCACAAGTCAATTTCAAGAAAACACATACATAACAAGGCCAATTCGAAACTTTCGAATTTAGGACATAGAATTCGAAATTTTCAAATTCGAAGTGGTTGGATCGTATTTGATCAAAATTGAGTGTTTTAAGAATGTTAGAACTTGATTTGATGTTTTAGTGTGCTTGGATTTGATCAAATTGATCAAATTAACCTTTGCAAATTTTTTTTAATTTCGGATTTACGCCGCTGTACAACCACCGCCGAAACCGTCGCTTGCCGCCATTCTAGGCGCAAACCACCACTTCAGAGGACGCGCCGTCGCACCAGGAGCCGGGCGACAAGCTTCCAGCCGCCGCCAACCACCACAGCCGTCGGAATCGCCCCGAAAAGTCGCATCATCGTCTTCTTCGCCCGATTAGGTCGGATCCGACTAGAAATTCGACCGAAAGTCCGAAGTCCAACCCGCCCCCCGGTCAATGGTCAACGGTCAACTCTGATAGGACGGCTCAGATTCAATCAAGCAGATCAGACGGTCCAGATTTGATCAAGCGATCAGACGGCCCAGATTCAATCAAGCGATCAGACGGTCCAGATTTGATCAAGTGATCAGACGTCCCAGATTCAATCAAGCGATCAGACGGCTCAGATTTGATCAAGCGATCAGACGGCTCCAGATCGAGTCAACAAGATCAGACGATCCAGATTGGTCAGCTTGATCGACGCTCCAGATCTCGTCCGCATCATCCAACGGTCCAGGTTAATCCGCATTATTTTATTATTAGTTTATTATATAATTAATTTCAGAAAATAGAAAAAAATTCATAAAAATTCATAAAAAATTCAGAAAAATCCAGAAAAATCAAAATATTTATTTTTCACATAAATTTATTTTTTTCAATATTTTTGAATATTTTTAATGTGTATTTATGCATAAATTGCCTTAGAAATGCATATTTAATGCATGAAAAATAATTTTAATTATATTGTAAATTATTCTGGATATATTGTGAATTTATGTGATGATTTTAAAAAAAAATATAAAAAATAATAAAAATAATAAAATCGGATTTTCCAAAACCAAATCTTTTTTAAAAAAAAATGATTTTCGGACTTAGAAAAATATGTTTTCATAAAATAAAAATCAATTGATTAGACCATAGGATCATCAAAAATGATTTTCATAAAAATTCAAAATTTAATGAATTTAAAGTGAAAAGAGTTCAAAAAATTAAAATCGACCAACAAACTAAATTCTTTTTAAAAGAACTACGTTTTGTTGATCTCGATTAGCGAGTACGTAGGCACCTCCGGGGCGACAATAAAAAATGAAAAATATTTTTTCTTTATCATTTTGGTTATTTTTGTGAAAATTTTGAGCAAATAAAATATAAAAATATAAAAAAATGTGACTTGTAAATGTTGTTATGTAATATTTTATTTGAGTTTTTGAGCATATAAAGGATAAATTATAAATTTAAAATTCCAAAGTGGTGTAGAGTTGTATGTAAAGTAGGTAGAGTTGGTAGGTAGAGTTGGTAGGTAGAGTTGGTAGAGTTATACCTCTTGTACGTATAAATACCTATGTATTGTGTAAATGTTTTATTAAGAATATATAAAAAATATACATTTTATTCCTTTTTCACATGGTATCAGAGCTAACAAAACCCTAAACATAAACCCTAATTTTCACAAATTTACAAAAAAAAAAACAAAAAAAAAAAAAAAAAACCCTAATTTTCGCTGCTGTTCGTGTCTGGATCTTTTCTTCCTGGTGTTGAATTTCAATTTGATTCCGTCGTCGTGTTCCTCTCTTCTCCGACGACCAAGCCCAGGAAGCTCACCTCCGGAAACGCGCGCACTGTTCATCGCGTCACTGTTCACGCGACTGTTCATCGTGTTCACGCGTACTGATCATCGCCGTACTGTTCACCGAGAGCACTGTTCACGGGGGTACTGTTCATCGTGCACTGTTCACGCGTTACTGCATGTCCCCACTGTTCCCCCCCGTACCACTGTTCACCGCCATCTCGCTGCCGTTTGCTGTTGGTTTTTCCTTTCTCCAGGTTTATTCTCCATGGCTGATGATTCTTCTCCCTTGAAAACTACTCCTTTTTCAAGTGTCTTATCTCCATCTCCTGCCATTGCAATGAGAAATTGCTGGAAATTCAAATTACATATCTTGGTCTTAGCTGTGAACTTATGGTGAATCGGTCAGGTTTACAAGACCATTTGACCACTACATTGGATGATGTAACGGAAGGATCCGAAGAAGGATAATGATCAATGGATAAGAGTTGATGCTCTTTTGCTAAGTCTTTTGTGGCAGTCCATCGATCATCTCCATCCAATTTACAGCCATTACTCAACTTGCTATGATGTTGGACTCAGGCAAAGAGACTTTATACAAATGATATTCAGATTTCGTTTGTACTCAGTTATATCTAATCTGCTTAATCTGAGACAAACAGGTATGTCAATTACTGATTTTCTTGGCAGATGGGCATCTCTAAAAGCTGAGTACATTCTTTACTTCCTCCCGGTCAGTCTCTCCAAGATGATTTAGCTCAAAGAGACAAATTTTTCATGGTTTGCATCTTGCTAACTTGGTCCTGATCTTACTTCCATTCGTGATCAGATATTGGCTAGTCCTACGATTCCATCTATGGATGAAGTTTTCTCTGACATTCTTCGTACCTCATCAATTCCTAATGCACCTCTACCTGGTTTTTTCTTCTCCGGATAATTCAGCTCTAGTTTCTCAAAGTACTTCTCAAAATCACATGACTAACAGAGAAGGACCAGGTGAAGATCGTGGGAGTGTTAAGGGAACTCGTCCTAGGTGTACCTATTGCCATCGTTGGGGTCATACCAGGGAAAAATGTTTCAAATTGCATGGACGTCCTCCACGAGCTAATATCATTCAGACCAATCCTGCCTCTTCGACTGCACAACATCCTGAATCTCTACTTCTCACTGGAGCTGATCTTGAGAATTATTTACAGTATCAGGCTTCACAGCAGTCTTCATCTTCTCCTGCTTCCTTTGCTCACACTGGTAATTCTGTTGCATGTCTCACTCAGTCTTCTACTTTAGGTCCATGGGTGATTGATTCTGGTGCTTCTGAACACATTTCTGGTAATCCTCATTTGTTTTCTCATTTCTTAAAGTCTACACATTATCTTCTGTTACTGTAGCAAATGGTTCACATGCAGTACCTGAAGCTGTGGGAAGTGCACAACCCTTACCATCTGTGCCTTTGAAACATGTTCTTTACATTCCACATTGTCCGTTTAATCTTATCTCTGTTAGTAAAGTCACCCGTGCTCTAAACTGCTCTATTAAATTTGATCCTCATTCTGTTGTTTTTCAGGATCTCAGTACGGGACAGACGATTGGCACAGGATGTGAGTCACAGGGGCTTTACTACTCACCAACCCTTCGGCTTCTCATCTGGCATGTTTTGCTACAGTCTCTCCAACTCTTCTCCACAATCGTTTGGGTCATCCCAGTCTCTCAAATTTCAGAAGATGGTTCCTCATTTTTCTCAATTGTCTTCTTTGGATTGTGAGTCTTGTCAACTTGGGAAACAGTCTAGAACTTCGTTTCCTAAGAGGGTCAATAATCGGGCTACCTCTCCTTTTGCTGTAGTTCATTCTGATATTTGGGGTCCTAGTCGAGTCGTGTCTGTTTTGGGTCATCAATACTTTGTTACTTTTATTGATGACTATTCGCGCTGTACTTGGTTATATTTAATGAAAAGTCGTTCTGAGATATTTTCAATTTTTGAATCATTTTGTGCTGAACTTAAAACACAATTCAATGCTTCTATACAAATTTTGCGCAGTGATAATGCTCCTGAATACTTTTCTGCTCAATTTACTGAGTTTCTATCTTCTCATGGCATTTTACATCAGTCCTCTTGTGCTTACACACCTCAACAGAATGGAGTTGCTGAGCGTAAAAATAGGCATCTCATTGAAACTGCTCGCACACTTCTTTTACATCACCATGTGCCTATTCGTTTTTGGGCTGATGCTGTTCTCACTGCTTGTTATCTCATTAATAGAATGCCCTCATCTGTTCTTCAGCACAAAATTCCTCACACGATCTTATTTCCAGATCAACCTTTGTATGTGCTTCCTCTACGTGTTTTGGTTGTACATGTTTTGTTCACAATATGGCTCCTGGTCAGGATAAGTTATCAGCGCGTTCTATTAAGGCTGTTTTCCTTGGTTACTCCAAACATCAAAAAGGTTACAAGTGTTATTCACCACTACTCGTCGTTATTATTTGTCCCCTGATGTAACATTTTTTGAATCATCTTCTTTTTATTCCATCTCTTCATCTGAGACTCCTTTGTCGGAGGTTTTACCTATTCCCTCTCAGTTAGTTCTTCCTGAGTCTATTCCCGTTGTCTCTGAGTCTATTCCTTCCCTCCACCATTTCAAGTTTACCATCGACGCTCTCGACGCTCTCCTACATCAGATATCCCCCCTGTTTCAGAGGCTCCTGTTGACTCATCTTCTATTCCAACGTCTCCACCTACTGAGGACCTACCGGACAACGATCTTCCTCTTGCCATCAGAAAAGGTAACCGTACTACTCGTAATCCTCACCCACTTTATAATTGTCTTAGCTATCATCGGTTATCTCCATCTTATTGTACCGTTGTTTCATCTCTATCTTCCATTTCTGTTCCTAAGAATGTGAGTGAGGCTCTTTCAGATCCAGGGTGGACCCAGGCAATGGTAGATGAGATGACTGCTTTACATGCCAATGGTACTTGGGATTTAGTTCCTTTGCCTCCCGGTAAGTCTCTTGTTGGATGTCGATGGGTTTATTCTATTAAGTCGGTCCTGATGGTAAAGTTGATCGGCTCAAAGCTCGGTTGGTTGCCAAGGGTTATACTCAGGTGTATGGTTTGGACTATGGTGACACATTCTCTCCGGTTGCTAAGATGTCCTCTGTTCGTTTGTTTATCTCCATTGCAGCTATGCGCCATTGGCCCTTGTACCAATTGGATATTAAGAATGCTTTTCTTCATGGTGAACTCCAGGAGGAGATTTATATGGAGCAACCGCCTGGCTTTGTTGCTCAGGGGGAGTCTAATCTGGTATGTAAACTTCGCCGTTCACTTTATGGTTTGAAACAATCTCCACGTGCCTGGTTTAGTCGGTTCAGTACTGTTGTAATGGAGTTTGGAATGATTCGTAGTACATCTGATCACTCAGTTTTCTATAAGCACACATCTGAAGGAAAATGCATATACTTAATAGTGTATGTGATGATATTGTCATAACTGGTAATGATCAGCATGGTATTACTCAATTGAAGGCACATCTTTTCAAACATTTTCAAACTAAGGATCTTGGCTTGTTAAGATACTTTCTTGGCATAGAAGTTGCTCAATCCAGTTCTGGTATAGTCCTCTCTCAAAGAAAATATGTCTTAGATATACTGGAAGAAACAGGGATGCTTAATTGCAAGCCTGTGGATTCTCCTATGGATCCCAATGTGAAGTTGTCACCAGGACAGGGGAGCCTTTTGAAGATCCAGGGAGATATCGTCGTTTGGTTGGAAGACTCATTTATCTTACTATTACTCGACCTGATATATGTTTGCAGTTAGTGTTGTCAGTCAGTTTCTTCAGTCTCCTTGCACTAGTCATTGGAATGCAGTGATCAGAATTCTTAGATATATGAAAAAATGCTCCTGGTAAAGGTTTACTATATGAGGATCATGGTCACTCTAAAGTGGTTGGTATTCTGATGCTGATTGGGCAGGTTCTCCATCTGATAGACGATCTACATCTGGGTATTGTATTCTTGTTGGAGGCAACCTGGTATCTTGGAAAAGTAAGAAACAAGATGTTTTGCTAGATCAAGTGCAGAAGCAGAATATCGTGCCATGGCTTTGGCAACTTGTGAATTGATTTGGTTGAAACAGTTGCTTGAGGAGTTAAAATTTTGTGAAACTTCACAAATGGAGCTAATTTGTGATAACCAGGCTGCATTACATATAGCTTCCAATCCAGTTTTTCATGAGAGAACTAAGCATATATAGAGATTGATTGTCACTTCATCCGAGAAAAGATCTTATCTGGTTGCATCTTCACTAGTTATGTTAATTCAAATAATCAGTTTGCAGATATATTGACTAAATCTTTAAGAGGTTCTCGTATTGAATATATTTGTAACAAGCTTGGTGCATATGATTTGTATGCTCCAGCTTGAGGGGGGTGTAGAGTTGTATGTAAAGTAGGTAGAGTTGGTAGGTAGAGTTGGTAGGTAGAGTTGGTAGTTATACCTCTTGTACGTATATAAATACCTATGTATTGTGTAAATGTTTTATTAAGAATATATAAAAAAATATACATTTTATTCCTTTTTCACAAGTGGTAACCATTTGGTTTTAATAGGTTAGCCCCCAAATCCATGATATCTGGTTTAAAAAGTTTGTTTTTTTTTTTAAATCAAATTTTCGCAGACTAGTAGCTAAGTTAGGATCAACCGACCCATTGATTCTAGCTTTTTATTTTTCTCGATTTATATCGGGTGGCGACTCTAAAAAGTTTTCAAAAATTAAAATTTCTTTTAACCCCTAGTCGAGGATTCATTTTAAATGGGTTCGGGTTTAAGGTGAATAGGGTTAAGAGAAATGAACCAGATAGTGGAAAAAATCCAGGCTCGACAATAGCTATATATATTATTTAGAGTATATAAGCTCATTATCTTGCAATTTATTTACTTTCTAGTTGTTTTTAAGACTAGTCTTTCTAGTCTTAGACTTGTCCTCATCAAGTCAAAACATTTTCTTTTCCTTTTGGGACTAGACTTATCTTAGTCCCGGGATACCTTGATGAAGCTAAGGTTCCAATACTTGATTTATTTCTTTATTAGCTTATTCTTTCAAGTTATTATGTTCCTTTATGTTTCCATAACTTTATGATTCATATTCATGCATGAACATAATGATTTTTGTCTCAACAAAATAAATGAAGAAATTGTTCTTAAACTAAAGATTCTTTTCTAAAGAAATAAATGTAGGAAGTAAGTTTCTTAAAAAGCTCATAAACATGCATAGAAATGATTATTCTTAAATAAACAAAAGGTTTTACAAAATTTCACTTTTCATCAAATGCTAGAAATTCTTTTTGGAATGATCTCAAGAAACAAAGAAATTATTTTATAAAATTTTTATTACTTTTAAAAGTTGTTGGAATTTATGCTTAGAAAATAAAATCATTCTTTAGGAAATTAAAGCAATTACAAGAAATTAAATTTAGGAGAAAAGAAATACTCATTTTAAATAACTTAAGGTATTTTCAAGGCAAAATGGAATATTTCAAAAGTTCTCAAGTTTCAAAAATCTTTAAAGACCTTGCTTTTTCATAATTTGAGACAACTTCATTAACTTCATACCTTTGGTATGAGTCAATAAAATATATATTATATTATTTCAAAGGTTTATAAATTTTTGAATATCTATCTCTCAAAGTGAGCTTTTATTAAAAAAAGGAATTCAAGTTATTGTAAATTCGTGGTGAATCTGGGTGCCCTTTTTTAGAGCCAAATGATTTAGTTTGTTGAAAATAAGCTTAGAAATAGATAGATCTTTTCGAGTAGGTAGAAAATGATATATTATATGTGAAATTTCGAGTTAAAATGAGCAAGTTATGGCTATTTTAAATTAGAAATTCCTCTTATACGATTTTACCACGATTTTGAGAAAAGTTTAGAATCTTCAAGAAGAGAAATTTCATGAAAGACTCATTTTGGGTATTTCATCTTATTTAGGTGAAAAAGGACCCGAGATCGTTTTTCCGGAAGATTACTTCGATTAGGATCTATCGACATGGAGTGAGTTAATCATTTACTAAGTTACATTTCCTTATTTGTGCTTGTAAATAGTGGCACTAGAAATTTAGGAAAAGATAAATGAACAATTGTTATATAACTTGAATGAAAGATTGGTTGAATGAAAGTTAAGAATATCGAAGGATGATATATTTAAATAAAGTGTGATTCTTGTATTGATATGATGAAATTGTGGTTGATGACCTTTAATATAAATTCAGCATTATTTGGTTAAATGTATATTGAAATTAATTCATGCATATCATACTTATGAGTCACATTTGTTTCACTACTATTCTTCGTGTGGGGAAATGAGGAAGTGGGTAGTGGTGGCTAGTAGGATCGGAAAGTCTACATGGGTCAGTAGGAGCTAGGAAGTCACAGGGCGAGCAGGAGCCAGCAAATCTGCAAATATTGATGGTCGTATGGGCCTATACCTCCCAACCCTTGACATGGAGGGCGTAAATCCATGCTACACTATATTTCCGGTTAATCTTGTGTATCTTGCTTCCTCATGTGATTGGTGTATTCTCATATGCTTGATTTAAATAACTTGTTTGCTATATGGAAATGTTCTATAGATAGGAATTATCTCACTAAGCCAGATTTACTTATACCCTTATAGCTTTTTGTTACAGTACGATTATCTGTGGTTTGCCCCAAGGAGCCGCGTATGCCAAGTACGAGTTTAAGCTACTAGGAGTTTTTGGGAGAAGTTTTATGTATTTTAGTTTTGAACATAGACTTCTAAGAAAATCTCTATAGTAGGCTTATGTTGTAGTTATGATTACCTTGTTAATAGTTTAGTTGAAACAAGACTTTTAAGGCGGGGAAATGCCCCTACGATGATGTAAGAAGTTATTATTGAATGAAGATCTTATGTTTATTTGTATAAGTTCATGCTTGCTTTTATTATCTACTTAAATGTAATACCCCTGTGAGTCTCCTACTATCTTGGAAGCACGCCTTGCATGTGATATCGAAGCTCCTGCATGACTAAGGTTGTCATTATTAGCTTTAATATTATATGCGGCGGATTGCCACATTTAGGGTACCCTCCGGGGCATGACACACTTGCATCTCACGACTAGTTTCTGGACTCTCTTTTATAACAACACTACTATCTACCTTAACTAAACAATCTTTCTAGGAACAATTTTCCCGTGAGTCAATTATCATTGAGGTTTGTAGCAATTTTGTCTTCTCTGCTATTTCAGAAACTAAGATGGAGACTACCTTTGATGAAGCAACCTAGATGGCTTCCTATAATGCCTGAAAACTCTGACAACCAATATCCTAGAGCGATATCATAGTTCAAGCCATTTACAAATCTAGTGATGGTGTGGGCAAGAGGCTCATACATGTCACTATTCTTCAAGAAAATCTCGTATTTGTGAGCATATTCTCTAACACACATCCACCTTGCTTTAGTGCTAACAACTTTCTATATTATTCATCATAATAATAGGATGGCACGAATCTTCTCCTTGTTAAAGTTCTCATACATTTCCACGTTCATAATATACGTTCATGCTCCTTTGTAATATATTAATTTGCCACCATTCTCTTGCAAGCCCTGTAAATTTCCTAGCAATTGCATAACTTAAATTATAATAAAGGTATGAGAATTATTCAACAACCTGTGTTACTTCAAACTCCTAATCTAAATACTCTCCAAGGGTGCCATAGCCATCAAATTCTGGTAGATGCATTTTTATCACGTTCAATATCTCAAGGTTAGGGTAAATCTCACAATGGTATCTATAATCCATGGCTCCTATTCAAACTCACATCACAATATAAAACAAGAATTTGAATCCCCAATTGGCCACCTGTTCTCTAATACCAAAAGATGATGTGCCTAAAACCTTAGACATAGTGATCTCAAATGGGCAATTGTTCTGATGTAATAAAAGGAGATATGGTTTACTGTAATTTGGATGCAAGGAATTAAAAGATATGATTGACGTTGATCACAGATATGACGCACCGAAATCAACTCGAACTATGCTATTCCTAAATTGATATGACCCACAATCTAGTAATAACAGTTTGTTCACCACAATCATAATTATTGATAAGAACAATTTGTTCACCACAATTTAGTTAAGAATTGATAAGAACGCTAACTCGCCATAATCACACAAGGGATTGATAAGAGTAAAACAGAGAAAATGTCCAATAACAATATCAAATATCCAAAAGTTAATGAGCTTGAATACGAAGGGGGTATTTATAATAGAAATAAAACCCTAAAAAAAAGGAAATTAAAAAAAAAAAAAAAATTTGACTAAAAATTAACGCGTTTTGACTGTACATTTTGAATATTTAACTAAAGAATAAAAAAAAAAAATTAATACATCTTGACTATTTGACTAAAAAAATTAATGCATCTTGACTATCCAAGCTAATTTGATTCCCATAAAAATTTTCCAAAATATTAAGTAATGGTTTGGTTCAGTTTTTGATTACAAATTACATGAAAATCTTAATTGAAAAAGGTAACTTTCCTCTAAAATATTATTGTATATTTTTTAATGTTTTCTTTTTCATTAGAAGAGCTCGTATGTCTTGCTTAAACAAATTTTGTTGGTCTTATCTTACTATCGGATTATTTATAATTATGTTATCGAAATAAGACAAAAAGATTAATTATATAAAATGATATACTGCATTTGCTGTGGAATATTAGATATATGATTACAATCTAATTAAAAGTATAATTTTTTCCAATAGTTGACTAAATTTTATTAATTTTTGCCTACCTTGACTTTTGCTTTGTTCATTTGTACCTTCGTGCCCACTTCCACCAAACTTTGTTAATTGTTGCCCCCACTCTTATTTTTCTTTGTACATTTGTACTTTCTTGGTACCTTCAATTTTATTTTCTTCATTTGTACTTGCTTTATTTTATATAAAATTTCAAACTCTATCCTAAATGCCTCTCTTTCTCCTCTTATTTCTTGTACAATGACTTTTTTCTCTATTTTCCATATTTTGTTCTAATTCTAAACTATTTTCCTTATCAAATATATAATCTTTATGTTTTTCATTATATTCTACAAAATAAACGTCTTTAATTTCCTTGAGATATCCTATACTATCTAAATATTGAATAGTGAATCCTATTAATGTTTGATTCTCTACTAAAAATCTAACTTTAATTTTACCATAACCTTATAGAGTTATTGTGATTATATTTCTATATTTTCCTCCTATTGTATTTCTCCTTTCTATTTTTGAATGTATTTCCTTAGATGTCTCATTATTTAATCTATATTTCTATCTTGATAATCCATAAACCTTATACTAAAAGTTCCATCAAGATTTTTGATACATTACACTATCTTGTGGAATTTTACTACTATTTCCTACTTCTAGATGTCTTCTTAGATTCCATTATTCTCATTCTAACAAACTACTTACTATTTTCACTGATGCTAACATCCTATTAAAATTAATATCTTACCATCACCTACTAAATTTGTCTAATCTATAGTCTCTAATAGTCTCCTTTTACCCTTGGTAATCTTATTTGAGCGCATTTTCTATATAATCTATGCAAGGTATCCTTGGCAGTGTTCCTTCATTTATTGGTTATCCTCTTTCGATAATTATATTTGGGCTAGTTCCGTTACATTCTGCTTCATTTTTCGTAAAATTTAATTCACTAACTGTAATGTTTATTTCTAAAAATTCTAAATTTGTTATACCTCCTAGTCTAATTGTTTTATCTTCTTTTCTATCTTCTATTTCATTTTTTTTCTTCTTTAATGCTAATAAACTCATATTTTTACTTACTTTTCATTCATTAAATCATGCTTAATCATTATTGATTTTATAGAAATCGAAAGGAATTGCTACTTAAGTATACTTAATTTGATGTTTAAGGTCTTGGAGAACTTATAATGCAATTATATAAAATTTGGAAGAGTTTTGAGCAATTTTGGAGAATTGAATCATTCAAGGTCGGCCAAATCAAGATCTAAGTAGTCAACCTTCAAAATGAATCAACATAGCCTTCAACAATATGAACAAAGCCGCCAACATTCATTAGAAATTTTCACAACCATTGAAAGTTGAATGTATGCTGGCTATTGGAACATCAAGGCCGCCAACCTTGCACCAGCATTGCATATCTACATATTCGAATTCTTTAGCATTGGCTTCAACACTACAAGCTTTTCAACTGACATACTTTCTACACCACCTCTAAAGCTACTGGCATATATACTGAAACCTCCAGCCTACATTGTGTCGGATTGAATTCCTCTATTTTTGCATGTTAAACCTATTGTGCTATTCTATCAAAAGATAACTTAAACAAATATCATTAGATAC
Organism: Combretum micranthum; assembly: GCA_024138025.1. Lineage (NCBI taxonomy): Eukaryota > Viridiplantae > Streptophyta > Magnoliopsida > Myrtales > Combretaceae > Combretum > Combretum micranthum. The sequence continues at coordinate 87,214 of JAMXBD010002589.1, forward strand.
ATTATATCTCAATTAGATTATAGATCTTAGATTAAAATTTTGAGAGAGTTGTTTTGAATTCAAAGTTGTTGATTGAGAAGCATTGTAATCATCTTAGAGGATTGAAGACCATGCTACTGTGAAGTTTTTGCAATTAAGGGTTTTCATACTTTTGTCAATTGAATTGGTGATCTCTAAACTATTTATATTTTTACACAATTTAATCATTTGATTTTAGTGCTCAGTATCAATTCCTTTGCAATGATTTCTATGAATTGTGATTTCTTCTCTATGATGTTTCAATTTTCTTTTGTGAGAATATGATGAAACCCTAGGATTGTTAATACAATTATTGTAATCATCTTATAGAATTTTTATAGATGTGGAATATTCATGTTGTAAATCCTACTATAAATCGTGTTTCTTGATTGAACTAGGTTTATAGAAATCTTGATAATTTGTAAGGGAAATTAGGGTTCATAAGGAATTCTTGATTTAGGGCTAAATAACAATTGCGGAAGTGGCGATATTTAATCTAGATTAGAAATTATCCTAGAGATTCATGCAATGTTCCTGGTTAGTTTCTCACTAAGAGATTAAGAGAGATTGATTTAGGGCATTAGTCAATCATATAATTGGAAGATTCATGATTACAAATTAGATTCCACTATTAATTTGTTTAATAGAAGCAATTGGATTAATTTGTGGTTTTTAAATTTTAAAACTTGGAAAAGGATTAAAGTCTTTAATAATTTCATATGAATATTCACATAGCTAATAGTTATTATAACATTATAGCAATCTAATTAGTGAAACTCGGGTGGATTCTATTTTTCCGACTTTCAATCAATATATCTTTGTCAAACACTCTTCCTCTACTATTAGTGATAATAATAGTCTAGGTATATTAATAGTTGACTAGTGACTTCTCTTAATTTGATTGCCTAAATAATAGTAGAAGCTAATACCAGTTTAATAGGTAAGTAATCTTTGTGGGATCGATACTCTATTCATCTTTATATTACTTGATCTGACCTAGTATACTTACTAAATGAATTTGCTTTTAATTTATAAATACATATGTAGCAGCTCAAGAAGTTTGTGCTATTGCTGAGATTATCTTAATATTAAAATGCCTTCAGTTCTATTATTAGTTTAGGCGCAATTCACGGTGTTTGTTTGTTTTTTTGTTCTCTTTGCAGGTATTATATGCACAGGAGTAGAAGTGTTAAGCTTCTACCATTGGATCATGAAATATAGTGTACCTTGCATCACTGAGAAGAGAAAAAAGAAGAAGAGAAGAAGTGCAAGAAGTAGAAATGGCAGACCGTGATAGCAAAAATAATCAGATAAAGGGCGCCATAACACTTTGGGATTATACTGTACCTACTGTCATATGTTTTGCAATTAGAAGACTAACTGTTCAGGCTAATAATTTTAAACTAAAACTAGCACTTATACAGATGGTTGAAGCATACCTATTTGGAGGATACCCTAATGAAACTCCTAATGAACATATTGCAAAATTCCTCCAATACTGTAATACAGTGAAGTAGAATGGCATTATTGATGATTCCATTAGATTACAACATTTTCCCTTCTTTCTAATGGATAATGTAAACCCCGGAAACTTCCACAATATAACACGACTCTAGAATAGAAAGAATGAATTAACTAGTAAACCTAGAAGTGAATAAAAACCCAAGATTTGACACATAATTTAAATTTGACTGGGTTAGGATCTATAGACTGAATAAAGATCTTCTTTGACCCTAACTGATACCAAAAACGAGATTTCATATCTTGAGTTGATAATTCAAGATATAATTAAAGGAAACTTCAAATTTCAAACCTGAATCCTTGTCAAACAAATAGATTAAAAGGGGAAAACATAAATATAGAAATTAAATGACTATTTTTGCACTCAACAAAGACCTGAGATTAAAATAATGGGTAGTAATGAACCTATACTTGGACTTAAATCCTAAAATTCGCGATTCTTAGCTAGTAATAAACTATATTGATAAGATTTCATAGTGGGTATCCGAATCTAAAATATATAAATAATTTAGCTTATATATCTACGGTGATATTAAGTAATCGAACAAATATGTTTATAGTTGGGAAATGGCAACCTTAAGATAAACCGTTAGAATTATAAATACACAACAAGAATATAAACTGGTATATAACTTAAGATCTAGACCTCAAACAAATATTTGAATTACACCAGTGTTCAAATTAGGGTTTTCTTAAGCCCTTGAAGCCTAAAACAAAAATTGACCTAACAAGCTTAGAAAACCTAAATCGCGGGAGATAAATTTTTTTTTTTTTTTAAACAAACAATCACGTAAAATTAAAACTAAATTTATATTGTTTGATAAACTAAATATTTTGTAGGATTCATTAAAAATATTTTTGTATAAAAACTCACATATATTAGCTAAATTATACCCGATTAATGTAATAAACTCCCCAAAAATTTAGCTAAATATTATCTAAACAATATAATATATACAACAACTCTTGTAGGATACATTTGTGTCACGCCCCAAAGGGTACCCTAGTTGTACTGTATTGTATGTAGTATTGGTTTCTATACAATACAACTAGTTACTCTAAAGGATGTGACATAAAAACAGGATCTTTTAAGTTGCTTGATAAGAAATGATGTACATACATAAAACATACAAAACAGATAAAATAAACTTCATATAAAGTTTGTATAAACTATTACAAATTGTTTTATCGACTTACAACTAGAAATGTAAAATAGATGTAAGTTTACTAATACAAGAGATCTAAATCTTTGTTAACTACTTCCATAACTTGCTAACGTGGCTTCCTTACCCGTTCTAATCTTCGAGATGGTACTAGCCATGGTTTGAGAATGACCCTGAAAAATCTGTTGGAGTATGAGCATTTCTACAGCTCAGTGAATAACCATCACATATTACACATCAAGCACAACAAACAAGTAATTTATCAAACAAGTGTAATGCAACATTCAGGCATATGTACAATTACAAGTTTAGACAACCGGAATCCAAACAGGATGTAGATTTGCGCCCTCACATTGGGGTTGAAGGAACCTAGTCAAGGATCATATCCTTATGACCCACTTGCTCAGGAGAAACAGAAAACCATAGGAATAATAATTCTCACTTTATTCTTTTCTTTATGATTATAGTTTCTTCACTCAATTTCCTTTAGAAACAAAGAGACTCCATTAAGTATTAGTTATTTCAAACCGATACCACGGGCGGCGTTCCTTCTTTTGCCGAGTAGTTCCCGTGGAACCGAACAGAACAGGGATAATTTTGGAAGAACTAGGAAATTTACATCTAGAAAAACCAAACATTAACCGAGATCCGAAATACTAACACGTAGCAAGTTATCACACCTTTATGCAATATTGTGCAAGTTATGAAATGTATGATCCTTTAAGTTATAAGCCTGTAAGTTATAAATTGATTATAAAATGACCAAACAGTTTACAGACAATTCTCAACATGCTTCAACAATTTTTCACACAATTCTTGTTATCACTTTTAATAATTACAATTTAACACTCAATTCATCCATCACTTAAGAAAGAACAATTCCCAACCCCCATGCTTCATACAATCATTTTCATATATAACTTTAGGTGCTACTATTGTTACAAACACAAACAATGTAATAGATCAGAGTTACTCACCTGCTCATGATGCTTTCAATCGTAGTAATCTTCCGGGAAGTCTAAATTTGATTCAAATTCACCTATTAGATAAATAAAGTTCCATAAATTAGATAATTGACTTTGTAAATAATTTTTAAAGAGTGTCTAAGTGTCCTATGTTAGTTTTTCCTTAAGTGAAGTCATTTCTATGAATTCTAAAGGTAGTTTATATTTAATTGTTTAAAGACTTATGAAATATCCATATTTTTATAAAATTCGTATGAATTCACTTTCTCTACTAAAAGTGATCTAATTAATTCTAAATTCATGTTTTTAGTACCAAATCTTTAAGTCTACTTATATTACTTATGTTTAGCTTATATTTTTACGTATAATTAAGTGTTAAAAGCTTATTTTACCTATAGCATGCTAGTTACTAATTTTATTTGTTTGCAAATAGTTTCTATGATTAGTGTAAGACTTTCTCAAGATCATTTTATTTTTCAGTCTTCTTAGACTTCTAATAATGGCAAGGAATCTTATTTGAATTCTATTTATTTTACCTATCAATGTGCTTAGTGATATCAATATTTCCTTCCATTATATACTTTGTTTTTCAACCTTAGGTAAAGCGAGTTCTCAATTAGAATTAAGGGGTTTCCATCTAGATTACTAATGACCATTCTGCATTATTTTTAAGTTCATCAACTTAATTGTCTGTATTCGGTTTATAGTATATTTCTTAAGATTATTTCTATTCCATTGAATTTCCTTTATCTACACTTTAGTAATTTCCCATTATGAGTTTAAGTTCAAGACTTCTAATGGGTAAGACATTGGCTAGTTTAAATTGTTTAGATGACAATTATAATGTGTTTACTAATTTACAAGATTATTAGCTAGGGTTTTTCAGACAATAGTCTTGTAGTAATTTCAAAGTTTAATTCTAGGGTTTTCTAATGCCTAGACTAATTTTCTTCAAGGCTTCTCCTTATTTAATTCATTTAAAATATTTATCCTACATCATTTGCATTTATTCTACCATCAACATAACTCTATGGAGGCTTCTAAAAATGTATCTATGGCAATGTATGACCTTCATTTTCTCAATTTAGAATGAGGAAATAATTTAAAGGTAGGACTTACCTTGAGGGCTTAGGAGTGTAGATGGCAATTCCTCCTTTCTATTTTGATTAAGACCTACATATTTTAGCAATTTAGTAAGTCTAATATATTTTATGAAATAAATAACTAACTTATAAATTCTTACCTTTATTTTCTAGATGGTAGAATAATTGGTGATCTTCTATATTGGTAGTTGAAGCTTAGATTATGTGCTATTTGATTTGTTGGAAGGTTAAGTGAAGGCTAGAGGTTGCAAAGAGGGAAATTTGAATTTGTAAGTGAGAGTGTGTGTGTGTTGCATCTATTCACGTGGAGAAGGGGAAGAAGAGTGGGCTGGTAGTTGGGAATTTAGCTTTCCAATTTTGACTTAATTATCTATTTATAATATAGGTAACTTGAAGGATAAGTGTTAAATTTGTTTAATTTTAAATTGGCCTAATTGTGTTGTTGAAGGCTGCCACGGTAAAAGAAAGGGAGAGGAGGGCAGCTTGTCCAAGTTTCCTAGCTGATTTGGAAGTGTTATATTAAGTGTAATAATTAGGGCATGGTTGGAGCAATTTAGTTGGTCCATTTGTGCATGTTTCTAGCCTTTTATTTCAACTAACCTTGACTTGCTGCATGTGGGAGCTGTAATATTTCCAAAACAGCAACTTGGACCTTCTTTCCACCGTAACTTGCATTTATGAATTGGTAAAAATAGTAAAAATGTAAATATCTAACTAATTACGTCAAAAACTATCCCTTACGCGTATTTTAATATTAGTTACGAAAAATTTTTTATTTTTAAAAATTTAATTTAGGTCCTAAAATATTTCTACAATATGGTTGACTTCAAATTTTAAGTTTAAAATTTACGTGATTTAGTATTTTTAAAGTTTGGTCTTACGCGATTAGGGTTTCGGGGCCTAAAAAGTCAAAATACAAAATTGGTAACTATGGACTCCAAATTTTCTAACTAATATTATGGTGTGGTCAAAAAATTTTATTTGAAGTCTAGATTATTAATTATAGGCTCGTTATAGCTTTTTAGTACATATTTATAACCCTAACGATTTATCTTAATGGATCATTTTCATTATATATATACTACAAGTCATTGGCTTTCTAATGTTCTTGAAATAAAATTTTTTATTTACACTTGTATTCTAGATTCTAGACTTGGATTATAAAATTTAGCTATAGTTCTTTTAATATCTAAAAATTTCCGATCTAGGGTTTTTTAGGTTATAAATAGATTTATAATACTCTAAAATTTCTAACTAAGGCCTAACCGGGTAAACGAACTCCAATATCTATCTTAATTGTTACTATCCTATTTCCTTAGAATTCTCGGGTTTACAATTTGTGCAAACTTTTGAGGGTTTGATCTTCTTGATTCAAGAGAACCGAAATTGCACAAATAACAACTTAAGTCAATAAAAATCCAACCACAAGCCAATCTAAGTGTGCCAAATCACCTTTACATTAATGACAATAGAACAACTGATGAAATAGTACCATATGGAGACAATTTGGATCATTTATGAAGGAGAAACACACAGCCAATGTTTATATACTTCTCTCTATATGCATATATCAAGAACACTTAAAGAAGAAGCAAACAAACACCATCCTTTCCCTAAATTTCTAGATCTAATCCACACCTGATTAGTAGTTAAAAAAGCCTGGGGATAGATTTTAAATCGCACCAACAAACCCAGTTCAAATCAGAGGAAAAATATTGCGAAAAAGGCTTAAAACGAGCTCAAGGTAAGTTGATGTAATTCAACGTGTTTTCTTTCAAAACTAAGGATTGAGACTGACTTCTGAACATCTTAGGAACCTAACCAATCCAATCAGGAGCTTCAGATTTCATTGGAGAGGCTCGACGAAGGTGATTTTCGAAAACCCTAGTTTACCTTGATGATTCGAAAAATCGTGGAACATGTTATTGTTTTGATGTTTTATTGAGATATTTAAATAGTTTAGTGTTATAGGAGCTTAAAGGAGCTGGAAACCGACCTTTTAACATCGGAAATCGGTCGGAATCAATCGAGTTCATCAGGGAAGACGATGAACAGTACTTCTCCGATGAGCACGGGGGAAACACGGGGCGTGTTCTACCCGTGTACCCTCGGGAAAAATAAAATATAAAAAAACGAGGCTAATTAAATTAAATTATAGAATAATAATAATAAATAATTTTAGAATTATTATTATTTCTTTATTTATTTTTCTGTAAAGATCATAAATAATATTATAATTTAGTAATATAACATCAAATTTTTTTAAAAAAAATTAAATTTAAAAAATGAAAATATCTTTCTAGTATTACTAAATATATGATATTTAAATATTAAATGAGCCTATTAACATTAACCAGAAAAGATTTTTTAGTAATATAAATCATCTTTGTTAATTAATCCAAGTTTATTAAATTTTACAATTATAATTACTAATATTCTTAATATTATTAAGAGAATTATAAAATTAATAGTGTTTTTAAAATTTTCATTTATGAAATAATATTATATGTAAACTCTAAAATAAAACTCAAAAGTTAAGATTAAGTTATTTTAGTAATATTATTTGATAGGAATTTACAAATTAGTATGAATTAAATTATAAGACAAATATTACAAGTATTGTTATTATGAAAAGTAATTGTTTTACTTTATTTTATTTTATTGTCTTTTTCGGAATTATTGTTATTATTATTATTATTAGTTACTAATATTTTTATTACTTGCGACAAAAAGGAAAGTTTTGAAATTAATTGTAATTAAGTTAACAAATCTTTATATTAATAAGTTTATTTTCATTAAAATTGTATTTAATTAGTTTATAAGAAAAATTTTACGAATTTATTAAATACTAAATATGTATTTAAATAAATAATTGTAAATGATTAGATAACAATGGAAATTTAAATAATCCAAATTTGTGAATATAGAGATATCTATATTTTACGAGAAAAAATTATTAAGTAAATAAAAAGATAACTGATAGTTTTAAACAATGAAATTAAACTTAACTAAATTGTTCAAAATTCTTGAATACCCGATTAATAGATTTAAATATCAAACCAAAATCAAATCAAGTAACTTGAGATAAAGATGAATTAGTACTTAAGTATCATCTTCAAAGAATTAGTTAATAATAAAACGGAAACCCAGCAGCACATTAGGACACTTAAGGAGTTAGGTTATATAGTCTTGTATCATTAATGACTATATTAATCATCTCGATAGGTAACTCGGGTATTGGTGAGGACTTTCCTAACGATTACTACGACTGAATAACATGAGCAGGTGAAGAACTCAATCTTATTATATTGGTTGTGCTTGTAAAGTTAGTAAATCTTAAATAAAAGATAATAAAAATTTGGTGTACTATTTGGTTTGTGGAAATTATGTATGGTATTGCATTGATTGCCAAGTCACTCTATTATAAGCGATAACAGAGTTGTATATGTATACATTGCCTATATAACATGATTGAATGTCTGTAATGCTTGATCACCTTCAAATTGATTAAAAACTACTGGTACCATAAAAGAAATTTGTCATGCATTACATATTTTGCATAAATAGCATTTGAGTAAGTGGTAGCCTACTACGTGTTAGTTTTTCGAATCTTTGGTAATGCTTGTATTACCTAGGCAAGAAAGCCATTAGTTAATTGCAAGATTACCTTTGTTCTGTTAATTCCATAGGAACTAAATGGTAAATGAAGGACGCCGCTTATGGTATTGCATGGAAATAGCTAACACTTAGTGGAGTTTCTAAAGCTAAATCGGGAAATAAATAACAAAACACAATAAGTTCAAAGAGATAACTAAATTGAATATTATTATTTTCTGAAAGCTTAGTCTCTCCAGGGTAGGTGGACCATAGATTGTGATCCTTCAACCCTGATGCGAGGGCGTAAATCTTCATCCTGTTTAGATTTTGGGTTATCTAAGCTTGTAATGTACATATGTTTGATTGATACATTTCATATGATTGTTAAATAACTTGTATGTATTATGTGGTAAGTTCTAGTTATTCACTAAGCTCGTGTTTTAGCTCACACTCCAACAGCCCTTTCAGGTTTACTCTACGACCCTGGCTCATTACTAGTAGGAGCATAGTCCCGGTAAAAAATCAGAAGCCAGAAGCTTAAAGACTAGTATAGGATCAGAATATATGTATCTCTATTTACCTTTTAGTTGCAAGTATCGTGCATTAGAATCCTTAACTAAGGGTTGTAAGGATTTATAAAGCATATGGTCTGTAATATCTTATTAATGTGATAGTTGTTTACTAATTTATGCCTTATATATATTTGTTCATCTTATCCAAGCAACTTAAAGATCCTATTTATTAAAAACATGCCATTTCCAGAAGGTAAACTAGTAATGGGAATCAAGTGTTTCTTGGTTACTACTACTAGGATACCCTCGAGGCGTGACAGATAAAGCATTAGCTTGGTTCGACTCACTACCATTGGAATCCATTATCACCTAGACTGATCTTTCAACTAAGTTTTTAAGGAGGTTCTTCCCACCTGCCAGAATTGCAAGATTAAGAAATGAGATTACAAATTTCACTAAGATCCATAGTGAATCCTTATATGAAGTATGGGAAAGATATAAGGAGGAAATCAAAAAAATGCCCACTTCATGAATTACCAGACAACCTCCTAATTGAGATCTTCTATCTTAGCTTGGAGGAGAATTTGAGGTCTTTAGTAGATGCTACTGCTGGAGGTTCACTAATGAGTAAAAGCTATGATGAGACAATTGCTTTAATAGAATAAATTGCCTCTAGTGCACACAAATGGAGTTGTGAAAGAACCAAATCAAAAGTGGCATTAGTTCAAGCAAATGAGGCTGTTTCTCTACTGACTGCTCAGATTTCAACTCTCATTGCACAAGTAAACTCACTTTTGCAAATTCTCTTAATACTAATCAAGTTATTTGTTGTGAGCTATGCTTAGGACCACATTCTGCTTATGAGTGCCCATATGGTAACTACTCATCCTCATCCAATGGAGAGCAACTAAATTATGTCAGCAATTTCCAAAAGGGTAATGTAGGACCCTATTCGAACACATACAATCTAGGATCGCGTAATCATCCTAATTTCTCATATGGAAATGAAAATAATGTATATAAACCGATACCTAGATTCTAGAATCAAGGCCTAATTCCGAATGCTCCACCTTAGGAAATCAATCTAAAAGGGAAGAGCTCATGCTGAGCTTTATGCAAAAGATTGAAAATTTGATAAACAATCAATAAGCCATCATTAGAAATTTAGAAGGTCAAATTGGTGAGATCTCTCAATAGTTGAGTAATAGAACATTTGGATCTTTACCCTACAACACATAAAAGAATCCTAGAAATCAAGTTGGACCATCAAATGTAACTAAAGAGGAGGTTAACACGATTGAGGATAAAACAAATGGGAATCTTATGATGAATCCTGTAAATGGAGCATTTGAAGAATATGATTTTAAAGCAGAGGATTTCATCAAGAGAGATACAGTAAATGTTGGATGTGAAGTAGTAAAAAAAATTAAAGAAATAGCTGAAAAAGAAAGAAAGGTTCAAATGGATATTGCGGAGAAAGATCATGGTAACTTGGAAAAATTAAATGAATATGAAAAACTAGTTTTAGCTAATGATTGGAATGATTAAGAAAATTATTGTGATGAAGCGCTTAACACTAGAAATGAGAAAAATAAGAATTATAAGACAGAAATGAATAAGATGATCTTGCCAAAACATGAAAAGCTAGACTTGAAAGATGAACACATGCGCCTTAAATTAGATATCTACAAAAGATAACAATTCCATGCACCATTGCTAGAAAGTTTGTTGAAAATGCTTATTGTGATTTAGGTGCTGCAATTAACATCATTTCTTTTAAGTTAATGAACGGATTGAAGTTAGAAAGCATGTTGAGAAGCACAAATATGACTCTTAGGATGGTTGATTGGACTCCAAAGACTCCTAGAGGCATATGTGGGAATGTGATTGTGCATATCAGTAAATATAAATTTCCCATTGATTTTGTGGTGATTGACATGAAAGATGATGATCACATACTCCTTATTCTTAGCAAACCATTTTTTGCCACAACTAAAGCTTCATTTATGTGAGAGGACAAAGGATAGTGCCAAGAAAAGGGGTTAAGGAGAATATCCTATATGCTAGGAAGTGTAAGGAGTGAGAAAAAAATGATGTTTCTATTGATGTCTCATTTGACTAACTACTGAGAGCTATTGATGGTGAAAAGTCTAATGTATTTCAGGAAGGATTGGAGCTCACAAGAAATCTTAGAGTTGGACTTAGGAAATCTAGGCTTTTTGGCCATCATGAGCATGAAAACAAGAAAATTCGGGCTAAACAACTATAAACTAAGAACTCCATGGGAGGCAATCCATGTTTAACTTCTGTAAAATAGTTTTGTTTTTGTTTCTCTAATTTCATTTTTATGCTACATATTACAGTTGAGGAGTGTTGTATTTTCACTAGATAAGGGATAAATTGAATTTTTAAGTATGGCAAATAAGGAAGCAATTTCATCAAATATATAACAACCCCAAGAAATATAAGGTAATTACTCTAACTATAGTGTAAACCCCAGTTTTCCTAGTAACCAAGTAAACTTCGGAAACTGGAAACCAAAATCTTAAACTGGATTAACTTAAGCTTGAGAGAGAAACCTAAGAACCCTGGATCCGTGTAAGCCCTAGAAAGTTTCAGTAAATAGTTCTAAAGGTGAACTTTGAAAATACAACCCTAAAAGTCACTCCGAATTAAAACAGAACTTTGATAAGTCCCCAAACTTCGAACGAATCCGGAAATTTCTGAATCGTGAGAAAAATAAGAAATCTCAGAAATAAAATAGCAACTCCATATACTTCCATTTTGACACCTCTATGTACGACAAATTTCCTATTTAACTCTAACTTATAAATTCGGGTAAAATAGAGCCCTAAAGCAAATTGCTAAGAAGTAAATAGTGATTAACCTTCGGGAATAAAACTCAATCCAAAGAATTCCGAGAACGTTGTGAAATATTAAATACTTATGAAAATCGCCCTTAAAATAGATCTCACCAATCAGATAAGTCATATAAGTATAAAATATTAGTTTTATATTGGCAATGGTGTAAATCGAAAGGTTAACCAGGAAACCTGAGTCCCCAAAACTCCCAAGAAACTCTGTAACCTAGATCCGACAATCTCGTATTCCTAAACCAAGGAGTTGGAATAAGAGGAAAGGGCATAATTGGTTCGTATTAAGTTTAGGATGCTCTAGAAAGATGAGATTAATGAATTTTCGATCTATTCCAATCCAGTCAGGTACCGACTTCGAAAAGCGCGCTCTGAGATCCGCAATATTAAAAATATGATATTAATGCCGTTAGACTCATGTTTCATAATAATCTTTAAAATGTTAGTTTATAAGTTTTCAATAGCTAGAATTTCATGATTTTTGCAAATTTGTCTGTATCACTGTACTACCGGTAATTAGGTGGGTCTTTCAGTACGATCTACCACTATTCATTACATAATTTATTTTTATTTCTATTTTATTTTTATTCTTGTAATATATACCCTAGCTTCGTAGTAATCGAATAAACTTCGAAAACCGGAGAACGAAACCCTATATCAGTCTAGTTCAAGCCTAGTGAGAGGAGCTTAGACCTTAGATCCGGCTTTCTTTCGATTTCATAATAACAGAAGTTTTATAAAATAGATGAATATGAATTATCATTCTAAAGTATATTTTAGACCTTTGAAAGTTTTAAATTCGGGAATTTTTCAATTCCAGGCCTTCCCGAGCTCAATTACGGAAAAGCGTGCCCCAGGACCACAAACTCATAAAAATGTTCCGGAATATTCATTGGAACCGTAAATTTATAAGGATTCCAAAAATATTAATTTTATAATTTTTCGGGTTATAAAAATTACAGTTATAGCCTTTTCCCGTGTTTTCGTTACAACCAGTAAAGTAGATGTCTTGTCTACTATTCACAAGTACAACCTACACTACACACTACCCATACCCTATTCTTACATCCTTACAACTACTTATTTCATTTTTCTTTCTCAAGAAATTTTGTCTCTTAAATAATTATCACATTTATTACATTTTAATTACTTAAATTACAAATTAAACAAATTTCAAACACACTCACACACCACCCCCCCCCCACACCCCCCCCCCCCCCCCCCCCCCCCCCCCCCACCCATCCACCCATCCACCCACATATGGCCGGCGCCCCTCCCCCTTTTTTCCCCTCTCAATTGATTAAATTTTTGCTATTTCATTCCATCAAAGACCCTAATCTATGCATATATAAGCTCATTTATTCTCTCTCTCTTCATTTCCTTTTGTTCAAATTTTTTCAAAAGAAGAAAACTCCCTCTTCCTCTCCCTATTTGTGCCGTGAGCCCCCCTCTTCCTCTCACACTTTCAACTCAAATTCTCTTCATTTCCACCTTTGATCTCTCTTGGTAGGTTGATTTTAAGCCTTGTTCTTCTAGATCTTGTAATGGCAAAGCTATTTCTTGTGTGTTTTCACCTTTAAACCCAATGAGCTTATGCTAGGGACATGAAAACACTTGAACAAGAATATCAAGCCATCACAAGACATGGATCTAATGTTTCAATGAGTTTTTGTTAAGATATTCTCTTGTTCATGCATGTAAAGTAGAGATCTTGCATATATATTTATGTGCTGCCATGAAACTCATGATTCATCCATTATATTTCATAGATCTAGTGTTTAGACATTCATATCTTCATCTACATTTATGTTCATGTGGATATCTTGAGCTTCCATGCACTAATGATTATAAAGGCTTAGTTTTGCATGTATATAGGGGTGTTAGATGGTAGATCTTCATGTATAGGAAGTAAGAAACTTGAAAAAGGAAAGATTTTTACTAGGAATGTTTTATGGAAATTCGGATAATTTTTGAAACCCATTTTAAAAACCCTTGAAATCACTTTAAAACCCACAATTTTCATGGAAAATGAAGGGTATGTGTAATAGGTATCTTGAAGGAATGATTCTTGCACGTCTAGATGAGTTTAGGCATGAGTAATATGTGAGACAAGTAGTGAGGTTAGAATGGAAAATTTTGAGATAGTGAGTAGTTTGTCAAATTCGTATTTATGGGTGATGCCCACATAAACACTTAGTATCCAAGCTTAGATGGCATGTTTTATGAGCTAAATGGAGCCTTTAGATAATAGATATAATGAAGCTTCAATTTTTGATGCATTAAACAAGTTTCCTCATAAAGAAAATACAAGAAAATGGAATTTACAAAATTCGGATTTTTACAAGTAGCTTGTTCAAAAACATATTTACTCAATGAAAAATGTAGATTTTTATGCATAAATGAAGATCATGATTAATATGGATGTTGAGAACTCATTTTTATTTAGATGGTAAGTAAATTTTAAGGATAAAATCATAAAAACACTAGGAATTGTAGAGTTAGGGAGAATGGCTTTTCATAGGTGATTGTCATAGAATTCTTATTAAATAGAAGTTCATAAGAGCTCATCAAAGATCATCAAAACCATGCATATATTGAGCTCATTTCATGTCATATTAGGAATTCATTCATATATCATCTATACATTAATCATCAACTAGGAACATTTTTATCAAATGTGAAACGATTTTTCGGGATTGAAAAAGTGACAGAACAGAACTGATCCCACTGTTCTGTGACCTTAATGTTTTTAAAACTTGAAAATAATATTAGAAATAGATAGATCTTTCGAAGTAGATAGAGATCGATATAAAATTTGCGAAATTCCGAGTTAAAATGACCAAGATATGGCCATTTTAAGTCGGAACTTCCGCAAATAGCGAGAATCCCGATTTCATATAGTTTAGTTGCATAGTTCAAATTAGTTTAGTGATGAGATTCTTATTCGGCTATTCTTATTTGGTAGGTGAACCCGAGCACGATAATACCGTATCACCCGACCACCATTGTTAAGAGACCGGCGTACCATGGCCGAGTGAGTTCCTCTTCCGATTTCAATTATTGCTTGTGATTGTAATGATAGTCGCACTAGTTGCTAAGTAAAGATAAAAAGGATGATTATGTATGATGGGGTTAGTTGGGAATTATGATTGTTTGTTGTTGATATGCAAAATTGAACTTAAGGAATATCGAAACCGGGTGATAAGTTATTGTTTGTGTAGAGACGAGTTAGAATTGATTGTCTGCGAGCATTGCTTGGCCACCTAAAAGAATCGAATTAATCTATTATTAGACCTCAATTATAATTGAACTCATTCATTTCACGATGGGGATGGAGCATTAGCATATGGTGGTTTTTCGTGATCCATAAAACGAATTATTGTTCAGTTGACCGTGAGCTTAAACGGCGTCATACCGCAGGATTCGTTAATCTGCTAACCCGAGATAGAGGGCGCAAGTCCATCCACATATGATTTCCGGCTGGTGATATGTTTATTGAACTCATTCGTTTGTTGCATTCCACTTGGTCGATTAATTACTTGCTTGAATGTTTTGTATAAATTGTGATTCGGAAGTTTTCACTCACTAAGCTAGTGTAGCTTATACCCCAATAGTTTCCTGTTGCAGTATGAATACCTTTGGCTATCCTCGGGATCCGTGGACACCAAGTACAGCTCTTAGATTCTATGGAGCTTTTGATGAGGTTGGGGTATAAAGATTTGAATCGGACTCTAATCCTGTTTCCCGAGCCGATACTTAAAGGATAATACAAGGAAATGGTGGGCTTGAGAATCGGTAGCTTTGTTATCGGGGGTATGCCCCCTAGTTCATGTAATAGAATAATTCTCTATAAGATGGTCATGATTTACATTCTTGCTGCTATGTATGTCTCCTTAAGCTACTACGATGCCAAGTATGGTCTATGTGCGTTGAGAGTAAGCCTTACACCCGATGTGCAAACTCAGGGAAAGACTATGGTTGTCTTACTTGAGTCTAAATGTTGAGTGTGGCGGACTATCACGTGTAGGGCATACTTTGGGGCGTGACAGTTTAAGTTGGTATCAGAGCCGGGTTATGGATCCACGATCATGACTTTAACCAATAGACTTATGAAGGATAAGGAAGGATGAGAATACAATAAAGCCTAGAAAGGAATATTGTAGGTGGAATGGGTTTTACAAATCTAATTCCTTCTTCTTTTGTGAATAGCTTACCCTTGGTGAAGCCCACCGAGCGGCAAGGCAAGTGCGTAAGCAACCTGATGAAACTTTGGTTGAATACCGTTTGAGAATTAGAGTCTTGTGCGAAGACTTTGCCTTAGTTGGTCATCTCAGGTCAATCCGAGAGATGTTCAATTTGTGGAAAAGAGGGTTGATGAACACTGAATGGTATAGGGTGGCGACCAATGTTGAGTATTGCCCTATAAGGAAGAAATGTTGGTCGGAGCTTGAAGTAATCTATGCAGTGGAAAGGATCGCCGTTCATAAGTTAGGAGAACCCATGTTGCAGGAAGCTACCTTAGTGTTGAGAAACAAAGGGGGACCGACTTTTCCTGATTTTCAAACCTGGAACCCAATTGGATACCTGTTTACGTATGCTCATGACCTGTTGGGAGATCACACTGACTGGCTTCGGGCGGATGCTCAAAGTCACTTCTTCTAGTGGGGAGTGTATGGGGAAGTGATACCTACACCCACCGACATGGCTCAGCCACCCCCACTAGGTGAAATTGGCTATCAACCCCACGAAGAAGAGGTAGATGAGACAAAGGGTGTGGAAGTTACCCATCCGAAAGAAATTGAGGGCAAAGACGGGCAAGGATTAGTGTGCAAGGAGTGGAAGTAATCGTCTAGAGAAGGGGTCGAGACCTATGATTGACCCATAAGTGCAAGCTAAGTTTTGTAGTCGCAACCTTGAAAGATAGGTAATAGTAGCTTGATGTATCGGATGTCATCCATGTTTGTTGCTTATTATGGTGTTTGTATTAACATGACCGATCTTAATTTCCATGTAGGAACCTTTGTACTTCTCAGTTTATGTCTCTATGAAAAGCTATATTATGTTTCATGAAGTTAAGATTTTCTTATTCACATTCCTTAAAGTTTATATTTCTTTCTTTTTTTTTACTCGCTTGTATGAGAACTCCCGGTAATTCCAATATCTGATGGAAAAAGCTAATAATATTATCAGAAGATTATTTGACTGAGTTATTTAAAGGAAATACAATCACAATAGAAAAAGAAGACACTAAAAACAAACCATGACAAAAAAAAAAAAGTGATATATATATATAATAATAATGATAATGATAATAATAATAATAAACTAAAAATAAAACAAAATAAAATAAAAATGGCTCTAAGATAATCGACATGAGCAATTAAGACCATCCGACAACCCATGCCCGCCCTTGACCAGTACAAGTATGGTAGGAAACCGATGAGGCAAGTCCTTTTGAATGGTTTAGATAAGGATACATGTCGATTTCCGGGATCTAAGTGGAGTCACAATTGAGCATAGGTATCCACTTTCTAAGGTCGATGACCTGCTAGACTAACTACAAGGGATAAGTGCATTTTCAAAGACCGATCTTCGGCCAGGATACCCTCATTTAAAACACTGAGCCAAGGAACTTACATGAAACCACATTTCAAATTATACAAGAACATTATGCTTTTTGATTGACGATATTGAAGTGACAATTGTCCCCGCTATACTCATAGACTGGATGAACCGAGCATGTAGGCCTTTAATAGAGGAATTATGTGAGATTTCATGGATGAGAGTCTTATCTACTCATAGGCACAGGAGTGGCATGAAGGGTACTTATGAGAAACATTACAAACTTTAAGAAAGTGTAAGTTATACCAATATCTCCCCGTGTGAATTCTGGCTGAGTAGAATTTCACTGTGGACCGCAGGGTATCGAGGGGATAGGTATCTGGGAACCCTGAAAGAATAAACGTACAATGGATTGGAAAACTACCCAAACCCGTAAGGGACGTGAGAAGTATTTCCAGGCTTGACAGGGTGCTATAAAGAGTTGTTAGGGATTCCGAACCCTGAATCCCAAAACGAACGAAGAGCTTACAGGAGCGGAAAAGAGGAATCGAAGCCTTCAAGAACTCGAACAGGGACTTGTTTCCACTCCGATATTGATATTACCCAACTCCCAAGAAACCCTACATAGT
This sequence comes from Combretum micranthum, assembly GCA_024138025.1. Taxonomy (NCBI): domain Eukaryota; kingdom Viridiplantae; phylum Streptophyta; class Magnoliopsida; order Myrtales; family Combretaceae; genus Combretum; species Combretum micranthum. The sequence continues at coordinate 105,157 of JAMXBD010002589.1, forward strand.
TCAGGACAGTGCATCAAGAGATGGTCTCGAATGTGCACTCATACAAAGGGAAAAATGATCTCCTACGCTTCGAGATGGGTAAAGCCGCATGACCAGGACTATCTTGTACCTGAATTGGGTTTACCCACGGTGGCGTTCACTTTAGAGACGTGGAGTGCTACCTCTATGGGTAGGAGCTAGAGATCTATGCGATCACAAGGGCATCAAGTATTTGTTCACAAGGAGTGGGCACGTGGTAGGATAATGGTTTAAAATAACCAAAGATTTCGACCTAGGAAAAGTAATCTCACTCAAGGAAAGTGAATACAGTTGTTGATGCTATCAGTTGTAAGACTGACAAGAAAAGTGAAAGTCTTACATGCAAATCCAACGAAATTAGTGGGAAAAGATGAAGGGATAAGTATCGAATATATAGGAAGAGACGCTCAGTTAGAAATGGCGGATTGAATGATGAAACCCCCTTAGTAAGAATTAAGGAAGCTCAGCATTCTAATAAGATAATACAGAGCATAAAAGAGGGAATATAAGAAGGAAAATATGCCAAACATGCAATAGATGACGGTGATGTGATATGAACGATGGGCGGTGGTAGGTGCCAATGATGAAGAGATAAGTTGTGGGGACGACTGTTCCTGAATGATTGAAAGGGGACCTTCGGACTCGATTGAAGGAATTGGATATCAGGGATTATCAGGGTTTGCAAGAGAGGGTACAGATGATAAGAAATATTCGAAGGGGAAGGTAAGAAAGAAATCATAAGGAATTGGAGTTTATGTTGCAATGACCGGAGCCGAGAAGTCTAAACGCTTCCCCGGAAGGATGACCCAAAACAAGGAAAAAGATATAATATTGGATAAGATGCAAGGTTGGCAATGCAAGGGAAAGCGTTACCCTACGCAGTATCCATGACTTCGATTCAAGCGTTACCCCTGTAGAGACTTCAATCGCAAGGTTGAAAAGCGTTTCCAAAAGGTGACAACTGTATGTTTTCTTTATACAAACAGGACATTCGGCTAAAACACACTTTACACGAGATAACCCGCATGTTGAATCAGTGAATCTAACAAGGAAGATGAGGAAGGAGTATGGTGAGAAGGGAAGCAACCCCCACACCTATGTGATGCAGGGGGAGGTTAATGATGAGATACCGAAGTCCCTTGCTCTGGAAAGGGAGCTGAGATCGAAGATATAACTCCACACCGGATTCGCGCAATACCCTGAGGATACCACCCATTCTTTCCTGCCGCTAAGGCCCAGGAGATAGATTGATGAGGAATACCCTTGGACTAAATGGCTAGACTGAAAATAGGAGAACCAAAGACCATTGGGAGCTAGAAGAAGCCAAGAATGGAAACAAGAACAAAACTCAACTGATTTAATGAATTCCAAGACATCCCTCATGTAATTTCTTACACATGGAGAATTCCGAAAGATCAAAAAACCTATAAAGAACGTAAAACTTGGAATCGCAATGAACATAAAATCTTCGTAAGAAAATTTTACAATAAAGGAATGCGATCCCTTGATTTCACATCCATCAAGATAATTAAGATCATAAAGAGTGTAAGACATGGTAACCTCGATTAATTAGAGGAATATGAATCTCAAAGTACGATATTGTATATACAGTTACGTAAGAATGGGAAAAGCGAATCCACAACCTTCATTGGTCAGAGTAGTTGTGTCACGTAAGTTCGTGTCGTCTTGAGTCATCCAAAGTGGGTCAAGTCAAGATGTCTATGGTCAGGAGTCGAGTCTGTGTCGTTTTCAAAAGAGTCTTGTGAGTGAAGGTTGGAATCGCTAAGTCAATTCTTATTAGTTGTATGTGCTACAATTCAAAGAATATCTATCATACAAACTCTAGAATGGCACAAACCAAAGCATAAACCGGTACTAGAAATGTAACTCGAAATTTTCAATCCCTCCTCAATAAACGATACATCCGTAACAAGTTTTGCGGACAAAACTTTCTCTAAGGTGGGGAGGATGTAAGCCTTGGAAAGTTTCAGTAAATAGTTCTAAAGGTGAACTTTCAAAATACAACCCTAAAAGTCACTCTAAATTAAAACAGAACTTTGATAAGTCCCTAAACCCCGAACGAATCAGGAAATTTCTGAATCATGAGAAAAATAAGAAATCTCAGAAATAAAATAGCAACTCCATATACTTCCATTCTGAAACCTCTATGTGCGACAAATTTCCTATTTAACTCTAACTTATAAATTCAGGTAAAATAGAGCCCTAAAGCAAATTGCTAAGAAGTAAATAGTGATTAACCTTCGGGAATAAAACTCAATCCAAAGAATTCCGAGAACTTTGTGAAATATTAAATACTTATGAAAATCACCCTTAAAATAGATCTCACCAATTATATAAGTCATATAAGTATAAAATATCAGTTTTATATTGCCAATGGTGTAAACCGAAAGGTTAACCGGGAAACCTGAGCCCCCAAAACTCCTAAGAAACTCCGTAACCTAGATCCGGCAATCTCGTATTCCTAAACCAAGGAGTTGGAATAAGAGGAAAGGGCGTAATCGGTTCATATTAAGTTTAGGATGCTCTGGAAAGATGAGATTAACGAATTTTCGATCTATTCCAATCCAGTCAAGTACCGACTTCGAAAAGCGCGCCTGGGATCCGCAATATTAAAAATATGATATTAATTTCGTTAGACTCATGTTTTATAATAATCTTTAAAATGTTAGTTTATAAGTTTTCAACAGCTAGAATTTCATGATTTTTGCAAAGTTATCTGTATCACTGTACTACCGGTAATTAGGTGGGTCTTTCAATACGATCTACCACTATTCATTACATAATTTATTTTTATTTCTATTTTATTTTTATTCTTCTAATATATACCCTAGCTTCGTAGTAATCGAATAAACTTCGAAAACCGGAGAACGAAACCCTATATCAGTCTAGTTCAAGCTTAGTGAGAGGAGCTTAGAAACCCTAGATCCGGCTTTCTTTCGATTTCATAATAATAGAAGTTTTATAAAATAGATGAATATGAATTATCATTCTAAAGTATATTTTAGACCTTTGAAAGTTTTAAATTCGGGAATTTTTCAATTCCGAGCCTTCCCGAGCTCAATTACGGAAAAGCGTGTCCCGGGACCACGAACTCAGAAAAATATTCCGGAATATTCATTATAACCGTAAATTTATAAGGATTCCTAAAATATCAATTTTATAATTTTTCGGGCTATAAAAATTACAGTTATAGCTTTTTCCCGTGTTTTCGTTACAACCGGTAAAGTAGATGTCTTGTCTACTATTCACAAGTACAACCTACACTACATACTATCCATACCCTATTATTACATCCTTACAACTACTCATTTCATTTTTCTTTCCCAAGAATTTTTTTCTCTTAAATAATTATCACATTTATTACATTTTAATTACTTAAATTACAAATTAAACAAATTTCAAACACACACTCACATCCCCTCCCCCCCCCTCCCCAATATGGCCGGCGCCCCTCCTCCTTTTTTCCCCTCTCAATTGATTAATTTTTTGCTATTTTATTCCATCAAAAACCCTAATATATGCAAATATAAGCTTCATTTATTCTCTCTCTTCATTTCCTTTTGTTCAAATTTTTTCTAAAAGAAGAAAACTCCCTCTTCCTCTCCCTATTTGTGCCGTGAGCCCCCCCTCTTCCTCTCACACTTTCAACTCAAATTCTCTTCATTTCCACCTTTGATCTCTCTTGGTAGGTTGATTTTAAGCCTTGTTCTTCCTAGATCTTATAATGGCAAAGCTATTTCTTGTGTGTTTTCACCTTTAAACCCAATAAGCTTATGCTAAGGACATGAAAACACTTGAACAAGAATATCAAGCCATCACAAGACATGGATCTAATGTTTCAATGAGTTTTTGTTAAGATATTCTCTTGTTCATGCATGTAAAGTAGAGATCATGCATATATATTTGTGTGCATGCCATGAAACTCATGATTCATGCATTATATTTCATAGATCTAGTGTTTAGACATTCATATCTTCATATACATTTATGTTCATGTGGATATCTTGAGCTTCCATGCACTAATGATTATAAAGGCTTAGTTTTGCATGTATATAGGGGTATTAGATGGTAGATCTTCATGTATAGGAAGTAAGAAACTTGAAAAAAGGAAAGATTTTTATTAGGAATGTTTTATGGAAATTCGGATAATTTTTGAAACCCATTTTAAAAACCATTGAAATCATTTTAAAACCCATAGTTTTCATGGAAAATGAAGGGTATGTGTAATAGGTATCTTGAAGGAATGATTCTTGCAAGTCTAGATGAGTTTAGGCATGAGTAATATGTGAAACAAGTAGTGAGGTTAGAATGGAAAATTTTGAGATAGTGAGTAGTTTGTCAAATTCGTATTTATGGGTGATGCCCATATAAAGACTTAGTATCCAAGCTTAGATGGCATGTTTTATGAGCTAAATGGAGCCTTTAGATAATAGATATAATGAAGCTTCAATTTTTGATGCATTAAACAAGTTTCCTCATAAAGAAAATGCAAGAAAATGGAATTTACAAAATTCGGATTTTTACAAGTAGCTTGTTCAAAAACATATTTACTCAATGAAAAATGTAGATTTTTATGCATAAATGAAGATCATGATTAATATGGATGTTGAGAACTCATTTTTATTTAGATGGTAAGTAAATTTTAAGGATAAAATCATAAAAACACTAGGAATTGTAGAGTTAGGGAGAATGGCTTTTCATAGGTGATTATCATAGAATTCTTATTAAATAGAAGTTCATAAGAGCTCATCAAAGATCATCAAAACCATGCATATATTGAGCTCATTTCATGACATTCATATTAGGAATTCATTCATATATCATCTATACATGAATCATCAACTAGGAACATTTTTATCAAATGTGAAACGATTTTTCGGGATTGAAAAAGTGACAGAACAGAACTGATCCCACTGTTCTGTGACCTTAATGTTATCAAAACTTGAAAATAATATTAGAAATAGATAGATCTTTCGAAGTAGACAGAGATCGATATAAAATTTGCGAAATTCCGAGTTAAAATGACCAAGATATGGCCATTTTAAGTCGAAACTTCCGCAAATAGCGAGAATCCCGATTTCATATAGTTTAGTTGCATAGTTCAAATTAGTTTAGTGATGAGATTCTTATTAGGCTATTCTTATTTGGTAGGTGAACCCGAGCACGACAATACCGTATCACCCGACCACCGTTGTTAAGAGACCGGCGTACCATGGCCGAGTGAGTTCCTCTTCTGATTTCAATTATTGCTTGTGATTGTAATGATAGTCACACTAGTTGCTAAGTAAAGATAAAAAGGATGATTATGTATGATGGGGTTAGTTGGGAATTATGATTGTTTGTTGTTGATATGCAAAATTGAACTTAAGGAATATCGAAACCGGGTGATAAGTTATTGTTTGTGTAGAGACGAGTTAGAATTGATTGTCTGCGAGCATTGCTTGGCCACCTAAAAGAATCGAATTAATCTATTATTAGACCTCAATTATAATTGAACTCATTCATTTCACGATGGGGATGGAGCATTAGCATATGGTGGTTTTTCGTGATCCATAAAACGAATTATTGTTCAGTTGACCGCAAGCTTAAACGGCGTCGTACCGCAGGATTCGTTAATCTGCTAACCCGAGATGGAGGGCGCAAGTCCATCCACATATGATTTTCGGCTGGTCATATGTTTGTTGAACTCATTCGTTTGTTACATTCCACTTGGTCGATTAATTACTTGCTTGAATGTTTTGTATAAATTGTGATTCGGAAGTTTTCACTCACTAAGCTAGTGTAGTTTATACCCCAATAGTCTCCTGTTGCAGTATGAATAGCTTTGGCTATCCCCGAGGACCCGTGGACACCAAGTATAGCTCTTAGATTCTAAGGAGCTTTGGATGAGGTTGGGGTATAAAGATTTGAATCGGACTCTAATCCTGTTTCCCGAGCCGATACTTAAAGGATAATACAAGGAAATGGTGGGCTTAAGAATTGGTAGCTTTGTTATCGGGGGTATGCCCCCTAGTTCATGTAATAGAATAATTCTCTGTAAGATGGTCATGATTTACATTCTTGCTGCTATGTATGTCTCCTTAAGCTACTACGATGCCAAGTATGGTCTATGTGCATTGAAAGTAAGCCTTACACCCGATGTTCAAACTCAGGGAAAGACTAAGGTTGTCTTACTTGAGTCTAAATGTTGAATGTGGTGAACTGTTACGTGTAGGGCATACTTTGGGGCGTCACAATCCGGCTTTCCCTTGATTTCAAACTATTTGTAAAATAATGTAATATGGAATATTTTTCTAAAGTGTATTTCAAATCATAAAAAGATTTTATTTCAAAAAATTTTCCATTCCAGGCCTTCCCGAGATCTATTAGGGAAAAGCGGGCCTTAGAACTCGAAATTCGAAAATTATTCTGGAATACTCTTTAGAACCAAGATTTAATAAGGATTTCAAATATATAATTTTTATAAGTTTTCAGTTTATGAAAAATACAGATATAGCCTTTTTTCTCATATTTTCTTTACTATCAATAAAGTAATTATCTTGTTTAGTATTCACTATTATTCACAAGTACAACCTACTATACTCACAAGCCACTCCCTACTCTTACATTCTTATAAAACACTTAATTATATTTTCTTTTCCAAGAATTTTTGTCTCTTAACAAATTATTATATTTTAAGACTTATTATTACATAAAATTAAATCAAACAAAACAAATTCAAACCCTCTCTCTCTCCCTCTTAGCAAACCGGCGTAACCCCAACCCACCTCCCCCTCTTCCTTTACCCTCTTTTTTATTTAATTTATTAAGCCATTAGCCCTAATTTATTTCCATATATATATATGTATATAAATATATCTATTTATACTCTCTCTCCTCATTTTTACTCTTTCAAATTTTTCATTCAAATAAAAACTCTCTTTCTTTTCCTCCTTAGTGATGTGACCCTCCCCTTCCACACATACTCACACAAGCTTATTTTTCTTCTTCATTCTCCTCTTGATTCAAGTTTTAGGTGATGGATCTCGAACATTTCTACACTAAATCTTGTAATGGCAAGACCATTCATGAGTATTTTCATATTTAAGTCCCTATGAGCTCTTGCTAGGGACAAGAAAATACTACTACATGAATATCAAGCCATCACAAGAGTAGATCTTGTGTTTAAATTTGTTTTTATATAATGATCTTCATGCTCATGCATATAATAGTATCGTAAAGGAAAGATCTTGCATAAAAAATCTATGTTCATGTTTTCAAACTCCATTTCATGCATCATAAGTAGTAGATCTAGCATTTAAATACTCATTTTATACTTGACATTCATGATCTCATAGATATTTTGTGTTTTGGTGCATTAATGATCATAAAGACCTTTTTCTTGTGCATATAAATATTGTAGTTTGTAGATCTTTAAGTAGATGAGACAAGGAACTCAAAAAGAAAATTTATTTATTAGAAATGAGCAAATGTAAATTCGGATGGTTTCAAGACCATGCCTTAAAAACCCTTTTATCAACTCTAAAACTTGTGTTTTATATGAAAAATGAAGAGTATAGGTAATATATATCATTAAGTGATGATTTTTATAAGTTAAGATGAGTTTTGCAAAGAATAATACGCAAAACAAGGAGTAGAAATAAAGTAGAAAATTTTGAGTTGCTAGTCAATTTAAGAAATTCGTAATAAAGGAGTAATGGCATGAAAACACCCACTTTCCAAACTCAAAACGTAAGTTTTATTAAAGAAATGAAGTCCTTAAGGGATAGGTATAATAAAGCCTTAAATTTTAAAGTATTAAACAAGTTTTTCTGAAAGAAATCACTCAAAAACTAATTTTACAAAATTCGGATTTAGGACTAGCCCCTATTTGAAAACATGTTTACAAAGTATAAAATGGGGATTTTTATGAAGAAATGAAGACCTTAAGGAATAGATATAATGAAGACTCAATTTTAACAAGGATAACTAAATTTTCCTATGAAATAATTCCAAAACAAAAGAAAATGATCAAAGTCATGAAACTAGTTTTCTTAAGAGTATGTATTCTTAGAGTCTTACAAAATAAAGAGTTTCAAAAATTTTCTTTTACTAAAAAATCATCAAGAGCATGCATACATCAAGCTCATAACATGCCATTCATGATAGGAAATGATCAATATTGCATGTATAATTGATCTATATAGTAGAAACATTACAAACTTTCACAAAACTATTTTTCGGAATTAGAATCCGCTTCTAATCAGAACTGATTAGAATGTTTCGAGACTCAAATGTTTTCAAAACTTGAAAATAATATCAGAATTAGATAGATCTTTCGAAGTAGATAGAAATTGATATATAATTTGCGAAATTTTGAGTTAAAATGACCAAGTTATGGCCGTTTTAAGTCGGGACTTCCACAAATGACGAGAATTACGAAATTACTAGTTTTATTTAATAATTTGGTTTAGATAAGTGATGAAATACTCATTAGGGTATTTTTTCCTTTTTAGATGACCCCGAGATCGATGATTGCCTTTCACCGGACTATTATTACTAAAGGATCGATGTTCCAATGGTTGAGTGAGTATTTCTTTAGATTCCATATATTGTATGTGATTGTAATGATAGTTGCATTTGGAGAAGATAAAATGGATATGCATGGTGGGGATAAATGGGAATTATGTATGTTTGCTGATGATATGAGAAATTGAAATTAAGAATACTGTAAAGACCCGACATGTTCAATTCTCAAATTAAGCACACCAAGTCCCCAATCACGTATAACTCTTACGAATTATGCATAAGATTATCTTAAAAGAAGTTGTTTATGTTGAACATTGCTAAACAATTTTAGAATTTATGAAATCGTTTAGTTAGATTTCTAAATAACTGGATTCGGCAGCGGAAAATCAAATTTTAAAAACAACTTATAAACTTCTACTCCCTACAGAGCAAATCAGTTTTCTAAGAAACTAACTTTATAAAACACTTTATGATTACTCTTAGGGGTAGATAATCATTTACAATCAATTGGGCATTAAAGCCCTTAAAAGAAAATACAATTTATAAATAATCAGTCTTTTTACAAAACAAAACAAAAGAAGAAACAAAATACAAGTAAATCTCGATCCTATCACACTTCACTCATTCTCTCATATCTTAGAATCGCCAAAACCCGGACAAACATCATCACATCAATCATCATCAACATCAACAACAATAATACCTGTAAAAAGATAACAACAACAGGATGAGCCGAAGCTCAGTACATAGTAACACAATCAAACACGGGGTGGCACAAGAGCTTAACTAAATGTAATGCATCAATCCACAAGTTATTATCTTTTCATTAAAATAAACAAATCAACAATGGAGTACTCACACTCCGGAACAAGCCAATGAGAATCTGGGGATCCTAAGTAACAGCAGCTGCTTAGGGGGTTGATATAGATAGACCGAATATCTATATCTCTTATATCTAACCGATAAATAAAATTAATAGCATCATCTAGGGTTCACACTCCTTTATATACTCCACTTATCTCGGTCTATAACATCAATTAGTTCAACGATCCCATACCAGTGAACTAAAACATATTATTTCCTCCTGAGCCTAAGTAGAGAATATACCGATAAAGTTAACCCTATTAGCTACCCACTTAGCCAATAAAAGAAACCACCATTGCATCATGGATTTGAGTCATTGCATCATGACAAAAGATTAGGCTAAATGCCTAACTACCGTACCATTGCATCACGACAAGGTTGTCGCTTTCCAGCTCCGGATTCAACGACGTAAAGCACAAGCAACACTCATCAATTATTAAGTCGTTTTAAGTTCTTAATCCATTTAGGATGCCTATCCTATCAACCATCACGCAAGTTACTAAGTACCTTGAATATGAAATCCAAACATAGCCTTGGAAGGAATTTCAAAAGATAATCAGATATCCACTTCTATTAAGGAAAGAACTCGTATTAGAAACTAAACTAAACTAAACATCCACTTCATCAAAATCATATAAGAACTTAAGCTATTATTCATTCATCTCAAACCCATTTTATTAAATCCTATTTGATCAGACACTAATGTGGAACACCACTATAGCTGCGAAGATCGCCTCGCCAAAATATGGACAGTTCTCCTTTGTCTGTCAAAGAATTTCTTTTCTCTTTGTTTATAGTATTTTATTACAAAAGCATTAACAAAGAATTCGTAAACCAAAAACATTCATTTTCCAAGTAAACACACATTTGAAACAACATATTCCACATATTATTCAAAGATCATCCTAATTCATTCATCTAAGCTATTAATAGCTATTAACCCATTTTAGCTTAACATTAGCCAACTTGATTAAAATTAGTCATTTGATTCATTTACTAAGTCAAGGTAATTAAACTATATCAATCTAATTCATTTTTAGCTTAGTGAAGTTCATTAAGCAAGTTGGACTTAGATTAATTACTAATTCATTTATATCTAAGATCTATGTCAATTCGATCTTACATTAACTTAAACTTAGCCAATTCATCAAAGTTAAACAATCTAATCCATTTTAGTTCATTCAAGTTCATTAGTCAAGTTGAACCTAGGTTTGTTAACTAAGTTCATTTTATAACTAACTTCTAGATTTAATCTAATTATTTGTTAAATCTATAAATCTACTTAACTCATGTTTAATTATATCAACCAATCAATATAACACATCAAAAAATCACTTATATATCTCATTTTAACTCAAAAAGATCCATTTCCTAAGCAAACACATAAAACAAACAAAAACAAATTTTTAACTTTGCTTGGAAAATGTATCAGTTGGAAAAAAGTGAAATTTAAGCATCGATACGTTTGGAATTTATAAAAACTCAAAACATAAAAGTTGTATATCTCTTTATATCTTTCCAACGAAACTTGAATCACCTCAATCGGAGTTCATATGAAAAAGTTATGATTAAAATACGAAATAGTGGTATGTTAGGAAAAATACAAGTCACGGCCGTGATTTTTGGAAAGCTGTCATAAAATGGATTTTGAGTTAAGAATCACGACCGTGATTGTTGAGTTTCAAAGTTTTTGACCAACCCGAGGCTACCAAGATATGGATCACGACCGTGATTCATGAAATTTGTCCAACCCGGGCCTACCAAGGTTTGAATCATGCCCGTGATTCATGGTTTCCCCTAAGTTACGAATTTTCTTGTTTTTCAAACTTCATTTTATCAAAATTTTATACATTCTACTTCAATCAAAACTTCATAAAAGCTATATATTACCCATATCAAGTCTAAACAACACTTTTACACTCATTTAACTACATCAAACAACTCCAACTACTTCAACAAAACTCAACTTCACTATTCATCATCTTCTTCATCACAACTCAACTCCCAACAACATTAATCCAACATATACATATATAAACAACAATCTCAACTCATTTCAACATCAATTCATCAATTAGTTAAGCAAACAACAAGTAAAACAAATATAACTTGAAATAGAAAACTTAGTTTTAGAGAAGAAAGAAGTTGAAGCTTCATCCTCTAGCTCGGTTTTCTCTATTTAGTTCATCTCCTAATCTTGATTCATCCTCTAGTTGGCTTTTATCTTGAGATTTAAGTCTTGAATTTAGAGAGAGAAAGAAAAAGAAGAAGAAGAAGAAGAAGAAGAGGGAAACGTAAAGCAAATGAAAGGGGAGAGAAAAGGCAGCCAAAAGAAATTAAAGAAAAGGAAAATATATAGTTTAAAATTTGGATATTTTAGAAATAGGTATAGGTTTAGAACTACCAGATCAATATCTATAGTTCCAGAAGTATTTAGAAGATGATTTCTGAACCGATAGATTATAAATTAAGATCTTAAAATAAGAACTTAATTTAGTAATTTAATTTGGATACAAAGATATTTAATTTGAGTTCAGATTTAAGAACTGATATTTTATGATAAGCTAATGAACTCAAATTTTACTGAGATTCAGGAATTGGTATTTAGGCTAAGAATCAAGAGTTTAGGAATCCTCTAAACATTTTTAGAACACGTTTATGGATTTTAGGAATTTCAAATCTCAAAACTAACTTAATTATTAGCTACTTAAATTAAGCCAACTTGTCTAATTAAATCCTATAATTCATTTGATTCATTTAATCTATCTAAACTCAATTTCTAATCTAGGTGAAGATTTGGGGTATTTCAAATACCAAAGCTGGGTGATTAACTAATGCTTGTATAGATGAATTAAGATTGATTGTTTGTATTGATTGATCACCTAAGGAATTGACATAATTGACCATTCTAAATTGATAAAGAAATATGGACTCATTCATATCATAAATGGGCATGGAGGATTAGTGTCACGCCCTGAATGGTACCCTAATCATGGCAGTCCATCGTACAATATTAAAGCCTAGGAATGACCGCCTCAGTCACGCGAAGGCCTCCATACTATGTACAAGGCGTCTAACACATAGAGGAGACACATTGGAGTAAACATTTTATATTGATACAACTTGAGTAACAATGTAAAGAAAATACAATTCACTATACTTCAAATACAATTCATCAAAAGATTTCACTATATAAACTATTACAAAATAATTCACAAAACTTAGCTAAGTATCTTCCTTCCTACCGGAATCCCAAAGTCATACTCAGCTTCAACCATCTTAGTCCCCAAGTAGCATTCTTGAGCTAACTTGTTTAATCAAACATCTATTAGGTTATAGGCTATACTAGCTTAATGAGAGTTCCCTTAATTTCGTACCATAACAAGCAAGTTATAATTCATCCATATGCTATGCATGAACAAACACATGAGGAGACAAGCATATGACTTTTCGTTAACTATATGTGAATGGATATCGCCCTCATTCTAGGGTTAGGATGGTCCATAAGACATGCAACCATAATTCCAATCTTGAGTGGGGTGGTCCATAAGTCATGCAATCATAATCCCGATCTTTTTCTCTTTGTTATATAACCTCTGTTGTTTTATTGTTGTAGTTTTATGTGCCTACCCCATCCGTTAACTTAAGCGATCTCACATCCTTAATGTTAACATAGGCCCCCTCGCCACGCTAATATACTTTTGTCCCACCAAAGGTATATTAGCCAAGCAATGTGACACAATATGTGATATGCATGTACAGTTTATTCATATAATCGTGTCATGTTAATTATGTAGGTTAAGAGCGATCATAGAGAATTTCAAACAATTTAAGTCTATGCTAACTCATACAATGATTTTACAATAAGTCTCGCCTCGATATACTTATCATTCATTCAACCAAGATTATATCACAACTCATCACCATTTTATCTTTTCCTAATTCTAGTGCAACTAGCTACAAGCACAATTAAGGTAACAAAATAAGAGGAAAAACTCACTCAGCCATTGGATCACCGGTCTCTTAGTAAAAGCAATCCAGAGGTAGAGAATCGTTGATTTTGGGGTCACCTAAAAAGGAAGAAATACCCAAATAAGTATTTCATCACTTAACTAACCTAACTATCTTATACAAACTATCAAATTCGTAATTCTCGTCCTACGCAGGAATTCCAACTTAAAACGGCCATAACTTAATCGTTTTAACTCGGAATTTAGCAAATTATATATCGATTTCTATCTACTTCAAAAGATTTATCTATTTCTGATATTATTGTCAAGTTTTGAAAACTTTGAAGCTTCGAAAAGGTCTGATCAAGTCAGAACAATAGAGAAAACAATTTAAGAAAATTGATTTTGTGAAAGTTTGTAATGTTTCTACTATCCAAAGCAAGTATTCATGCAATATGAACAAGTTTCTATCATAAATGGTATGTCATGGGATATATATATCCATGTTCTTGATGATATTTAATAGAGAAAATTTTTAGAAAACTTTTTCTTTGTAAGACTTTATGAAAAATCAACTTAGATAGGCTAGTCTTATAGTTTTGACAATTCCCACTCGTTTTTAGAAAACTTCCTTGATAAAATTCATTTATTCTTGTTAAAATTAAGCCTTCATTATGTATATTCCTTAAGGTCTTTGTTTTTCAATAAAAATTTCCATTTTACACTTTGTAAACATGTTTTTAAATATGGTTCATCCAAAAATCCGAATTTTGTAAAAATTGTTTTCATAGTGATTCCTTTAAGTAAAAATTATTTGATTCTTAGAATATTAAGGCTCAACCATACCTAGCCACTAAGGACTTCATTTCTTAATAAAATTTCTATTTTGAGTTTGAAAAGCAAGTGTTTTCATGCCATTACTCCATTATTAGTTATTATAAAATTTTTAAAATGACAAACAACTCAAATTTTCCTACTTTATTTTTACTCTTTGTTCTACATGTTTTTCTTAGCAAATCCCATCTCAACTCATAAAAATCATTGCTTGATGATATCTATTACCTATACTCTTCATTTTTTATATAAACCACAAGTTTTGAGAGTAGATAAAAAGGTTTTTAAGGTATGGTCTTGAAACCATCCGAATTTCACAAAGTTAGGATAAAACTCAAATTTTATATTTCGCAATCTCTTCCTATTTTGAGAATCTCTACTAGTAGATCTACCATTTACTTATAAAAAACATATCCCATTGATACTTATTCCATAAGCCTTTCATTTTTTAAATAAATCGTTCATTTTGGTGTTGAAAAATGGTTTTCAAAATTGGTCTTGGTTGAGATTCGAATTTACAAAATTTTATTTTTGGACATATCTTTTGATAAAATCCATCTAAACTTATGAAAATCCGTCCCTTACATATCCTATCTTAAGAGCCTTCCATATCTTCAATAAAAACTTCATTTTTGAGTTGGAAAACATATTTTTAAGTAATGCCTTTCTCTAGATCCAAAAATAGAATTTTGTTTTGAAAAATAATCTTTGGAAATCACCTTTGAAACATATAAAATGAAGTCTTGATGATATATATACATTAAGCCTTCATTATCTCAAGTAAAAATTTTATTTTGACACTTGGAAAGTGTTTTTTAAAAATGGGTGTTGCCTAAATACGAATTTCACTATTTTTATTCAAGTTCAAAACCAAGATCTACACATAATATGACCATAAATATAAAAGAAATGCATGGTAGTAAGTCCTAAACCTATAGATCTAAACATAAACATAACCAAAGCTTCATAAAAATTTAGATCTACAAAGTATAATATAAATATGAAGATAATAAAGTCTTAAAGACAACAAATATAGCAATATTGTTATAGATCATCAATCAGAGGAGTGTTTCAAAGTTTTGGCATCATTATCTCTTGCCTTTAGGCATTATGGAGAGTCCTTTGATGCATGAAACCTCCATATAATCAACCTATAACACTTGTGGAAGCTTAAGAAGAAAGTTTACTTATAGAATCTTCAAGAATGGAGTGTGGAAGCAAGAAATGGAAATTGGGGCAACTTGTTTTCTTATAAAAACAAGGCTAAGAAAGAGATAAAGAGAGGAAAAAGAGAAAGTAAATGAGGTAGGGTTTGCAAAGAGAGAAAGTATATAAGTATAAGGCTTTAAAAAAGAGAGATAAGTGCATTAAATGAGTGTTAATTAATTGAAAAAAAAAAACAAATGGCAGAAATGGGAGGGGTTGCACGTGAATTGCAAGGGGAGAGAGAGGGGTGTTTAGTTATTTTGTAACTTAAATTTTGAAAGTGTAACTTGTGTCACTTAATTTGCTAAATAAAAGAGACTTTAAATCATTAAAATAAAAGAAAAGTGGCTAATTTAGAGGGTGTGGTCAGCTACCATGCATGGGAAATGGAGTGTAAAAAGAGAGAAAGAAAACTTGAATAATGTGTACAAGTGACAAATGAAGTGTACTTGAAGTATGGGTTGAAAGAGTACTTTTTATTAAGAAAATATTTAAAATAAAATTAAGAAAAATATTTTTAAATGAGTAGCAGAATTTTGATAAATAAAATTAAATAATTAATTGAATTATTTTAGTATTTCAATAAATATGTTACCAGCATGATTAAAATACGCAAATATGAGCTATAATTGATATTTTTATAACTCGAAAAATTCTAAAAAATTATTTTATGAAAAAAAATATTTTAAAAACATTTTCCAATTTTTAAATTAATTTATTTTATTTTTAGTATGGGTCTTAAATAGATATTGATATCCGAAACGAACTAAATTTTGAAAAAATAGAATTTTCTATGATACATAAAATATTTATCTAAAAATATAAGGGTTTATAAGAATAATAAAATTGTGTAATAAATGGCGCCAAAAAAACTAGTTAATTATCGGTAGTAATGAAATACGAATATAATCGCTAAATCAGACATTTCTAGTTATCGAAAAATTATAAAACTGATATTTTTGAAATTCTTATAAAAATATGAGTGTAATGGTATTAATGGTATATTTTCGATATCTCGAGCCCCAAGACACGCTTTTCAAAGTCTGTATCCGAACGAGTTCGAAATAGGTAAAAAATTTACCAATCTAATATTTTTAAGCGACCTTATATTACTACGTGCTACTCTACACACTTAAACTATACCTCGGCCTTTAGGACTAAGAACACAAGATTATCGGACTTAAACTACCGTATTCCACTTAGGGTTCCCAGGTGATTTTCCTGTTTAGATATTTGTCAATTTGGAAACTGATGTTTTATGTTTATGCAACATATTTAGTTTGAGAAATTTATTTTAAATTTTATTTTTTGTAAGCATTTAATATCTCTCAATATTTTCGGAATTCTTGAATTGGGTTTTATTCTAGAAAGTTAATAGTTATTTACTTTTTAATAATTTATTTTTTGGTTCTATATTCCTCGATTTTACAATTCAGAGTAAAGTATGAAATTTTTCGTATGTAGTGGTTTTGAATTTGAAAACTGTTGAGTTCTTATCTTATTTTTAAGGAATCTCATTTTCTCAAGATTAAGAAATTTCTGGATTCGTTCATGATTTAGGATTAGTTGAAGTTCGGTTTTAATTTGGAGTCATTTTTAGAGTTTATCTTCGATGTTTATTTTAGAATTTTTACTGAAATTTTCCGGGGCTTACAATTAGCATTGGTTGGTTGCCCATGATCCAAAACGGAGTAAAAGTTGGTTAATCGTGATCCATAAACAAAAATAATGAGTTGGTTAATCGTGATCCACAAACGAAATTATAAGTTGGTTGACCATGATCCAAAACGGCATATTTTAGTAGTACCTCAGTATTCGTTAATCTGCTAACCTGGGATGGAGAGCAAAAGTCCATTCACATATGATTTTCGGCTAGTCATATGTCTGTTGATTCCATAT
Organism: Combretum micranthum; assembly: GCA_024138025.1. NCBI lineage: Eukaryota > Viridiplantae > Streptophyta > Magnoliopsida > Myrtales > Combretaceae > Combretum > Combretum micranthum. The sequence continues at coordinate 122,457 of JAMXBD010002589.1, forward strand.
GTTTGATGCATATAACTTATCTAATTATCACTTGCTTGTATGATGTGTTATGAATGTAATCTTGGAAGTTCTCACTCACTAAGCCAGTGTAGCTTACGTTCCTACAGTTTTTATTTTTTGCAGCACTCATTTATCTGGCTTAGATAGAGGCAACCTACAGCTTGGGTACAGAAGCTAGGCGTTTCCTTTAGAAGTTATATTCATTTCTATTTAGACTTTTGTAGGAAACCAAAGGACTTTAGATGATTGTAATAGACCTCTTAACAATATTCTTTTGTAGGGGAATGCCCCTTAGTTTTTGTAACTATTTATATATGTGTTTTTCTTTATATTCTAATGCTATTGAATGTCAATTTAAACTCTTTATCTCTATTGGTTCAAGTATTCTATTGTTGTAAAGGGACGCCTTACATCTATACAAGACTCCCAAAGGACTAAGGTAGTAATTCGTGGGTCTTATATGGCATGTGGCGGACTGTTACATTTAGGGTACCCTATGGGGCGTGACATATAGGGTATTAATTCTTTCATTTGGGGTTGATTTAAAATGGAGAGGTTTAAAAAAATCATGACTTAATGAGAGATAGAACAATGAAAGCCAACCGCTGCACAACATAGGCCGTCGGCTTTGAGCTGGTGTAAGTCCTATTTCGGTTTCGACAGATTCAAGGCCAACTCGACAAGATTGAGGGTAGGGATGCAAGCGAGGCGGGGTGGGTCATTATAGGGTACCCGACCTCCCAACCTGCTAAAAACCCTATAGGGTTTGACCCTATAGGATTTTAAGGCGGGTTTTGGGATTAAAAGAAAAAACCCGATAAGTTATTGGGTTGGCTTTTGAGTTTATTATGTAACCCGTTAGGAAAACCCGACCCGACATAAATTCAAAATATTAAAAAATTAAAAATATTAAGTTATTAAAGCAAGGATCCCATTTATATTTTATGTATGTGAAAGTAAGTAGAAATGAAATGTTTACATCATTTTATATGACATTATTGTCTGAAATTCATTCTTTCAATATAAGTGTTTGTATCATTAATAACTTAAAACAAAATTCTTTCTTTTGCCTTATTTTTTTTTAAATTTAAAAATGTTGGAATCGGGTTAGATCGGGTCGGGTTATGAGTTCCTTAAATCCTAGGGGGTCGGGTATTGGGAATGACAAAAAAAACCCGATAAGGTTTTTCTCGGGTTCTAGGATACCCATTAAGGACTCGGGTCGAGTTCGAGTTTCAAAAAACCCATCCCAAACCCGCCCCTGTTGCATCCCTAATTGAGGGTTGCCAGCTTTTAGACAGTGTAAAACATTATAGGCATTTTTGCACTAGAACAAAGGTCGACTATTTAGGATTATAGACCATCGGCTCTGAGCTGGTGTAGACATCTAAGCAAGTAGCTTACAATTCAAATCCGCTAACTATTTTGCCTCGAATTTTTTTTTCAAAATTCAAGGTCAGCTTTCTAAGCGAGTGGTGTATAGGTGTAATAATCTGACCTTTGTCCTATTCTCACCTAACATGAACAAAACGGGTCAGTCTCTCTCCTTCTCTCATTTCCTCACCCGAACACTCTTACAACATTCTCTCATACTCTCACACCCATTCACTTCGTCTCTCACTCATTCCATCACAAGGATTTTGAAAGCTCTCATCAAGTAAGTCTATTCTCTTAATGAATCGTTGTCGCGAATTTGAAAATTAGCAGATCAGGTTTTAGAATAGGTTGAAATGGTTGTTATGTTGATTTTTGACATTGGGTTAGTGTCCATACTTTCATGCATGTGGACTTAGAATTTGTTTGTGATTGGTTTTGCTAAAAATGCACATTGCATGAAGAAATTAGGTATGAACTGACTTCGTTCATGTGTTTTAGAAATTTTAGGCTTTTATGATTAAAAGCCAATTGACTGTTATTGCATTAATTAATTGTGGTTGATTTCTAGTTGTTGTGCCCCGATTGAGAAATCTAACAAGATAGGGTTCATAAGTGAGATCTTTGTGAAAATTAAGTTTGCATAAGCTTAGAAGGAAGTTGGTGTTCCTTAATTAGTTTGATTATAATTCCTGCTTGTTTTAAGACCATGTGCACAACTTGAAAGTGTTAATTCCTTCTCACATGTATTTTGAATGGATCTTACTCATTGGTTAAAATCTAAGCAGCTTAGCTTAGGCCGTTAGTTTTGAATCCAAATTGCAAGTATAAAAACATGAGAACCAATTACATGCATTGTTCTTAATTGATTGAATGCCCATGGTATTAGTTTATGCATTTCCATGTTATAGCATGTTTTAGGCATACAAATGCAATGCATACAACCCAATTAATGAGGATGTTGTTTGAATTAGATTTATGTTTGAATTCTCAATGGTTAAAAGCCTTGCTCTTATTGTTGAGTTTATAGACATAAGCAATTGTTAAAAACACAATTCTAATGGTTGTTTGTTTTATTGTCGAATCATATTCCTTTTGTGCTTAATTTGGATTAATTGTGTAGGAATGCTTCCAAAGAAGCTTCAACCAAGATAGAAAAGATAAAAGACCATAGAAGCATCATCTTCTAGTACTTAGAGAGATTTGCTATCTAATAAGGAGTATACTAAGGAGAGAAAGAAGAAATTTGTAAAAATGGACTTTATGAATCACCAGTATCTAGACTATAACCTTTTGGAAGAATATGGAATGAAAGAAAGTACTCAACAACTGGTGGAAGATAGAACATGGCTCAAATTGTTTGCTATAAATGAACCAACATAGAAAGATGTCACCATCAAATTCCTATCCATAGTACTGATTAAGACTAAAAAAAAATTGTCTACTATGCAATTTCAAGCATTTGGGGAGGTCCATGTCATAAAGCTTAAACAAGTTAGATTTTTTTTAAAACGTTATGATACTAAAGAAGATCCAGCTAACCTACCAAATAACTGGCCTGATGAGATGAATGCCAAAAGATTTTGGTTTAAGCTAATACAGCTAAGGGCATATGATTTTGTGCCTTCTAAATCTCTTTATTGTTGCCCACACCATCTGCAGTAAAAAGACTAGTCATAGTAAGGTGACTAGTTTTGACATGTTTTGTCTGTGTAGCATGATTTCAAGTTATCGAATTGATATTGGTTTGGAAGTGGCACTTTCATAGATAGGAAAAAACTAATACAAGGATGAAGGTGATTCTCTATAGTGGATATATTACTGCATTACTAAAAGGAATGCAATTCTTTTAGCAACTAGTAGGGAATGAGAGAATCAAATGTAAAAGAAATTCTACTAGACCATTCAGGACTTGGGGTTATCTAAGGTAACCACCACAATTGATCCACATGAAGAAGTAGAAATACAGGAAATTCCGCCTATAGAGAGAGCTTCTACATCTTATCCTGCTCCTCTCCCATGGGTGATTATGATCAGTTGAGACAAGAGATTAGAGAACTTATGGAGGATACTAGAAAGGAGAGGAAAAAGAATAAGAAGTTCAAAGCCACACTTTTCAAAATCGTGAAGTCTACTATATCTTGTTTCCATCCACCAACTGTTGAGCAAATGCATTATGACACTTCTAGCGATTAAAACAACAATACATTGATTTATTTATTTTTTGCTTACTACTGGTTTGTACTTAATTAAGCACTTAATTCATTGGCAGACTTTTGATTCTTGCTATTGATCTATACCTATGGATTTTTTTATTTTTATTTTAATAGTTTTGCTTTTTGTTTTTATTTGTGTTTTACTACATGGCTGAATTAAGCAGATAACTCTCTAAATGATGATCTGATTGGACTTCACTTTTGATTCTTAAAAACTATAATTAGGGAAGTACTAGTTTTCTTTTTCTCTCATATCCTTGTTTTTATTTCTTTCCTATTTTAAGTAGGATTAGGAACATTGAGAAACTATTCAATTTAAGTGTGGGGAAGGGATAAAAATATATGGAGAATGAAGTTGAGTATGAATTGTGTTGATGTCTGAATTGTAGGTTAATTGCATATGTATGACATTCGAATTGTATCATTGGTCCATACTTTGAACTTATTTGTCCTAAAGCATTATTTAGCAACTTTTAGGACAAATTTTTTTCAAAAACTTTCTTGAAATCTAGAGGTTATACTAATATTGTTGATGGCATCTATAAAAATGTGAAATTGACTTGCTAAGGTGCTTCACTCACCTACCGTTGTAATTAGAATACTTAGTTGAAATTAGGTAGTGAAGTCTTTAAAGAACAAATTTACTTTGTATTTAGCTTTAGAATTTGAAGTTTGACAGTAGGTCGAGTTCTTAAGTAAAAAGTATATAGGTCTACTTTTATCCTCTTTTGAGTTGTTTTGAAAACATTTAAACACTTAGTAAAAGAGGTAGAAGAAACTTTTTACTTAGTGATCCTTTACAAAGATGTCTTAACTTTGTTATAGCATTCAAAAGAAAAGAAACAAACAAGCATAGCCTTTACTCCATTAACTCAGGTAATTGAGTCAAGAGTATCCCAACTTGAATGTTAAAGTGAGGAAGAGTTTATAAGGGTCCTTTAAAACCTGGTTACTTAGGTGATGAGCCTGAGATGTGCTGACTCAAACAACTCACTATAACAAGAAGGGAGGAAAGACAAAAGGTCAATACATGAACTTCGAAAAAAAAAAAAAGAATAAGTGCTTGTATGAGACAAAAGAATATCAATGCTAAAGCACCGAATGAAATAAAACTTATAATAAAGAGGGAGAAAATCTATGGAAAGAGTAGATACCATATATTTTCACTCAGTGTTGCAAGGACTATATATCTGCTAATGTCCAGTGAAGTTTAAATGATTCTTTTTCTTTACTAGACTGAATATTCACTTTTAGACAAAATGATCTTTTGTTAAACACTGGGATTAAAGTTTCTTTTGTTTAGATCAGCTACTAAATTTTGATTGTAGTAATCTAATTACATGTATCTAGTCTGGTTAGAACAGTAGGCACTAGAATATCAAGTCATGAATTATAAAAGAAAATAAGTTTGAATTGTGAAATTTAAAGTTTCGTACTTTCTATGAAAAATTTCTTTTATGTTCTTACTTATTTTGCTTGAGAACAAGCAAAAATTCAAATGTGAGAGAGTCGTTAAACTCATATTTTACTCACTTTTCATTGATTAAATCATGCTTTGTCATTATTGATTTTATAGAAATTGAAAGGAATTGATACTTAAGTGTCTTAATTTGATATTTCAGGTCTTAGAGAACTGATAATGCAATTATGTAAAATTTGGAGGAGTTATGACCAATTTCGGAGAATTGAAGCATTCAAGGCCAGCCAAATCAAGATTTAAGTCGTCGGCTTCAAATCCGATCTCAGTTAGAATATAGATCCTAGATTAAAATTTTGAATTCAAAGTTGTAGATTAAGAAGCATTGTAATCATCTTAGAGGATTGAAGACGTGCTACTGTGAATTTTTGCAATTAAGGGCTTTCATACTTTTGTCAATTGAATTGGTGATCTCTAAACTATTTATATTTTAATGCAATTCAATCATTTGATTTTAATGCTCAATATCAATTCATTTGCAATTATTTCTATGAATTGTGGTTTCTTCTCTATGATGTTTTAATTTTTTTTTGTGAGAATATGATGAAACCTTAGGATTGTTCATATGATTATTGTAATCATGTTATAGAATTTTTATAGATGTGGAATATTCATGTTGTAAATCCTACGTAAATTATGTTTCTTGATTGAACTAAGTTTATAGAAATCTTGATAACTTGTAAGAGAAATTAGGGTTCATAAGGAATTCTTGATTTAGGGCTAAATAACAATTGTGGAAGCGATAATATTTAATATGAATTAGAAATTATCCTAGAGATTTATGCAATGTTCTTGGTTAATTTCTCACTAAAGGATTAGAAGAGATTGATATGGGACATTAGTCAATCATAGAATTAGAAGATTCATGATTATAAATTAGATTCCACTATTAATTTGTCTAGCGGAAGCTAATGCATTAATTTATGGTTTTTAACATTTTAAAACTTGGAAAAGGATTAAAGTCTTTCGTAATTTCATATGAATATCCACATAGCTAATAGTTTATTATAACATGATAGTAATCTGATTAGTAAAACTAGGGTGGATTTTATTTTTCCCACACTAAATCAATATATCTTTCTCAAACTTTCTTTCTCTACTATTAGTGATAATTATTGTCTAGGTATATTAGTAGTTGATTAGAGACTTCTCTTAATTTGATTGCCTAAATAATAGTAGAAGCTAATACCAATTTAATAGGTAAGTAATCTCCATGGGATCGACACTCTATTAATCACTATATTACTTGATCTGACCTAGTATACTTGTTAGAAGAATTTGCTTTTAATTTATATATACATCTACAACAAATCAAAGGCTTTCCTCTATATTATTATAACACCCTGAAATAAGGTTTGGACATATATAGTGCCATGTGTAATACTTTAGACATTATATGCTTAAGCTTCCTTAAAGACTTCTTTATCTGAACATTTGCTAGTTAGTTTTAACTCTTGAAATCATTTGATTAGATTTTAAAAACAATTAGATTTAGCAACGATAAAATCTACTTATTAAAGACATTTCTCATTCTACTCACACAAATGAAACGATACCATCAGGCATCTCATATACTTTTCTTGATGGTAAACAAAGCTTTAAAAGCTCCACTTGGTGCTTAAAGAATAATACATGCCCTAAAAGAATAAATTCAATTTTGAAACAAAATAAAACGAAATCCAAAAATCCTAAGTCATCTTGTTCTTCAACAAAATCCTCTCAAGTTATCTCATACACCTAAAGCAAACATCATCATCCAATCAACACCTAGAAAGAGAACAACAATGACCCGAAGCCTAATATAACAATAACACAAGCACACACAATATGACACATATACTTAAATTAATACATTGCAATAAACAACAATTTATTATCTTTAATTAAAAGTAAAACAAACACTAAAGTACTCATACTTCGGAACAATCTATGGGAATCTAAGGGTTCTGAGTAACAGCAGTTGCTTATGGGATAGATATAAGCAGTCCAAATACTTATATCTTCTATATCTAACTGAAAAAGGAAAATAGCTTCATCAAGGATTCACAGTTGTTACACAGCTTTATCCATCACAGTCTATAATATAATATGGCTCAACTAGTCCCATAAACGTGAGTTATACCATATTACATCCCTCTATTCAAGATAGATATTGGCCAATACTGCCTAGTAGGATTAATCTAAAGCTATCATATCACGTGTGCACCCGTGACATGAGAGCCATCTTGTATATCAAAGTGCACAAGACTCTATTTATTTATCAATGTTTATCATATAAATGATATAATATAATACAAGATTTCAACCATGGCATTCGATTTTCCAATTTCTACCAAGATCGCAGAGAATCGATATCCCCTACCAAATGGTGAAAGTGGGTCTCAAACTACAACATACAAAATTCAAAATTTATCTACTTTACATTCTAAGTTTACCATATCCTATATTTCTATCTTCAATAGAGTTTGTTGGAGAAGTTCTCTTCACACATTCCTAGCCCAATCCTAGCTTGTAATAATTATGCACAAAAACTATTAGAGGGTGAGCGAACTACGAGCTTAGTGAGATAACCTGACCAAACCACACATCAACCAATAACAAGCAAGTATATTTATCAATGATATGAAATACAACAATCAATCATATGCACATTACAAGCTTAGATGATCTAGAATCCAAAGCAGGATGAAGATTTATGCCCTCTTCATTGGGGATGAAGGAACTCGATACTATGACCCACCTACCCAAGAGAAACTAAGTATAAGGAATGCCACAATCCTCATTATAACTATCTCTTTACACTTTAGGCACTCAATTCCTATTTTAAACCTTAGAAACTCCACTAAGTGTTAGTCATTTCACAACGATACCATGTGCGGCATCCTTCATTTCCAATTAGTTCCCATGGAACCGACAAAACAAAGGTAAGCTTGCTTCGAACTAATAGCCTCTTTCCTAGAAAAACCAAGCATTACTAGAGAACCGAAATACTAACACGTAGTAGGCTGCTACATCTCCAAATGCAGTTTATGCAAATCGTGTAATGTATGTCCGTTTCATTTATAGTATCAGTAGTTGTTAATCCAGTTTAAGGCGATCATACGATTTACAGATAATCATCAACATGCTTCATACAACATTTATCATACAATAGAATTATCACTTATATTATGATAACTTGCCATTCAATCATGCACCACACATCATGCATTATCCCAATCCTGCATGCATATCAAATGATTATATATATATATATATATATTATTCCAAATGCAACTATACTACAAGCACAAACAATGTGATAAAGTCAAGCAACTCACCTGTGGTCTTTGCTAAATCGTTGTATAAGCTATCGAAAGTTTGGCATTTGATATATTTTCCTATGAAAGGAAATAATAGAGATTCATTATTGGACTATTTCTGTAAGAGAAGTCCTCCTAGAATTAAAAGCGTTGATCTCTATCGTTAGATATTAGACTAAGCCCGTTTTATTAGTTATTGCGTCGTTTGATAATTTAATCGAGTCCTTATAGTTGTCTATCTATTCCGTATCGGTATTTGATACAGTTTTTATTAAGGTCTTAATCTCTATAGTAAATAATATTTTTCTGTTATTTTTTTCATTTTGCTTCTCTCGATTTTAATTGTTATTTATATTTTTATTTAAGAGGTTTGTCTTTTTCTTAAATTCAACTGCTTTCAGTAAAAGATTTTTATTTATTAATCCTTTGCCCGTCAACCTTATCTGTCTCTCAAATTGGTATTTTTATTTATTTAAGGGTATATTCTAGTATCTATACCGTATTTAGATATATCAAATTTTCACTATACTTCAGTTTCATTTTTATTGCAAAACAAGCTAAGTTTAATACTATAATATTATCAATAATATTAGTTTTGAAAAATCAATATCAATATTAGTATTAAAAACAAGTATAATAATAACAATAATTTTCAGACAGTTAGTAAATAATGTTATTAGTGACAAAAAAATGATAATAGAATTGATAACAATATAAGTTTAGTACCTTAACGTAAATAAATACAGTATTAATAATTCTAATGAAAATATCAATAATACGGAATACTATAACCAATAGTAATAATAATGGTAATAATCATAACTATATTAATAGAAATAACGGTAACATTAATATTGGTTTAAAAGTGAAAATTGAGTAAATTTCTATTTGTGATTTCTTATTCGTTTTAAATCCGGTTTCGCTGTATGAATAGTCGATTTGGTAGTACTCGAAGAATACTTTCTAGTAGTGGAATTATTTTCAAGAAAAGAGACTTGTACAATTTTTAAATTTATGAAACACATGTATAGGTTTCAAGTGAATCCTAATAATTGTAGTCAAAACTTGTTTTGATCATATTTAACTCATTTCTAGTCCGTTTTTGACAAATAAATATTTTTTTTTCATAGTATTTTCCAAGTATAATCCATTAGTGGTGTTATTTTTATCAAACAAAGTCATTAAGGGGACGAAAAAGGCAAGAAAGCCCGTTCTGTTGGTATAAATCTGGCAGCAGTAATTTAATTTTTTTTTCAATATCTAATCCGTTTCTTATCCATTTTTAACAAATAAATAGTCGATTTCATAGGATTTTTTGTGTTCTTTCCATTGGTGGGGTTGTTATTGGCTTAAAATCAACACATCAATACAGTTTATTCCATCTTCCTAGTCGTTTACATGAGTTATCTTAGTTTTGTTGTAGTTTAGGTATGGTTTTGGTTTTTCCTTTCTAAGACTTGAATTTCTACACTTAAAAATCTTCAAGTTGATGTATTTATATACTAAATAGCCTAAATAACATAAATATACTATTAGGTTAATCTTGATAAATTTATAAGACAAATTCTTATAAATCAACCTAACGAATATTTAAACTTAATGTAATTCTTACCTTGATTGGATAATAGAATGAACTTAGCTCTTCATTCTTGATGAAACTAATGATCTAAAGAGAAAGGTTAGAAAGTGAGTAACTAAGGAAAAACTAATCTAACTAAACTAACATATATATATCTATTTTATTTTCTTACCTTGTTGAGTCTAGATTTCAACTTGAATCTATGATAAACCAAAGCTATTTAACTTGGTTTTGATCTTGTTTGGGTTAGTTAAAGTAGGGTTTCAATTTTGGTTGATGAGTATTGATGTTTAGATAATGCTATAGGATATAAACAAGGGATACACTTTTATTTTTGAAGTGTTGAAACAAGATTGATCAAGTGAGCATGCATGAGGAGTATGGTAAATTCATAGTGGCTGTTTTGAGAGGAATTTTGGATTGTTTTTGGGGAGATTTTGAGTTGGTTTTGTAGCCAGCTTAAGCCTATATATGTATACAAATGTTAGGCTAAGATCTAGGCACATGGAAGGGTATTTTGGACTTGAAAATACAGATTTTTGTTGTTGTTTTCTCAGGTAGAAATTTCATGCGAATTTGAGGATGAATTTTCGAAGAATTTGTATGAAATTTGTGGCTGATTTCAAGGGGCACTAATTGTATTTGTTTGGTAGTTAATTAAGGTCATTTATGTGTGTAAAATAGGAGCTCAAGTTGCAAGAAAATTGGGTTAAAATCGGGCTAGAATTCGTGTGAAAACAGAGGACAATTTCTACTTTTTCTGCTATAGTTTATTTGTTGTTTTTCCATGTTGGTTTGTATGATTTTTCATTAGATTTCTCTTGTTGTTTTCTAGCTAATAAATGGTGTATAAAGTGTACATTTAAAGGCTTATGATTGGTGCTCATTTAGTCAAACATATCAGTCTTAACTAAGCCTATATTTTGTACAAAAACAGAGTTGGAATGCAGGTGTGAAAGGGAGCTGTTTCTCGGTAATGTTGAGCCAATTTGCAACTAAAACACAAGTTGAATTGAGTTGAAATTGTTATGTATTTAATGTTGATCTTAGGTGGAGTATTGTGGTTAGGTTGTAGGTCAGTTTCATTAAGACTTTTGAAGCTTCAAATGGTGCAAAATTGGGGAATGTAAATTTCATCAATAGCAGCCGAAGTCCACTGTTTACCCGATAATTTCTTTATGCAGCGTGACAAATATTGCAATCGATTTCTTTGTCTCCAGCATGGTTGGAATCCACGTGATGATCTGCTGTAATAAAAAATATTGCACCGTTTCTTTATTTCATATGTGGATTGTTGCAACGTGGATTCAACTTGTTCCCTGCAGTTGAGTAGCATGGCCTCCCTATTCGGTGAAGCAAGCCCTGCGTGCATGTGATTTCTATCCGTGATTTTTTATATTGATCTTCTTCTTGCATAACAAATTTTGTCCTCCTTTGTTCCGTGCGTGGATCAAACAACTTTGCAGCCGACTCCTTTGTTTCTGTGGTATGCCCTGCTTCACGTGAATTTGCAACATGGCTGTGTGGACTTCGGCTGATTCCTCTGTTCGGGAATTCAATTTCTACCATGGAGAACTCTGCTTTGTCGGTTTCCATTCCTTCTTCTTTTTATTATTATTATTATTCTTTTATTTGTTTATTATTTGCTTCATATAATTAATTAAAATATTGTATTCCATATCAATATATATATGTGTATGGTTTATAATACTTAGGTAAGAGTTTTATCGAAATAGAATTTTCTATGTTTCTATAACAATTATAAGTTGTTTATACGTACAAATTTTTATTTTAAAGTTCACACGATTAATTATTTTTAATATTTTAGCTTACGTGATTAAATTTTTCAAGTTCAATAAATCGGATTTGGAACCGAGTCTTAATGAATTCAGAATTTCCTAACAAGTGTAACAACGGGTTTGGAATTTTCATTTTAGATCTCGATTAATATTATTGATCAGTATTAGTATCTATTATTAAACTATATCTTATCGGTTTTTGAAATTTGGAGTTACTTCTAATTATATCGTGAATTATCAGTTCAAGATACGAAATCTTGTTTTTGGTATCTATTAAGGTCAAGGAAATTTTATTCGGGTTTTTCAAACTAAGAATGAATTTATTACAACTCATAAATCTATTCTAGGATTTTTGTTGAATCATATATTTGGTATTAGTTTCATATTTGCTAATTTGTGCAATTCTAATTATGAAAATTATTGAAAATTACATTGGCAATTCGGATTTTAAATTCTAAAATCTATAAATCTTTTAATTAGAGTATTAGCATAATTTAAATATTTATTTAAAATCTAGATTCTCATATATCGATCTATTTTTTATCTTATCTATGTACATTTTGTAATTCTAGTGATTTGTCTTTAGTCTATAATTTTATATCTTGTAGATTCTAAAAATTAATCGTCTATTATTGTAATTTAAATTTAAGGTTAACTATGATAACCTGTTGGATTATTGATCATTTTACCAAATATTATGTTTTACCATATAGGAATTATTTATACTAATTTGTTAATAGCAACATATTTTCATCTAGTGCTACTTAATATTAATAGATTCATAATAGCTTGAACACTATTATTTCATTATTTAACAAGCGTATGATTTATTGCCTAAGTATTGAACTTAAGAATTTAGTAATTTATATTAACGATAGGTTTATTGTCGTTTTATAAATTATTTGAGATCATAGAAGTTGTAGTTTGTACTTGGAAAAATTTTTATTGGTAACGATTCTAATTTTTTTAATTATATTCAATTTCATTCACACTTTAACATTTTTAAATCGACAAAAATTTGGAGTGATTTTACTACTTATTCCAAATATTCTAGATAATCAAATATTACATTTTTAGTATTTGTTATAATCAGGTTACATAAAATTTGGGGGATTACAACGACCCATCAAGCCACCTATGAATTGACATTGCATCATGTCATACCATTGTATCATGATAAAGGGGTAGCCTAAGCACTTAGCTACCGTGCCCAGCTCCGAACAAGATTATCACTCCCTAGACCGGGTTAAATGACACAAGCACAAGCAACACTTAATTGTTAAGGTCATCTTTAAATTTTAATTTATTTTAAATGCTTATCCTATAAATCATCACACAAGTTACTACATACCTTTTATGATGTTCACAATCCAAACAAAATCAAAGGATATATCAAATATCCGTAATATTTGTTCAAGAAATTAAATTATATAAGAAATTAATCAAATCATTTTCTCATATTAAATTCATCTTATGTTTTCATTTGATCGGACTTAAAAGTAGGAACTCCACCATGGTTGCGAAGATTGTCACGCTAAGATACAAAAAGTTCTCTATTGTCTATTAAATCAACTTTTATTAATTAAAGATGTAGCCTTGCATATCTTAGAAACATCATAGTTCTTTTATTATATAGGGTTTAACCTAACATTTTACATTTAGGCCAATTACTAGTTATTGAGCCTATGTCAATCTAATTCATTTAAATCATTAAAGTTTATTAAGTCGAGTTAAACCTAAGTTTATTAGTTAAGTTATTTTTATATCTAAAATTTACACTAGACTTAGGTCTATTAGCTAGTTCACTTTATATTCCAAATCCATATTAAACCTAGTTTAGTTACTAAATATATGTATTCCTTTAGTTAAGACATTGTGATATATAAGCCATGTTGAAATCATGTTTATTTACTAAGTTCATTTTATACTTTACCTCTATGTTTAATCTAATTAGTTACTAATCTATAAATTCTCTTAACTCACTCTTTATTATATTAATTAACTAACATATCATATTAACTATCATTCATGCATTCCATTTCATCTTTCTTTATTTTATTTTCTTCTTATTCTTCTTCTTCTTTTTTTAAACAAGGGTCTCATTATTCCAGTGATGGAGGAGGTGATGGCTGAAAGCCTTTGATCACACCCTCCATTAAGGAAAAATAAAAGATCAAGGGTGATCATGTAAGCCCCTAGATTTTCGATAATATTAGCAAACCCTAAAAACCGGAAGTTGAAACGAAACCCTAAAATTAACCTAGTTCTATGTTTAGTCTAGTGAATCTAGATCCGCACTCCCGTGTTCTTAAACCCTAAAAAACGAAATTGAAATAATGTGGAAAACGGTTCGTAATAACATAGGGAAGCCTAAAAATATCAGATTCGAATTTTTCTAGTGTCCTTCGGATCCGATCGGGATCAGTTTTCGAAAACCGTGCCCTGGAGCACCGGATAGCAAAAATATTCCGACAACACCGATAGATCCGTAAAAATATAAGGTTTTCAAAAATATCAGTTTTAGAATTTTTTGGTAACTAAAAATAACAGATATAGGCTTATTACGCTTATTTTCTTTACTACCAGTATTTTAATTGTCTAGTCTACTATTCATAGTACTTTTCTACTATTCATTACTATTCACTTATCTCTACTTTTTCTTACACTCTACCATACCTATACCTTACAATTTACCTTCCCCATACAACTTTAATCACATCATACCTTACATATTACTTCTTTTAATACAAAACAAACAAAAATAATTATTTCTTCTCCCCCTACACACTCAAAACCGGCGCCTATCCTCTTCTTCTTCCATCAATTTTATTTAAATTTTAAATAATTTTAATCACACAAATTTCCACTCCAAAAATCTATAAATACCCCCTTCCTCTTCCATTCTTTCACACAACAAAAATTCATACTAAAACTCTCTCAAAATCACTCCACAAAATTCCTCTCCCAACACCTCTCTCAAGTTCTCTCTTTTCTTTAGGAAATCCATTCCCACATAATACTACAACCCATTCTTTTCTTCTTCAACCAACACATAAACTTTAGGTAAAAGTTTTTCATATTCTCTCATCATGTTCATATAACTTAACATGAGTTTAGTGTATGTTTCTTAGGCTCATTGAGTTAAAGAAGCAACAATTTATTCATGTTTTGTTTTTGTTCATGTTTTTATTTTCTTTATGTTACTATTATGTTGATATTATTTTATTTGTATTATCCATATATATATATATATATATGTTTATTTAGAGCATATAAACTCACTTGTTATTTATTTATTTCAAGTCTTGCAATTTATTTAATTTCAAGTTGTTCTTAAGACTAGTCTCTCTAGTCTTAGACTTGTCCATATCAAGTCAAAACAATTTTATTTCCTTGCTTTTCTTTTCTTTTAAGGACTATCTATTCTTAGTCCCGGGATCCTTGATGAAGCTAAGGTTCCCAATACTTGACTTTACCTTTATGCTCTTATATATTTTATTTATGTTGTTTTTATATTTTCATGGTTACATATTCTCATTCATACATGAATATGTTGTTATTGTCTCAATCATAATAGGAATGAGTTTTCTCCAAAAATAAGAATAAGAACTCTTCATAAAAATAAATTTCATCACACAAGAAGTTATTTTCCTTAAAGATTTGAAATTCATCTTAAAACAAATGTTCTTCTAAAGTTAGATAAGCTAGCTCAAGTTTTAGTAATAATATATGGTTTTCACCAAGAAATACATAAAGTAAAGTTATTCTCTTTTCAAATAAATAAGAAAGTTTCTTTAGACTTAAACAAATGAATTCTTAGATTCAATTGTCAAATTTTCCACTACACTAAAGTCTAAAATAAGTTTTTCCAAAATTACTTAAGAGATGATTTCTTTTAAAAGTGGATATAACCATGAAGTATTTAGAAAAGAGTATGTTTTCAAAACATTAGAAATAAGGAAATAGAAATTTGAAAGAGATTAAATCCACTTTTATTTAAGAAATGGAGTTATAAGGAGGAGATATTTACTTTTAGTAAAATAAGAAATTTCATTAACAAAACTAATTTCTTTACAAAACTAAGCTTATCTCACTTTCAAAGCATATTGTATTACTAGAATATTGTTGAGACAAACACTACTAAATTCATGCATATGGTTTGAGTGTATATACGTATTCAAGGGGTTTTTCAACCATACAATATATCTATACTTTTGTACAAAAGCCCTTGAATGAATAAAGGTTTGAAAACTCTAGTTTTGAAGTTTGGAAAATTCGTACCAAATCTGTACGTTACTATTCCGAGACCTAAATAACTTCTTTTGATAAATAACCTTAGAAATAGATAGATCTTTTCGAGTAGGTAGAAATCGGTATATAATATGCGAAATTCCGAGTTAAAATGAGCAAGTTATGGCATTTTAAATTGGAATTTCCATTCCATACGATTTTACAAATTCTTTAAGATAGAAGTATAGAACTTGAATAGATCTTGGATGAAATACTCATGAGGGTATTTCTTTTGTTTAGGTGTCGAGGATCACGACCTTGTCTTCCCCGAGGATTACTTCGACTCCTAGAGCGCTATGGACGAGTGAGTTTCCTTTACGCTTACGTATTCGCGCATGTGCTTGTAGAATAGAGCACTAGATGTTAGGAAAAAGATAAAAATTGATATGCATGTGGGATATTATGGGAATTATGTATGTGATTCGTTGTGTGCGATCAATGAACGATAAGTATATCGAAACCCGATTTGTGATTGATATAAATGTTTCCATGTATGTATTGTTATGTGTGCAAATATTGTTTGATCGCTTTAAATGATTTAATGTCATATTGAAATCCTCATATAATAAATTGCTCATGCATATCACTTAGTATATCATTTCGAAGTTTTGCTACTACTCCTCAGCGTGGGACCGGAATGGTAAGCTGCCTAGCTACATCTTGAGGGTTAGGACGTACGGGGAATACGGCCTCAAGGTGTAGCCGAGCCGGATCGATCGCTTTGGGCATGGAAGGCCCGGGGACTAGTAGTACGGTTCGTTGGAACCCCAAGACGCGCGCAAACTTTGAGGAGGTTGTTCGGGACCCAGTTCAAAGCATTCCCTAACCACCGATGGAGGGGTAAATCCATCAAACATACGAAACCGGATAGTCGTATGTAATGTTTGATCATATGGTTGTTGCATTCATATGCTTGATTAATAAACTTGTTTGATTGTTATGAGTACTATTGCGTAAGGAATATCTCACTAAGCTAGTCATGCTTATACTCCTATAGACTTTTGATATTGCAGGATTACCTTTTTGCACCCGAGACCATCTTGATTTCCCGGGTAGAATCCTATTTTGAGAAGCTTTTGGAGGCAATCTATTTTGAAGTTATAGAGTAGATTTCTTCTAAAATCTTCTAGCTTTAGTTATGTTATATTTAGAATCATGTTATTATGATTTATCGGGGGAATGCCCCTTAGAAGCTGTAAGACCTTTATTTCAATGAAATATATATTAAGTGTTATTTTGCATGTTCCGCTGCCAATGTCTTAAAATGCATTACTCCACCGGTCTCCCTTTGTTGTGAATGTACGCCTTGTACCGATATGGAAGCTTTTGAGTGACTGAGGTAGTCATTCTTAAGTTTTAATATTGCGTACGGCGGGCTGTCACGTTTAGGGTACCCGCTGGGGCGTGACAGATCACACCTCTGATCACACTCTAGATGGCCCGAAATTTTCAAAACCAAGATGATCACGAGATGGATTACACCTGTGATGGCTTAAAATTTTTAAAACCGAGATCATTATGGGATGGAGCACACTTGTGATGGTCCAAAATTTTCAAATCTGTGAGCATAATGGGCATCATCACGCCTGTGATCATTTCCCTATACCAAGATATCATGTTTTCCCTTTGTTTGATTCTTCTAACTTAACTTATTTAACTACTTGTTTTACATCTTAATTCTCAACATCATCATACAAACACATCTTTATGTCTATCTAACACTTAATCATATTTCTACTTCATATTTTTTAAATCCTTTCATCGAACAATTGATATACTCACGTGTATATATATCTAGGGGTTAATGTATATGTTCATATGTTACTAACATATCAATTTTATCGTAAATTCTATAACTATCTAGCTCTAATTCGACATTTTCATACATGAACAAAAGTCAAACAAAGAAAACAACGTAACTTACTTATTTGGTAAGCTTAACCAACTTGATCTTTGCTACTAGTAGTCCTCTTAAGTTGATGTAACTTCTTCTAACTTAACCCCAACTTCTATATTGTTTTTCATCTTCAATTTCTTCTATAATCTTGTTGAATTTGAGATTTGACTTTTAGAGAGAGAAAGAAGAGAAAGAAAGATACGTAAAAGAGAAGAAGAAAAAGAAGAGAAAAGAGGAAAGAGAGGGTGGTGGGAAATGAAAAGGAAAAAGGGATAAGATAAGGATTAAAAGAAAATCAAAAGATATTTGTAGTTAAGGGTATTAGGTTTAAATTTTTCTAATAATTATTTTAAATATAAAAAATAATTTGAAAACCTATATAATAGAAATTAATATCTTGAATCACAAATCTAGTTTAGAAATTCAATTTGTAAAAATTTGATATTGTGTTTGGCTTAAGAACTGATTTTTAAACAATTAGTTAATTTAAAAAAATTATGTGGATTTAGAAAATGAAAGTTAATTAAAGTTCAAGGGTTTAAAAGTTCGCTAAATATTTAAATTACATATCTAAGTTCTAGCTTAGTTAGGTGAGGATTTAAGTTCAAATTCAATTTCAACATTAACTACCTACTACACTTTTCAATTATGGAAGTCCTGGCTTAGTTAGGTGAGGATTTAAGTTATTTCAATCATTAATAGTGTTAAATTGCTTTCCTAATGGTTGACCAAATTTTTTTAATTTTTTCTACCTTGACTTTTGTTTTGTCTAGTTGTACCTTGGTGCCCACTTTTACCAAACCTTGTTAATTGTTGCCTACTCTCATTTTTTCTTTGTACATTTGTACATTCTTAGTTTCCTTGACTTTATTCATGCACTGTTGCCTACCTTCAATTTTACTCTTCATTTGTACTTGTTTTATTTTTATATAAAAATTCAAACTCTATCCTAAATGCCTCTCTTTTCTCCTCTTATTTTTTTCTAATGACTTTTTTCTTTAATTTCCATATTTTGTTATAATTCTAAACTATTTCCTTAACAAATGTATAACCTTTATGTTTTTCATTATATCTTACAAAATAAACTTCTTCATTTTCCTTAAGATATCCTATACTATCTAAATATTGAGTAGTGAATCCTATTAATGTTTGATGCATTACTAAAAATCTACCTTTAATTTTACCATAACCTCTCGAAGTTATTGGTACTTCTATTTCCATATTTTCCTCTTCTACTATATTTCTCCTTTCTATTTCTAAATGTATTTTCCTCATATGCCTCATTATTTGTATCTATATTCATATCTTGATAATCTATAAACCTTATACTAAAAGTTCCATCACGATTTTGATACATAACACTATCTTCTAGAATTCTACTAGCATTCCCTACTTCTAAATGTCTTCCTAATTGCATTCTTCTCATTCTAAACAAACTACTTTCTATTTGCATTGGTTCTAGCATCCTTTTACCTATGGTTCTAACGGAGTCAACTATTCCTTCTATATTTAACTTATATCTAATTCCATTACTATTTGTTAATTTACATATAAATCCTATATTAATTAATAAATTTTTTCATAATGTCCTTCATATCCTTAAGCCTGAATACCTATTTCTATTTTTTTTTTCAAATTATATAAATGTAACAAAAAGTCATGTGCATAATAAAATAATCCTTTTCTTGCATTCATCTCTATTTCCATTATAGTTATGACTACCAATCTAGCATCTCTTCCTCATGACTTATCTAATGAAATAATAAGAATCTTTGTGCCTACTTGTTTTCTAGTTAATCCTTTAACTCTGATATGTATGATTATCAATCCTAGATGGGAATGCAGGTGTGAAAGGGAGCTGTTTCTCGGTAATGTTGAGCCAATTTGCAACTAAAACACAAGTTGAATTGAGTTGAAATTGTTATGTATTTAATGTTGATCTTAGGTGGAGTATTGTGGTTAGGTTGTAGGTCAGTTTCATTAAGACTTTTGAAGCTTCAATGGTGCGAAATTGGGGAATGTAAATTTCATCAATAGCAGCCGAAGTCCACTGTTTACCCGATAATTTCTTTATGCAGTGTGACAAATATTGCAACCGATTTCTTTGTCTCCAGCATGGTTGGAATCCACGTGATGATCTGCTGTAATAAAAAATATTGCACCGTTTCTTTATTTCATATGTGGATTGCTGCAACGTGGATTCAACTTGTTCCTGCAGTTGAGTAGCATGGCCTCCCCTATTCGGTGAAGCAAGCCCTGCGTGCATGTGATTTCTATCCGTGATTTTTCTATATTGGTCTTCTTCTTGCATAACAAATTTTGTCCTCCTTTGTTCCGTGCGTGGATCAAAAAACTTTGCAGCCGACTCCTTTGTTTCTGTGGTGTGCCCTGCTTCACGTCGAATTGCAACATGGCTGTGTGGACTTCGGCTGATTCCTCTATTCGGGAATTCAATTTCTACCATGGAGAACTCTGCTTCGTCGGTTTCCATTCCTTCTTCTTTTATTATTATTATTATTCTTTTATTTGTTTATTATTTGCTTCA
Source organism: Combretum micranthum (assembly GCA_024138025.1). Taxonomy (NCBI): domain Eukaryota; kingdom Viridiplantae; phylum Streptophyta; class Magnoliopsida; order Myrtales; family Combretaceae; genus Combretum; species Combretum micranthum. The sequence goes on from JAMXBD010002589.1 coordinate 142,936, forward strand.
TATAATTAATTAAAATATGTATTCCATATCAATATATATGTATGTTTATAATACTTAGGTAAGAGTTTTATCGAAATAGAATTTTCTATGTTTCTATAACAATTATAAGTTGTTTATACGTACAAATTTTTATTTTAAAGTTCACACGATTAATTATTTTTAATATTTTAGCTTACGTGATTAAATTTTTCAAGTTCAATAAATCGGATTTGGAACCGAGTCTTAATGAATTCAGAATTTCCTAACAAGTGTAACAACGGGTTTGGAATTTTCATTTTAGATCTTGATTAATATTATTGATCAGTATTAGTATCTATTATTAAACTATATCTTATCGGTTTTGAAATTTGGAGTTACTTCTAATTATATCGTGAATTATCAGTTCAAGATACGAAATCTTGTTTTTGGTATCTATTAAGGTCAAGGAAATTTTTATTCGGGTTTTCAAACTAAGAATGAATTTATTACAACTCATAAATCTATTCTAGGATTTTTGTTGAATCATATATTTGGTATTAGTTTCATATTTGCTAATTTGTTCATATTCTAATTATAAAAATTATTGAAAATTACATTGGCAATTCGGGATTTTAAATTCTAAAATCTATAAATCTCTTTAATTAGAGTATTAGCATAATTTAAATATTTATTTAAAATCTAGATTCTCATATATCGATCTATTTTTTATCTTATCGTACATTTTGTAATTCTAGTGATTTGTCTTTAGTCTATAATTTTATATCTTGTAGATTCTAAAAATTAATCGTCTATTATTGTAATTTAAATTTAAGGTTAACTATGATTTCTTGTTGGATTATTGATCATTTTACCAAATATTATGTTTTACCATATAGGAATTATTTATACTAATTTGTTAATAGCAACATATTTTCATCTAGTGCTACTTAATATTAATAGATTCATAATAGCTTGAACACTATTATTTCATTATTTAACAAGCGTATGATTTATTGCCTAAGTATTGAACTTAAGAATTTAGTAATTTATATTAACGATAGGTTTATTGTCGTTTTATAAATTATTTGTGATCATAGAAGTTGTAGTTTGTACTTGGAAAAATTTTTATTGGTAACGATTCTAATTTTTTTAATTATATTCAATTTCATTCACACTTTAACATTTTTAAATCGACAAAAATTTGGAGTGATTTTACTACTTATTCCAATATTCTAGATAATCAAATATTACATTTTTTAGTATTTGTTATAATCAGGTTACATAAAATTTGGGGGATTACAACGACCCATCAAGCCACCTATGAATTGACATTGCATCATGTCATACCATTGTATCATGATAAAGGGGTAGCCTAAGCACTTAGCTACCGTGCCCAGCTCCGAACAAGATTATCACTCCCTAGACCAGGTTAAATGACACAAGCACAAGCAACACTCAATTGCTAAGGTCATCTTTAAATTTTAATTTATTTTAAATGCTTATCCTATAAATCATCACACAAGTTACTACATACCTTTTATGATGTTCACAATCCAAACAAAATCAAAGGATATATCAGATATCCGTAATATTTGTTCAAGAAATTAAATTATATAAGAAATTAATCAAATCATTTTCTCATATTAAATTCATTTTATGTTTTCATTTGATCGGACTTAAAAGTAGGAACTCCACCATGGTTGCGAAGATTGTCACGCTAAGATACAAAAAGTTCTCTATTGTCTATTAAATCAACTTTTATTAATTAAAGATTTAGCCTTGCATATCTTAGAAACATCATAGTTCTTTTTTATATAGGGTTTAACCTAACATTTTAACATTTAGGCCAATTACTAGTTATTGAGCCTATGTCAATCTAATTCATTTAAATCATTAAAGTTTATTAAGTCGAGTTAAACCTAAGTTTATTAGTTAAGTTATTTTTTATATCTAAAATTTAGACTAGATTAGGTCTATTAGCTAGTTCACTTTATATTCCAAATCCATATTAAACCTAGTTTAGTTACTAAATTATGTATTCCTTTAGTTAAGACATTGTGATATATAAGCCATGTTGAAATCATGTTTATTTACTAAGTTCATTTTTATACTTTACCTCTATGTTTAGTCTAATTAGTTATTAATCTATAAATTCTCTTAACTCACTCTTTATTATATTAATTAACTAACATATCATATTAACTATCATTCATGCATTCCATTTCATCTTTCTTTATTTTATTTTCTTCTTCTTCTTCTTCTTCTTTTTTTAAACAAGGGTCTCATTATTCCAGTGATGGAGGAGGTGATGGCTGAAAGCCTTTGATCACACCCTCCATTAAGGAAAAATAAAAGATCAAGGGTGATCACACCTCTGATCACACTCTAGATGGCCCGAAATTTTCAAAACCAAGATGATCACGAGATGGATTACACCTGTGATGGCTTAAAATTTTAAAACCGAGATCATTATGGGATGGAGCACACTTGTGATGGTCCAAAATTTTCAAATCTGTGAGCATAATGGGCATCATCACGCCTGTGATCATTCCCCTATACCAAGATTTCATGTTTTCCCTTTGTTTGATTCTTCTAACTTGACTTATTTAACTACTTGTTTTACATCTTAATTCTCAACATCATCATACAAACACATCTTTATGTCTATCTAACACTTAATCATATTTCTACTTCATATTTTTAAAATCCTTTCATCGAACAATTGATATACTCACGTGTATATATATCTAGGGGTTAATGTATATGTTCATATGTTACTAACATATCAATTTTTATCGTAAATTCTATAACTATCTAGCTCTAATTCGACATTTTCATACATGAACAAAAGTCAAAACAAAGAAAACAACGTAACTTACTTATTTGTAAGCTTAAGCTTAACCAACTTGATCTTTGCTACTACTAGTCCTCTTAAGTTGATGTAACTTCTTTTAACTTAACCCCCAACTTCTATATTGTTTTTCATCTTCAATTTCTTCTATAATCTTGTTGAATTTGAGATTTGACTTTTAGAGAGAGAAAGAAGAGAAAGAAAGATACGTAAAGAAGAAGAAGAAAAGAAGAGAAAAGAGAAGAAAGAGAGGGTAGGTGGGAAATGAAAAGGAAAAAGGGATAAGATAAGGATTAAAAGAAAATCTAGTTTAGAAATTCAATTTGTAAAAATTTGATATTGTGTTTGGCTTAAGAACTGATATTTTTAAACAATTAGTTAATTTAAAAAAATTATGTGGATTTAGAAAATGAAAGTTAATTAAAGTTCAAGGGTTTAAAAGTTCGCTAAATATTTAAATTACATATCTAAGTTCTAGCTTAGTTAGGTGAGGATTTAAGTTCAAATTCAATTTCAACATTAACTACCTACTATACTTTTCAATTATGGAAGTCCTAGCTTAGCTAGGTGAGGATTTAAGTTATTTCAATCATTAATAGTGTTAAATTGCTTTCCTAATGGTTGACCAAATTTTATTAATTTTTTTCTACCTTGACTTTTGTTTTGTCTAGTTGTACCTTGGTGCCCACTTTTACCAAACCTTGTTAATTGTTGCCTACTCTCATTTTTTTCTTTGTACATTCTTAGTTTCCTTGACTTTATTCATGCACTGTTGCCTACCTTCAATTTTACTCTCTTCATTTGTACTTGTTTTATTTTTATATAAAAATTCAAACTCTATCCTAAATGCCTCTCTTTCTCCTCTTATTTCTTTTCTAATGACTTTTTTTCTTTAATTTCCATATTTTGTTATAATTCTAAACTATTTCCTTAACAAATGTATAACCTTTATGTTTTTCATTATATCTTACAAAATAAAACTTCTTCATTTTTCCTAAGATATCCTATACTATTAATATTGAGTAGTGAATCCTATTAATGTTTGATGCATTACTAAAAATCTACCTTTAATTTTACCATAACCTCTCGAAGTTATTGGTACTTCTATTTCCATATTTTCCTCTTCTACTATATTTCTCCTTTCTATTTCTAAATGTATTTCCTCATATGCCTCATTATTTGTATCTGTATTCATATCTTGATAATCTATAAACCTTATACTAAAAGTTCCATCACGATTTTGATACATAACACTATCTTCTAGAATTTTACTAGCATTCCCTGCTTCTAAATGTCTTCCTAATTGCATTCTTCTCATTCTAACAAACTACTTTCTATTTGCATTGGTTCTAGCATCCTTTTACCTATGGTTCTAACGGAGTCAACTATTCCTTCTATATTTAACTTATATCTAATTCCATTACTATTTGTTAATTTACATATAAATCCTATATTAATTAATAAATTTTTTCATATATGTCCTTCATATCCTTAAGCTTGAATACCTATTTCTATTTTTTTTTTCAAATTATATAAATGTAACAAAAAGTCATGTGCATAATAAAATAATCCTTTTCTTGCATTCATCTCTATTTCCATTATAGTTATGACTACCAATCTAGCATCTCTTCCTCATGACTTATCTAATGAAATAATAAGAATCTTTGTGCCTACTTGTTTTCTAGTTAATCCTTTAACTCTGATATGTATGATTATCAATCCTGGATGGACTAATTTTTTCTTCATACGAACTAATTAACTATAGGCCTCCCTTGAAACTAATGGAAGATTAACTAGTTTTGTTGTGATTGTAACTACTTCTTCTCTATTTGACCTAAATAATCCTGTAATAAAACTAAAGGTCTAACACATAATATAAGGTCCTTGGATTTAATAAACTGGTTGCTTCATTTGAATATGTTTCTAAATCTCTATCTAAGTCTATTATTTCCTCTAAATGATTTAAAGTACTATTATTCCTTATAGGGCTACCTCTTCTATCTAATATTCCTATTCTAGTTATCCTTTCATTATCTAGTTCTTCTATTATTGTTCTATTTCTTCCTATAAATGGAATTGTTCTTGTTAAACTCATTTTCTTATACCCAAATAGGCTTGTTTATATTTTCTTTCTAAAGGTTTTTTTAGATGTATTTAATCCTTATCTTTCCTATTTTAATACCCTTAAGAAGAGTGCTATAATAATATTATTTTGTCTAATTTTACTATGTCCTTCTAAAGTTCTTCCTTTATAAGTTGTTAGACAATTTGGATTAATTAAATATTCACTAGTACCTAAAAGAGCCTATTTATAAAATGGATGTTGATCTAAATCAGTTATATGTTGAGGTAGGTGCCAAGGATAAGAATAAGACATCAACCTATTAATATCTCTCAGAATGTTCTATAAATTCTATCTACCTTCTATTTTGTTCCTCGAATTCTTTAGATCTCCTATCCATGCTTTCTAAAACTAATTTTTGTTGGTTTGCGAATTGATCTTTAGAATTTTTCCTAATTTCCTTCAAATATTCTAGCTATTTAAACTTATCTTCTATTGACGCCAACTGGTTTTTTAAATAAGCCTTATTACTATTATTTTCCTTTAATTGTTTATATTTATTTTTAATATAATCTCCTATAGTTGCTAAGATATTGCAAAGCCTATCTATATCCTCTTTAATATTATTACCAAAAGATAAAAGTAAACCTATAATAATATTTAATTGTTTATTTTCATAGTGCAATTGATGTTGAGCCTTGGTAAAATAACAAATATGCTTAAAATACTATGATTTTTCTATCCTTTTATTTGGACTTTATATTTCTAGATCTAACCTATCAAACTTTTTTTTGCTACCTATTTTTAATTATCATTCCTATTTTTATTTATTTCTTCTATTTGTTCTCTAGTAAATCCTTTATCGAAAAGTTCATGTCTTGTAAACTATGATTGTCTATCTCGTTGTATATTTGTCCTTCTAATACATTTTTAGTGTTGTTTATGTTCAAAATTCCTTTTCTATAGTTTTAAAAGCTAATAATAAAATTTCTATTACTATTCTTCTATTAATAAATTCTTTCAAGCCTATGAACTTTTCTCCTAACTGTATAACTACTTTATTATATACAGCCTAATCTATTTCAAAATATTCCTCTATGAGCCTTCAGTCATTTGATATGCTATCAAGATCTGCAAAAGATATACTTTGAAGACAATCTATTAGATTATTAATCAATGACATAAAATGAAAATAAATCTAATTTCCCTATGAGGCTTTAATGCTACTCATGTACCTTGTTGCCCACTTTCACCAAACCTTGTTAATTGTTGCCTACTCTCATTTTTTCTTTGTACATTTGTACATTCCTGGCTTCCTTGACTTTTATTCATACACTGTTGCTTACCTTCAGTTTTACTTTCTTCATTTGTACTAGTTTTATTTTTATATAAAAACTCAAAACCCTATCCTAAATGCCTCTCTTTCTCCTCTTATTTCTTTTCTAATGCTTTATTTACTTTTTCCCTTTTCGTTAGGTTCCCTAAAAATTTGTAATGTAAGGAAATAGGGAATCAATGAAAGAGCAAAGCCTTACCTCAATATATACATGTATTAATGTCTTTCATATTACAAAGAGTGGAGTAATTAAAAATAACTTTATAAGATATAGTTTGTTGAAACATGTATAAATAAATATATATAAATAATATATCGGTAAGAGAACCTCACTACAATATAGCCTATGTATACTTAAGTATCATTTATATATCTTTTATCTACTCTAACATAAAATTATTCGTAAGATTAATTATATATAAAAAAAAATCAATTTTTGATAATAATTTTAGATGTAGTATCAACATTATATAGTGATAATAAGGGACCTATTTTTCATATATATTTGTTATCCACTTAAAATGTTGATAAATTATTTACACCATCTCATATATAATATTGATCCCTTTATTATTATTATAATTTTAATCTTAAACCACTTAAAAACATTAATCCTCTACTTAAACTTTGATTCTTTCTACTACAATATTCCCATAATAATATTCCATTACTTTTAAAATTTAATATCCATGTTGTGAATTAATCCCTAAAATCTAGCCAGCATCATTTTCTAACTAAATACTACAAACAATGGATTCATCACGGCTTGTGGTAATTATAGCTTAAAATTATGTGGATTCTTAAATTCTTATAAGAAAGATGATTAAAGAAAAAAAAAGAATAAATCTTTTAATTACAATTACTCGTGTTTTGATACTATCATAAACAAATGACCAATATTTAGATCCTTCTTTTTCTTTATTCCAAATTATTCTATGTTAGCCTTCATTGCTGGAAACATCCTAGAAAAAAAATTTTTTTTTCTATCTATTGAAGGAGTGGCCCCTAAATTCACGTTAGGCGAAATAATTTAGAATTGAGCTGTATTAGTTGAAGATAAACTTTGTATGTACAATACCTAACATTAAAACAATGATCAATGTGACACTATCTTACTTTTCATCATTTTTCTAAAGAAATTGGCCAAAATCCTCCATTGGAGAATAGCTACCGTTGGTTTTAGGTACTCGAAAAAATGGCATGGGTTTTTCAACCAAAATTTCATTTTCATTTAATTTTAAAATTTTTGGTTCTCCTTTATTATCCGAAATTTGTAATAATTTGTATTATGTATGTTTTACTTTAAATTGATTTTATAATATAATGAACCAAATAAGAAGTAACCGGGTTTTCCTAGACATCATTTGCATAAAGGAAAAAAGTATGATTTAAAAAAAATTGTAATCAAAATTCATTTATTTGCAAAATCATATAAATACTAGTGACCTTTAAAAACATTCTCCCTCAAAAAACATGTAAGTAGAAAAGCTTTGACTTGCATATAATTTAATTTACCCCTACGTCTACTGTAACTCAGAAGTATAATTACCGATTTCTTAATAAAATAACATATATGTCGGATTCTCGCTCCCAAAAGCTTGTTTTGTTTGGCTAAAACAAAATCTAGGGAATTTGGCATACTATAACATTAGACTGACCAGGCATATTGCAAAAAGACAATTAGAAATAGGCAGAGGAAAATAATAAAAGTACACTTTAGGTAAAAGAATGAAATAGAAAATTTGCTCCTAACGATTTTTACCAAAATTTAGAACCATCCAAAGTGCCAGCACAAAAACTCCTAATTATCACATGCATTGATTGATCTCCATGAAACGTATAGTCAACTACAATTTCAATAATGTTATGTTCACGTGTATTCAAGCCATCCTTCCCCATAAAACCCTATAAATATCTTACTTCCCTAACGCACCTCTGCATTCCCAAAAGCGCTATAAAACTGTCTATTACACAGTATTTTTAATCCATCTCGAGAAGGATCAGCTATTAAGAGCAATGGCCACCAAAACCGCTGCATCACTTGCCCTTTTCCTTTCTCTTTTTCTTTTCTTTTTCTCATTAACCACCGCATCAAGCGGTGGCTCTTGGCCAGCCCCGCCGCCGACTCCAACCCACACCCCACCGCCACCCCAAGCAGTGGCTCTTGGCCTCCCCCGCCACCGACTCCAACCCACACCCACCGCCATCCCCAAGCCCCATCTCCTCAAATGGCACATGCCCTATAAATGCTCTCAAGTTGGGAGTATGTGTTGGTTTGCTCAATGATGGTAATGTTACCATAGGTACACCTCCTAAGACCCCATGTTGCTCTCTAATCAGGGGACTTGTTGACCTAGAAGCCGCTGTTTGCTTGTGCATTGCCATTAAAGCTAACGTATTGGGCATCAATCTCAATATTCCAGTCGCTCTCAGCTTGATCCTCAATGACTGCGGAAAGAATGTCCCATCCGGGTTCAAGTGCGCCTGATTCTCTAGTCTATTGCTATAACAATAATGTTTCATGCGCTTGTTTCAGTATGTTTCAACTACGCTTGTGTGATAATAATGGTGGTTCTCATTTTATGAATGTAATCACGTTGGAATAATCCTGTCGCAGCAAATATAATGTAATGCGCTTTGTGGGGTTAGAATAATTATAATAATTTCAGATTTAATTTTCTGTTATATGTCAATTTATACGTATATTATGTACTATCTTATGTTATTATTTATTGGGTGTTATATTTATGCACAACCATGCAGCATTCCGAAGCTGAGATTAATATTCAGTATGCATGGGCATGGTTCCAAAACTGAATCGAACATAAACCAGAACCACTAGTTCTGGGGCTTCAAAATGAGGAATTGAAACTAGAACCATCTCTCACTATTCCAGTTCGGTTCTATGGAATCGCCAGTTTTTGGTTTCTGTTTTAGAACCATGGAACTGTGTTTCTTTTTCATGTAAAACTAAATAAATAAATGAATTTTAGTTTTTAACAAAATAAATTTTAAACTCAAAATAACTATTAGGTATAAAAGTGTTAAATTGTTTAACCAAATTTTTTAAAATATGTTTAGAATGTGCATTTATTGGTATATAAACACATCTAATATTAATTATAGTTAGTAATATGAGATTGCAAAATACTCTAGAGGGTAAAAAAAATTATAATACAAAAAATAATCTCACATTATTAAGGAAATGCATGTTACTTTTAGGAAAAGTTTATGTAAACTAGTTAGATATGATTTTAAGTTATATTTATTTGTGTTGTGGATAATAACATATTAAAAAATTATGAATTAGTAATAAATTTTACTATTCACACGAAATAGTTTTTTTCTCTAATTTTTTTTTTCAATGGAAACGGCTATATTTGCTAATTCTAGGCCTAAGAACTGCTTAGGAACAGGAGAACAAATAGTTCTTTAGCCGATTCAATGCCTAGCTCAGAATCGAACCATGTCTATGTCTAATATTCAATCCTCATGCATATGTGTTGAGAACATGAAAACTAATAATAATAAGACAAACATGGAAACGCTTACTCCATCAACATATCGCATAATGTATTGTTAGCTAGGTTGTGTAATGTGATGTGTTATTTTGCCATTTGTAGTTTCAATACAGTACATGTTGAAGAAGGAATCGAACTTGATTTATCTATCAAAAATGCTATTTATATATGATTAAATTACAACAGTTCTAATTGGTGAGAATATAAAATTTGTAAACATCTATTAAAGATACTATATATATGAACTTTCACATGTGAGAGGTTCATTTTTACATCACTTCATAGGGATTAATGCAATTTAAGTGAACAACATCCCTAACAACTGCTTACGCTATATCCATAAGTTAATAATAATGAAGTTCTTTATATTTGTGCTATTAGAAGACCTTATATGGTTTAATCCCAATATAATCTAACTAATTATTCAACTATTTATAGAAATTAATATATAAAGTATTTTAATTTTTCAATCATGATTGGATATCAACATACTATTTAATAACTTAAGGGATCGGTTCTATAAAAAAACTAATTCGGTAAAGTTATAAGAGAATTCACATAAAAAACTACTGATATGAAGCCTTTAATTTGATTATAGCATTGACAAAGAGAACTTATTTATGAGATCATTTAAAATTTAAATCATCCTAATCTAGCATTGACATATTTATTATGGTCTAAATAATACTCTAATCATGATAACATAGTATAAATACTCTTAAGCTAAGAAGTTCCCACATTCACTACATTAATATTTTATTAGTGAAGTGTATATTTTATAAATTTTATATAATATTTGAATATATATTATTACATTATTATATATTAATATATAATCAACTATGTCATATTATACAAAACAACAATCTGAGGAAAACATGTGAATATTTTATATGTAATTTGAGCAAAACATACAGATACTCTATATGAAGTAAAATCCTCAAAACATTGATCTAGCATACAAAAAACATATAACATATATATAAGTATGTGGAAATAGAAATGAAAGTACAAAAACGCAATAGTCTGATCAAGCAAGACATAACTAATGGATATGAACAACCCTAACCTCTATGCATCTGATGTTGACTTAACTTACTAGAATTAGTGCCCATAGCTATCTGGGTGGCGGTGGAGGAAACTATAGAAGGCAGTAACTGATAGTACCCATAAGTAGGGTGCATTCTACTAATATGGTGATGCAGGAGCAATTATGATGAGCTTAAACTAGTGAGGGAGCCGTACTAGTAAAAGGAACAAAGTCGTACAATGGCTGCTATTATGAAGAATGTTTGACTAGTGTCGATGGTGCCCATGGCATAAAGCTCGATGCCAAATGATTCTCCTGTAGCTGAGTGGTACTGCTTAGTGATTCGGCTATAGGCTGAATCAACGATTAAGTATGACTAGATGGCAAGCTTGGCATCCCCTAGGCCATAAAATACAACTGCTGAAATGGTCCTGCTGGCATAGGCGACATTGGTGTATAGGTTAGCTAGCTTGAACCCCGCCACTAGTAAGGTCACCCATAGGCTAAGGGTATGAGTGTAATGATCATAAAACACTATGGGGGTTGGCTCATCAACATTTGCAACATCTCCTCCACCTCATGTATATGTTGCTTCAATAGATTAACATTGGAGTTTCAATTCATAGTAAACCCCTCACAAGGTTGCTCAAAGTAAGTACAGCTCTCCTCTGAGATGGGGGCACTATGTCCCATACTGTGCTAGTAACCGAACTTATGGCTTAAGACATCCTCTATAATAGTTATATCACTCATAGGGTCTGTAAAGACTCGACATGCTCAATTCTTAAATTAAGCACACCAAGTTCCTAACCATGTATAACTCTTATGAATTATACATAAGGTTGTCTTAAAATAAGGTGTTTATGTTGAACATTGCTATCCTGTTGGTCCCAAAAAGATAACCAAGAGGGGGGTGAATTGGTTATAAAAACTTGTTTTTAACAATATTTTCAAATAAAAAAACCACACCACTTGATTATACTTTAAAATGGCTTTAGATTTCTTGTCAAAGTGAAAAACACAAATGAACACTTAAAAAACAACACAATAAATCAAAATACAATGCTTAAGCACTTAAAAATAAGTTTAAGTTCTAAATGTTTTCTTCTTTGAACTTTCTGAAATTCCCTCTGAGTAACCCTCTGACTCAAGAACAATAATCACACTACTCTCTGCTTCACTTTTTGACTCAAGAACACATGCAGCAGGCAAAATTAAATTTGCACGAAAATAAATAGAGATGAGAGTAGAGATAGCCAATTCGATATATAGAGGTTCCGCCTTGAGCGTCAATCCTCTCTTCCAGCTCCAAGCCAGGGTCACCGGTAATCCACACCGGTTTTGTTCCACTAATCCAATCAATTAAAATCGTTACAAGAAGTTCACAATTCACTCAGCTTGATTCTCTTAAACAATCAAACTACTGAGCCTACTTGTAACTCATAATCACTCAAATAATAAGTAGTTCAAAAACTGAGGAAACAATAACAATCCTCTACAGTATTGCAATGAAGAAGATGAACAGTAACGAATGCACAATTTTGCTCTTTTCCTTTTTCGAAAAATGTTATCTTCTATCTGTGTTGTTTCTGGCTAGAAGCTCCTGGATTTTATTTGTTTCCTTCAACGTTCGAATTTGAATTTTCCAGATAAGCCTCAATTTCAAATTTCCGAGAAAGACGATATGATAAGCTCTGTTTCCATATTTTCCGTTTGGCATAATCCCTTCAAGTTTATCTTCATAATCTGCCTTGCTTTTGAAACTAGAACTTCTGACAAACTTCCATAAGATTAGGATAACCTCAAATCACTATAATCCTGCATAAAATTCTCAAACAAAAGAAATTCGAATTACTTCTCATCTGCTACTGTTCATGCTTCATATTCTTTTATTACCGCTTATTAGATTTATTGATTCTAATCTGATTTTAGACAAGCTCTATAATTTTTCGTTTGTGTCTTATCCTGTAATATATATTTCCTTCATTTACTCTTATGCAATTTATCCAAAATATTCAGAATAATAAATAATCTTAAATTGTCATGATTATATTTAAATCCAAAAAATGAAAACCCTGTGGATATTGAACCAACTTATGTGGAACGGATTGAATATATTTCCCAAATACATCCAATCTTTGGAGCTAGGTCTTCAATGGATCGATTAAAACTTGTTTTTCTTCATAAAAGATTATATCACACTTTCTGACTTTTGCTTCTGATGTACCTTCTGCAGATTATATCGTACCTTCTGACTTTGTTTCTGATATACATTCTGCCTTGGTTTAAGAACTTCTTTATAAGCAATGTACCTTCTGCCTAACTTTCTGAGTATTCTTCTGAATTGTGTAAAGAATTAATTTCTAAACTTTCTACAAACTTTTTGACAAACACAACTTAAAATAATTGTTATTTCATTCTTTTTGTTATCATCAAAATCTATAATTGAGAAAAACCAACATTCTCCCCCTTTTTGATGATAACAAAACTCATATATAAACAAAATCATAAAAGTCGAGAACAAGATGTATGATCATCAGAATGTCATAAACTATATCCTGCAAAATATTATGATCATCAGAATGTCATAAACTATATCCTGCGAAATATTAATCAATACACCATCATATCTCATATAATATCTAATAAAATAAAAAAATAGTTTACCTTGATTAGTGTGTTCTTGTATGTCAGGTGAACAAGTCCAAGATTTACCCTACGACCCTGAGATTGATCGGACTTATCACCGCCGACTAAGGGAAAGGCGAGCAGATAATACAAGAGCAATGGAAAGAAATCAGCAAGATATGGATCCCCCACCTGTCAATGAGCGACAGAATGAAAATCCTCCTGTAGGGCAGCAATAATTGCCTGTTCCTATTATGGGCAATAACAATAACCCTCCAGCTCCAGGAAATGAGGTTCACAGACCAATGTGGGAATTATTCATGCCCACGGTTGATGGAGTTGCACCATCTATTGAGTGGCCTGCTATTCAAGCCAATAATTTTGAATTAAAGCCATCACTGCTACAAATGGTGCAAGGAGATCAATTTGGAGGAAGCAGTTTTGATAACCCCCATGATCATCTGAAGAATTTCTTACAGATTCGCTCTATAATCAAGAGTAATGGGGTCTCCACTGATGCAATTCGCCTTCGACTATTCCCTTTCTCATTAAGGGATAAGGCAAGAAATTGGGTAAATTCATTACCTCCACATTTTCTTACTAATTGGGATCAGTTGGCACAACAATTTTTGGAACAATTTTTTCCTCCCAACAAAATGATCCAATTGAGGAATGAAATCTTTTCCTTTCGGCAATATGAAGGTGAAGCTCTATATGAAGTATGGGAAAGATTTAAGGAGCTTCTTAGACGTTGTCCTCATCATGGAATCTCTCTTCATGATCAAATGAGAATTTTCTACACATCTCTTGGAGATTCCTTGAAGACAATGATTGATGCAATAGCAGGTGGTAGTTTGATGTATAAAAGTGCTCCTGAGGCCTATGATCTGATTAATGGGTTGGCTCGTACTACGTTTCACTGGCATAATGAACGAAACAAACCAAAACCTGTTAGTGCCATTCATGAATCAGAGACGGTTTCTAAATTACAACAACAAGTGGATTCACTTACGTCACAGAAGAAACATATGCAACCTATGTCCAGAACTGGACCAAGTCATAAGCCACACATGAACATGATCTCTCATGATGATCCTCACATGAGCTATTTGGAGTACCCTATGGAAGAATCTTCTCCTTCATATTCTGGTAATATGCAAGCTAACTATGTTAATCAATATGACAGGAATGCAAGGAATTACAATCCATACTCCAAACACTTATAATCCTGGATTGAGGGATCATCCAAACTTCGATGGAGCAATCAAAATGCACCTAGAGCATTACCGCCACCACAAATGATGCCTCAACAACAATTCCAACCACAAAAAAGAGAAGGATAAAACAGTTTGAGCTTTTTGCAAGAATTATTGAAAACAACAATCAAATCAAGCTTCCATTATCTTGGATTTACAAACTCAGATTAGCTCAGTTGTCTGAAGCATCTAGACCACCGACCTCAAGGTAACTCTTCCAAGCACCACTGACAAAAATCCAAAAGAAGATGTGAAGGTAATCACTCTCCGAAGTGGGAAAGAAATTACTAAGAATAATGAAGAAAGAAATCAAGACGGGAAAAAGACTGATGAGGAACAAAAAGGAAAGATGATTGATGACCAAAGCACTGGAAGGTAAGGAAAATGATGAGAAAGTATCTGACACCTATATACCCTCATCAAGTAATGAAAAAAGGAAAAGAAAAGAGGAAGATAGTATGCTACAAAAACCAGAAATGAAGCCGTATGTTCCACCCATTCCTTTTCCTGGAAGATTGAAGCAGCAGCAACTGGATCATCAATTTGAGAAGTTTTTAGAAGTCTTCAAGAAGTTGCACATTAATATTCCTTTCATGGATGCACTTGAATCCATGCCATCTTATGCAAAGTTCATGAAGGATATTCTTACAAAGAAAAGACGCCTAGCTGAACATGAGACAGTTATGCTTACTCATGAGTGTTCAGTTATTCTTCAGAACAAGATGCCTCCAAAGTTAAAGGATCCGGGAAGTTTCACTATTCCTTGTATTATTGGTGAATCATACTTTGATAAGGCACTATGCGATCTAGGAGTAAGCATAAATCTCATGCCGTTTTCAATCTTTAAGAAATTGGGTCTAGGAGATTGCAAACCAACTGCGGTATCTTTACAACTTGCTGATAGGAGCATTAAACACCCAAGAAGAATAGTGGAGGATGTTTTGGTCAAGGTGGATAGATTTTTATTCCCAGCCGATTTCATTGTTCTTGATATGGCTGAAGATTGGGAGATTCCTTTAATTTTGGGAAGACCTTTCTTGGCTACTGGACAAGCCTTAATTGATGTGGCACAAGGAAAACTGACACTACGGGCTATGGATGAGCAAGTCACATTTGATGTGTTTCGATCCCTCAAACACTTAGCTGGTAATGATTCTTGCTTTCATCTTGATACTATTGATCAATTGACTCAGAAATATAGCATGGATAATTCTGAAATGGGTGAGTTTCCCATGCATGTGTTTTCACATGAGATGAGTGATAACGAGCTTAATTGCACTCCCGAGGAAGATGACTTGCTATTGAGTATGGATGATTGTGACAGCCCTAATGAGGAAGTAGATAATCACTTAATGGATGAAGTTGCTGGAGTATGGATAAAATCACCTCAGTTTGAGCCTCTAGAGGCTAGTACAAAGAAATTGAGTCCATCCATACAAGAACCACCTCAACTTGAATTGAAACAGCTTCCTAATCACCTTAAGTATGTGTTTTTAGGTGAAAATAATACACTCCCAGTTATTATTTCTGTGGAGTTATCTTCTGAACAAGAACACAAGTTGATTGAAGTGCTTAAAAGACATAAGGAAGCGATTGGCTGGACAATTGCAGATATTCATGGGATCCATCCATCTGTTTGTACTCATCGGATCCTCATGGAAGCTGAATGTAAACCGACAGTCCAACCACAGAGAAGACTCAACCCCACTTTGAAAGAAGTTGTAAAGAAGGAGGTATTAAAGTTGCTTGATGCTGGTATCATATATCCGATCTCTGACAGTAAGTGGGTGAGTCCTACTCAAGTGGTACCTAAGAAAGGGGGGGTAACAGTTGTGAACAATGAAAAGAACGAGTTAATACCTACCCGGACTGTGACTGGATAGAGGGTATGCATCGATTATCGAAAGTTGAATGATGCCACCCGTAAAGATCATTTTCCTCTTCCCTTCATAGACCAAATGCTAGAGAGGCTAGCTGGGCATGAATATTATTGTTTCTTGGACGGATATTCGGGCTATAATCAAATCTCAATAGCACCGGAAGATCAAGAAAAGACGACATTCACCTGTCCTTACGGTACGTTTGCATTCAGACGTATGCCCTTTGGTTTATGTAATGCACTAGCAACATTTCAAAGGTGTATGATGGCATTATTCTCAGATATGATTGAAAAATTTATTGAAGTTTTCATGGATGACTTTTCTGTTTATGGAGCTTCATTTGAAACTTGTTTGGAGAATTTTTCATTTGTGCTCAAGCGATGCAAAGAAACTCATCTGGTTTTAAATTGGGAGAAGTGTCATTTTATGGTGAAAGAAGGAATTGTGCTGGGTCATAAAATTTCACAAAGAGGGATAGAGGACAAAGCTAAAGTTGAGGTGATCTTAAAGTTACCACCACCGGTAAATGTGAAAGGAATACGAAGTTTCCTTGGCCATGCAGGTTTCTATAGGAGGTTTATTAAAGATTTTTCAAAAATTTCTCGACCTCTTTGTGCTTTATTAGAAAAAACTTCTTTTTCTTTTGATGATGCTTGTCTAGAAGCTTTTGAGCTTTTGAAAGAAAAATTGACCACTACACCAATAATTGTAGCACCAGATTGGGAGCTACCATTTGAGCTTATGTGCGATGCAAGCGATATGGCAGTAGGTGCAGTACTTGGTCAGAGAAGGAACCGAGTTTTTCAAGTAATTTACTACGCTAGCAAAATGATGAATGAAGCACAACGAAATTATGCTACCACAGAGAAAGAATTGCTGGCCGTGGTATTTGCTTGTGACAAATTCAGATCATATCTTATTGGTTCTAAGGTAATTGTCTATACTGATCACTCTGCACTTAAGTATTATAGCAAATCAGATGCAAACCTAGGCTTATAAGGTGGATTTTGCTTTTACAAGAATTTGATATTGAAATTAGAGATAAGAAGGGAGTGGAGAATGTTGTTGCTAATCATCTTTCTAGAATTGTTAATGAGAAAGATGAGTCACCTATTAATGAGTCATTCCCTGATGAATATCTCTATGAAGTTTCAATTAAAGATATACCTTGGTATGCAGATATTGTTAATTACTTGGTAGCTAGAATTTTGCCTTACAAAATCACTCATCACCAGAAACGAAAATTTTTATCAGATATGAAATATTATTTCTGGGATGAGCCATTTCTTTTTAAAAGTTGTCCAGACCAAGTAATTAGACGATGTGTACCTGCATCTAAAATTGCTGATATACTTTATCATTGCCATAATCGAGAAACTGGTGGTCATTTTGGTACTGAAAGAACTGCTGCAAAAGTTCTTCAATATGGATTTTATTGGGCCACTCTATTCAAGGATTGCAGAGCATATGTATAGACTTGTGATCAATGTCAGAGAACAAGGAATATTTCCAAGAGGCATGAGATGCCACAGCAAGGGATACTAGTGATTGAAATTTTTGATGTTTGGGGGATTGACTTTATGGGACCATTCCCATCATCCTTCAACAACAAGTATATCCTTGTGGCAGTTGACTATGTATCTAAGTGGGTTGAAGCTGTTGCGCTTCCGACTAATGATGCGCGAGGAGTACTTAAATTCTTAAAAAGAAATATTTTCACTAGATTTGGGACACCACGAGCAATTATTAGTGATGGAGGAACTCATTTTTTCAATAAACAATTTGATAATTTACTTGCAAATTATGGTGTGAGACATAAGGTTGCTACGCCTTATCATCCTCAGAAAAGTGGTCAGGTGGAGCTATCTAATAGAGAGCTTAAGCGAATCCTTGAAAAGACAGTTAATTCATCAAGGAAGGATTGGTCGCTAAAGCTTGATGATGCACTTTGGGCTTACCGCACTGCTTATAAGAATCCTATTGGGATGTCCCCTATCGCATGCTGTATGGAAAGGCCTGTCATCTCCCTGTAAACTGGAACATAAAGCTTATTGGGCAATAAAGTTTTTAAACTTTGATAGACAAGCCGCTGTGAACATAGGTTACTCCAATTGAATGAGTTAGATGAGTTTCGAAATGATGCTTTTGAGAATGCTCATATTTATAAGGAGAAAACCAAGAAGTGGCATGACAAGCAAATCCTATATCGTGAATTTAAGGAAGGAGAAAAAGTTCTACTTTATAATTCTCGATTAAGGTTATTCCCAGGTAAATTACGATCTAGATGGTCTAGACCATTTGAGATCATCAAAGTGTATCCTTATGGAGTGGTTGAGATCAAGAAAGATGGGGAAAAGTCATTTCAAGTCAATGGTCACCAATTGAAACATTTTTGGGAAAGAAAGTTTGTGGAAGCAAGTAAGAAAGATGTGGATCTTCAGGATCCAAGCTGAGTTTGATCAAGCACTGTCGGGCTAAGCGACGTTAAACTAAGCGCTACTTGGGAGGCAACCCATGACTAACTTAGTGTTTATTTATTTATTTTTATTTTTTTTCAGATCATGGCAAATCATTCTTGGAGCTTTAGATAAATTCATTTGAGAAAAAGGCAAGGTAAGTAATCTTAAATTATTTAGTTACAAATTACATAGGATAATGGATTATTCTCTGAAAAAAAAATAAAAAATAAAAAATAAAAAAATAAAAAATAAAATTGGGGAACATAGATACACAGCCTGTGTAGTGCCAGCGTAGACCTTACGCTGGCTGCGTAAAAGATACGCTGCCTGCCTTTCTGTCTTGGAAATTGAAAGTTGAATTGACAACACCGGCTTCAATGCTGCCGGCGTAGTCGACAAATTTTGCCGGCGTATGACCTGCAACTCGAAATTTAACAGGTTTTGTCTGCAATTTTTTCTCACTTTTTCACCTACTCCCATTTCTATTGTTTCTCCCCAACTCCTATCGGTGTGTATTGCTATTCCCCATCGCTTGGATTATTTGACACCATCAAGTAAGATCTTCATCCAACTAATTCTCTTTTTCTTGTTAATCTATCCAATACATTCATAAATGTTATAGTGGTGTGCGAATTGGGTGGAGGAATTTGTGTGTTTGATGGTTGAAGTGTGATGAGCCGTGAATGAAGGGTATGTGTGTCCGAATTTGTGGTTGATTTTGGGAATATATTTGAGATATTTTGATGACTATTTAGCATTGAATTTCATTAGATTACATATTTAGCTGTTTTGATCATTATTGATGAACTAGGGTTTATATTAATGTGTTTATGATTGAGTAACCCGAATTTGGGGCTTTTTAGTGTAAATGCAAAATTTGCTTAATTCAAGTGTCATGATGATCAATTGCAACTAAGTACTTAATTTAGATAATGTATTCGTGTGTGTCCATATTTGTTCATACTTTGTTCCATCATTTGGATGCTGCGGTTATTAATGGGTAATGATAAAATTGTTTTGTTGCTTTGTTGCTTTGCTAAACAGTGACTTTACGATCAATTTGTAACCAACGTTTCTTTCCACACAGCCTGCCTTGCACTATTCCATTTGCCAGTGTTGGTTGAGTTGATGACTATTTGATAATTTGAATTGTTAAGCTTGTGGTCTGATTTGCAAGATATAACTTGATCAAGCCAAATGTTCAGCGATTAATTTGTTTAAGCTTCATTACCACAGGACTTCATATAGTTTTTTGGATTGGTGCTGTCATATTAATCTGTTTAAGCTTCCCAATTTTAATTATTTGTAGCTATGGCCCCCAAACAAAAGAGACCACGAACTACTGAATCATCAAGTGCACAAGCCCGAAATGTTTTATCTAGCCAGCAATACGCTAAAGACAACAAAAGACGATTAATGAAGATGGATTTCATCAATTCTCAATATATGGATTGGGAGTTGTTGGATGACTATGGGATTAGAAGTCAAGTTGTTGAATTGATTCGGGATCCGGCTTGGATGAGGCTGTTTGAATGGAGAGAACCTGCATATAAGAATCTCACACTTGAAGTTCTTTCCACTTTGAAGGTGGAATCTGAAGGGGCAAGATCAAAGTTTATATTCCAAGCTTATGGAGAGGTACATGAGATTAGATTGAAATCTATGGGACGAGTGTTGGGTTTGTATGAAAGTGAGGAAGATAATTTGTAGCTAACAAATTCTTGGCCTAAAGGAGCAGATGAAATGACTCAAGAGGCATATTGGTTGAAATTGATAGCTCCTCTGACAGAACCTTTTGTGCCTTCCAAGTCAGTGGCATCCTTTTTTTCTAGAGTGGAATACAAGGTCATCCACCATATCATTGCCCACACTGTGAGCTGTAAGAAGACAAGTCATAGTAAAGTGACTACGTTTGACATGTTTTACCTCTTCAGCATCATTGACAATCACATAATTGATCTTGGAGTAGAAGTGGCAAATTTTATCTTTAGACAAACTGATGACACAAGAACTAAGTTCTTGTGCTGTGGAGGATATATAACCAAGCTACTAAAGGGAATGCAAATTTTCCGAGAACCTGAAGGGGATGTGGAGATCCCGAGCAAAAGAATTACATCTGCTCCTTTCAGGGGATTTTGTTTGTTCAAAGTTCAAAGAAATGTGCCACCACCAGTGATTGAGGAGCAGGATTATCAGGACATCTTCCTGGAGATATTCCTATCGAGCTACCACCTTCATCATCAGCTCCGCCTCCTCTAGTTTTCTTCTTTAGCTCCTTCTGGATCAGATTGGGATAGGGTGGTTACTACCTAGATAGATTGGAGCAAGGACATGACCAGATTTTAACAATCCTTAAGCAAGAAAAAAGGAAGAACAAGGGATTTAGAAAGCAGATGTTTCAAGCGATCAAGGATATGTTTTGTTGTATCAATTCTGAAAAAGGGTCGCAATTGCATTACGAGACATCCACTGATGATGATAGCAGCTCCAGCACGGAGGCGGAGAGCTAGAGTCCCTGCTAGCTCCAATGGATTTTGACTTGTTTTGTTAGATAATTAGAAATTAACTTCTTATTTTTCTTTATCTTTTTGATTTGTTTTGTAGTTATCATAGGGCAGCATCTTGCAGCTACACCCTATCATTTTGGTATCATTCATGCTTTAATTCAGGGAAGTCATTAGTTTCATTTTTCTTCCTTTCTCTGTTTGTTTTATTTAGTACAGTGAGGTCACTGTATATCTTAAGTGTGGGGGAAGGATAGTATTGAAACTCAACATGGGTTGATGGTTCATGATGCTTGTACCCACACTAATTGTTCTTGATTTAGTACATAAAAAAAATATATATATATAAGAATCTTGAGATTTGTTTCAATATATGTGGATAGTATCTGAATTGAATGGAAATAACTTGCTAAAGATCTTCTTACTCATTAACTTTTGTAAATGGATTACTTTGTCAATATTGAGAAGTTGAATCTCTAAGAAGCAAACTTACTTTGTTTTTAGCTTTAAAATTTGAAGATTGAGAGTAAGTCAAGTCCTTTTGAGAAAAATAACTAGGTTTACTTCTAGGAATAGTTAGTTATTATATAATCACTGGATTTTTCTATGAGAAGTCAATTAACAATTAATGAAAGAAGTAAAAGAAATTCGTTCCTTAGTGATTCCCTATAAAAAAGTCTTAGTATTGAATTGCAAAAGAAACAAGCATGGCCACTACTCCGCTAACTCAAGATGAGTTATGAGTATCCAAACTTGAATGTTAGAGTGAGGAAGAGTTCTTAGGGGTATCTTAAAATCTGGTCACTTGGGTGATGAGCCCGGGATGTGCCGACTCAATGAATTCACTATAACGATAAGGGAAGGAATGGGCAAAAGTTCAAAAAAATACAAGATGGAGACAAAACCTCCCAAGTTCAAAGGAATTGCTTGTATGAAAAGAAAGGCAAAAGAAATGCAAATATTCAATAAAAATAAGACTTGTAATAAAAGGGAGAAAATCTAGGGATTGAATAGATACTATATGCTTTCATTCTTTGTCACTTTGATTATATGAATGCTAAAAATCCATTGAAGTTTAAATAGATATTTTTCCTTAGTGGAATTGTGCTTACTTTTGGATTAGATAGTTTTATTGTTAAAAGTGAAGATTAAAGTTTGATTTTTCCAGATTAACTTTTGAATCTTGATTTTAGTAATCCAATTACAAGCTTACAAGTTGATTTGAGTAGTAGGCCATTATAATTGCAAGTCCCAAATTGAGAAGATGCTTGAAGAAATTAGTGAAATTGATACAATCTATGACGGATTCTTATAAAATTTACTTGAGGACAAGCAACAATTCAAGTGTGGGGGAATTTGATGAACTCATATTTTACATACATTTTGTGGATAAAATTTATACAGATATGATAGAAATCAAGTGGAATATATATTCATAAGTATAATTTATTGTGAAATCAGGTTAAAAAGAAGTAATGAGCAAATTCCAAAACCATTGTGTTAGTATTTCTCTTTTGATGTTTTGATGATAACAAAAAGATTAAGTATTACTAATGAATTTTTGAGTATGCAGAAATCTCAATTTAATGTGATAAGTGAAGTAAGAGTTTTCAAGAGCTAAGCAAGAAGTTATGAAAATTTAAAGATAAATCAGAAAGTAGTTCAGAGACAAAATAGAAAGACAAAAGTATTCAGAAGGAAACTCAGAGAGTGAAACGGCTGAGCGACAAACAAAACTACTCAGAAGGTAACTCAGAAGGTAAACTGGGAACAAGAACAGGATTCGCACAAAAAGATCACAGTTCGAATCTTTCAAAATTATTTTATTATTTTGAAGACCCAGCTCCAAAGTTGAGTGTATTTGGGTAATACATTCAAATGTTCCACAAAGTTGGTTATTATATCCAAGGGGATTCGATTTTTTTTTCAACGTATAAAAACTCAAAAGCTCATGACAGAAAAATTAAATTAAGATCAGATTATGTCTGTTATTTATGGCTTGGGTTTATATTCAATGATATTAAGAATTCGTTTTTTATCAAGTTTGACAGTCAGATCAAGAAGGAAAGATTCTATCCTATTCTTTTGGGATTTAGAAGATATTTCACGAGAAAGTCTATCTTCAAGATCAAACAATGATATGGATAAACATCAACGTTATCAACAGCAAGATAAGATTTGGATAATCACAGAAGTATATCAAGCACAAAATCAGGAACTACTGGAGATTATCATCTATCCAATTGTTTTGAATTCGAATTCTAACCGTTTTCAACCGAAGAAGAAGGAGAATTTTAAATTTAAATATCTCGAAGACATGAAGACAGAGGTGTGAAAAAGACGAGAATAATCAAAAGCCTTTGAGAATCTCTTGCAAAATTACTGTCATTCGAAATTTTCCTTGAGCTGAAATTTTAGAAACGTTTATTCTTTTGTTTCAAAGCATTGTATATCTTGAATGAGATTTGTGTAGAAGTGAGAGTTACATTTAGTCTCTGTAGATCAGTAAATAGCTTGAGTGAAGCTAGATAGGCTGAGCAGAGTGTTTGAAGTTCTTTGTTGAAGAACAAGCTTGTATTCTCATTTCTTTTGGAAATAGTGGAACATACCGGTGTGGAATACCGGGTCCCCGGCTTGGAGCTGGAAGAGAGGATTGACGCTCGAGGCGGAACCTCTATAAATCGATCTTGCAATCTCTTTTCTACCTTATCTTTTTAATTTCGTGCATATTTTATTGTTTATTCTTGCTGCATTATAAACTCAGAAGACCAGTCAGAGAGTAACTGGAAATTTAAGTTCTACTGAACATTGAACTCAGAAGATCAGTCAGAGAGTAACTGGGAGCAAAATAAATTTTTATTAACATATTTTTTTTAATTATTTGCAAACTTGATCTTGTCTGATATTATTCGAAATTTATCAATATATTTAAAATAGAGTTTTAGAAGCCATTTAATTTGAGTAACTAAGTAGTGAATTTGGTTGAATTTTAAAAAGGTTAAATTTTATTAAATAACCAATTCACCCCCCTCTTGGTTATTCTTTCGGGACCAACAATTGGTATCAGAGCGGTTCTCTTTTGATTAATTGAGTGATCTTTGAAAATGGCTGATAACAACATTGCAATGAACAAGGCTCCTTTCTTTGATGGCACGAATTTTGCATATTGGAAAATGCGGATGTCCACATACATTAAAGCTAACGACTTTGATTCTTGGCAGGTTATCTCACATGGTGATCATACTGTAACGATTTCTGATGATGAAGTGTTGACTCTACCAGAGAAGAGGCTGATTGAGACAAATTCCAAGGCTAAGAATCTCTTACTCATGACTATTGCATCATCTGAATTTTATGTGATATCATGTTGTGAAACTGCAAAAGAAATATGGGACACTTTATGCATGACATATGAAGGAACTGAAACTATAAAAGATACTAAGATTATGCATTACTTCAGAAATATGAGCTTTTTAAGTTCAAATCTAATGAGAAAATAAAGGATGCATTTGATAGATTCACTGCCATATCTAATGAACTGACATCACTTGGTAAGAAAATCCCTGAACCAGATTTGGTGAGGAAAATACTCAGAATTCTTCCTAGAACGTGGGATGCGAAAAAGACTGCTATTGAGGAGGCTCAAGACTTGAAGAGATTGACTCTTAGTCAGCTGAAAGAAAAACTCATGGCATATGAATCTCACTTGGACACCACGGAAGAAGCTGAAACAAGCACGAAAGCCATAGCTTTCAAAGCTAAGAAAGTCAGTGAAGCAGAAACCGAAGATGATGATGACAGTGATGATGAAGACATTACTTTGCTGGCACGAAGGCTCAATAAAATGCTCAGGAATAAAAGAGGTAAAAAGTTCAAATTTACTAAAAGAAAAACTTACAAAGGTGATGCAGGTGAACTATATAGAGAAAAAGAACAAAGAAAAGAGAAGAAGGAAATCATTTGCTATGAATGTAAGAAGCCAGGACATATAAAGTATGAATGTCCATCTCTCATTGAAAAAATGAAGAAGTTCAAAAAGAAGAACAAAGCGATGATGGCAACCTGGAGCGACTTGGATGAGTCAGAAGCTGAATCAGAAGCTGCAAGTGAAGATGAAGAAGAAGCCAACTTGTGTTTAATGGCAGCATCCGAGGTAAACTCTGAGTCTGATGCTGATATACAGATAGTGAGATATATGTAGAAATGAACAAATTGTTAAAGGCTCTCAAAAAGGCTAATGTAAGTATCTAAGTTAGACATTGAAAATAAGGCTTTAAAAAATGAGAAAGATGTCTTGAAACAAACAAACAAATTGATTATTGATGAAAATGACACTGAAAATGACAATGAAAAATTGCATGAAATTCTGGTAATCTAAGAAAAGAAAATGGTGTTTTGAAGGATGAAATTAAAGATCTAAAAGTAAGATTTGAAGATCTGTCAAAAACCATTACAAGCACCTTCAATAAGTTTGATGAGAGTGATAAAAAATTAAATATGCTACTTTCTAGTCAAAGAATTGGAAACAATAAATATGGACTTGGATATGAAATTGGAAGTAGTTCTAACCATATGAAAAAGACTGTATTTGTGAAAGCAAAGGAAGTTGCATGTAATCAACAACCTGTTATCAGAAGGGAAACAATGAATAGACCCATAAACAATAATAACAGAAGGTACCTCAGAGTGTGCCCTGAACAAAGATATCAAGTCAGAGGCAACCTCAGAAGGTCCAGTCAGCGATACACTCCAAGGTATCCTAGACAAAATAGATGGAACCAGGTAAATGCAAGATATAATATAAGACCTACCTATACTTGTTTCTTCTGCAATAAAGTAGGACACATTGAAAAGTATTGCTTTTATAAAAAGAACAAGCTCAATTCGAATCAAGTAAATAATAAGGAGAAAATGAGCTTATCTTATCAAGGACCCAAGCTTGTCTGGGTTCCTAAAAGGGTTTGATAGCCTTTTATGATTAATTGCAGGAACAAGGAGCAAAAATAAAAGGAACTTGGTACCTAGACAGTGGGTGCTCAAGTCATATGACAGGTGATGTTTCCTTGTTTACAAATTTAGTATGGAAAGAAAATGGTTATGTAAGATTTGGAGATAATAATAGAGGTAAGATTATAGCCACAGGTATGATTGGTTATCCACCACATGCTATAGAAAATGTTTCACTTGTAAAAGGACTAAAACATAATTTGCTAAGCATAAGTCAATTATGTGACAAAGGATATAAAATGATTTTTGAGAAAAGTAAATGCTATGCATATGATGATAAAGGTATTAAAATGTTTGAAGGATTTAGAAAGAAAAATATTTACTAATTAAACCATCTGATATGGATATTGAGTGTTGTTTTCTTTCTATATCTGATAATGTGCATTTATGGCATAAAAGACTTGGACATGTAAATTTTTATCAACTCGAAAAGTTATCCAAAAAGAATCTTGTTGCTGGATTACCAAAAATGATTTTTAAACAAGATATTAAATGTGATACATGTCTTAAAAATAAAATGGTATCAGCTCCTCATAAAAGTAAAAATGTAATATCTACCAAAAGACCTTTAGAATTGTTACATATGGATCTCTTTGGTCCAACAAGAGTTTCAAGTATTGGAGGAAGCAAATATGGACTTGTTATAGTTGATGACTTCTCAAGATATACTTGGGTACTGTTTTTGAAAAGTAAGACCGATACTTTTGATGCCTTTCAAATTTTTGCAAAACAAATTCAAAATGAAAAAGGTTTTTCAATTATATCTATAAGATCAGATCATGGTACAGAATTTGATAATGCTCAATTTATTTCCTTTTGTGATGAATTTGGTATAAGTCATAATTTCTCTGCTCCTTCACACCACAACAAAATGGTGTTGTTGAAAGAAAAAATCGAATAATACAAGAGATGACACGTTCAATGCTTAATGAAAGCGGTGTTGCAAAGAATTTATGGGCTGAAGCTGCTGCAACAGCATGTTATATCATAAATAGAGTTTATATTAGACCTTTCACATCAAAAACAGCATATGAAATTTTTCGAGGAAGAAAACCAAATGTTTCTTATTTTCATGTGTTTGGTGCAAATGCTTTGTGAAAAAGAACATTCATAATCTTGGTAAATTTGATGAACGTTCCGATGAAGCAATATTTTTAGGATATTCATTGAATAGTAAAGCATATCGGATTTTCAATAAAACATCCAAAGTTATTGAAGAATCAATAAATGTGCGTTTTGTTGAAGAAATTAAAAATGATTGTGATGATGATAATACAACTGTGTTTTTGAAAAATGCTACTAATGATGCTACTGTCAGAATCACCAAAGAAAAATCACCTAAAGAAACAATGATACCTGATTACTCAGAAGCTAGATCAGAAGGTCAAACAGAAGGTAATACAGATGCTAGTGCTAATACACCAGATAACTCGAATGCTTGGAGATATAAAACGGCACATCCACCTGAATTAATAATTGGTAAAATAGATACTGGTGTTAGAACTAGATCAAAACTAAAAGACTTTGAAAGTCACTTTGCTTTATTATCAGAAATTGAACCAAATTGTGTTGAATCTGCTTTGATTGATGATAATTGGATAAATGCCATGCAAGATGAATTAAATCAATTTCAAAGAAATAATGTATGGGATTTAGTGCCTAGACCTTTAAATAAATCTATTATAGGTACTAAATGGGTATTTAAAAATAAATTAGATGAAAATGGCAAAATAGTAAGAAACAAAGCTAGACTTGTAGCAAAAGGTTATTCTCAAGAAGAAGGAATAGATTATGATGAAACTTATGCACCTGTTGCTAGGTTAGAAGCCATACGTTTGCTACTTGCTTATGCATGTTTTAAGAATTTTAATTTATTCCAAATGGATGTAAAGAGTGCATTTTTAAATGGTTATATTAAAGAGGAAGTGTATGTTGAGCAACCACCAGGATTTGAAGATCCTTTCAAGCCTGAATATGTATATAAATTAAGAAAAGCTTTATATGGACTCAAACAAGCCCCAAGGGCATGGTATGAGAGACTTAGTGATTTTCTCATCACAAGTGGATTTCAAAGAGGTAATGTTGATACAACCTTATTTTTGAAACATTATGATAAAGATATATTGATTGCACAAATTTATGTTGATGATATAATTTTTGGATCTACTAATGAGAAATATTGTCAAGATTTTGCAAAGCTTATGCAGGCTGAATTTGAAATGTCTATGATGGGAGAATTAAATTTCTTCTTGGGTCTACAAATCAAACAAACTAAAGAAGGAATCTTTCTTCATCAAGAGAAATATACAAGGCAAATTCTGAAAAAGTTTGGTTATGAAAACAACAAACAAGTGACTACACCAATGAGTACTTCAATCAGGTTAGATGCTGACTCAGAAGGTAAGAAAATCAATGAAAAACTTTATAGAAGCCTTATTGGATCTTTGTTATATCTTACTGCTTCAAGGCCAGATATTTTGCTTGCTGTGTGTATATGTGCTAGATTCCAAAGTAATCCAACTGAAAATCATCTAAAAGCTGTTAAAAGGATATTCAAATATATTGCATGTACTGCAAAATTAGGAATTTGGTATCCAAAGAATCAAAATTTTGAATTGATTGGTTTTTCTGATGCTGATTATGCTGGTTGTAAAATAGATAGAAAAAGTACATCTGGAACTTGCCAATTTTTAGGAGATAAATTGATTTCATGGTCTTCAAAGAAACAAAACTCAGTTGCTTTATCTACAGCAGAAGCTGAATACGTATCTCTTGGAAATTGTTGTGCTCAAGTTCTTTGGATTAAACAACAAATGCAAGACTATGGTGTTGAAAATAAATTTATTTCGATTAAATGTGATAATACAAGTGCAATTAATTTGACAAAAATCCAGTTCATCATTCACGATCAAAACACATTGAAATTAGACATCATTTTATACGAGATCATGTAGTTAATGGAAATGTGTGTATTGATTTTGTTCCAACTGAAAATCAACTTGCAGATATATTTACTAAACCCCTTGATAAAACCAGATTTGAATTTTTGAGAAATGAGATTGGAATGTGCTATCCTTTTTAATATTTTATTCATATGTTTTTCTCTTAAAAATATATATATAAATAAGAATAGTAAATAAATTAATAAATTCTGTGTTTGCGATTTTGAATTCAAAAGATTATGGAAAACGTGCAAGACAAGTGAATCATTAATCACGTCTCCATTTTCCCACGCATTTCAAACGGCCAAGGACGTGACTCTTCCATTTCCCTGTGCTGCTGCTATTCGTCATCCAACGTCCTTCTTTTTCTAAACAAACTTCAAAATTTCTCTCATTTCGCGCTCTCCTTTGCTCTTCCAAACCCTAACATGGCACCACGAAAATCATCAAGACTAGCCTCAAAAGGTCCTAAAGGGAAAGTTGTCAAAGGAACGATAGAGATTCGTGATGAATCTTCTGATTCAACACGAACACTCTCTGAACTTCAAGAAGGTAGAGAGAAACGAAAAAGAAAAATGAATCTGTCGAAGTTGACCAAACAACCCCTGAGACAGAGCAAGAAAAGGAAAAAGATTCGTCTTCTTATGAATCTTTAGATGTTACTACCCCAGAATCTGAAGGAAAGACTAAGGAGGGTTCAAACCCTAAACCAGACGGTGACTCAGACGGTGATTCAGAAAGTTCTAAGGAAGAAATATCTAAGTCACACAAAAGAAAGCGAGTTCAAAAAAGAGGAAACTGTCTTCAAGATCCCCAAAGAAAATGTCAGAAGCAAAAAAGAAGAAGATAGGAAGTTCTTCTAAGAAAAGGTATGGGAATATCAAGATTCTTGATAATTCGTTCATAGATTTTTCTTTCTTTAAGAAAAATGGGTTCTATTGGAACCATTGGCTCGATAATATAGGATGTAGAAATCTGTGTAATTTGTCTAGTGAAGTTGCTGGAGAAGTTATCAAGGAATTTTATGATAACTTGACTTGTTGGATGGACTGAAGTTAAGTCTGAAATAGCTGGGCAAAAAGTTAAGATAACTAGGAAAGATCTTATTTCATGTTTTGATATGAAAGATGAGAAAGATGATGACTTCTTTGTATCCATTAAGAAAAATGATCTGTTTCGTGCAATAAATGATGGAGTGGGAACATATTCTGAAAAAGATGTGTTTAATACTGAGTTTAGCTTGTTGATAAGGCTGCTACACAAGATAGTTGTAGACTGTTTGCTTCCAAAGAATGGTAGTTCTACTACGATTAATAAAACCGAAGCTATTGTCATTCTGGCAATAAAAAGAAATTTAAAGCTTGATCTACCATCTTTGATTCTGAAGCATCTGTGGAAAACTAAGTTTAATATGCCTTATGGAAGCATGTTGATGAAGTTGCTGAGGTTTAAGAAAGTAAAGCTGCCAGAAAATGCTAAGTTTCCTCAGAATCTGAAAAGAATTGGGGAAATAGTGCTTATGAGAATGAATATTAATGTTAAGCACAAATTCTGGTTTGCTAAGGATGGAGCTTGGTATGTTCATCCTAAGTTCAGCAAAAGAATTTTTGATTGGGAGAAAATTAAGTCTGCAGTTGAGGGGGAGCACTTACTAAGAGCAGACAGTGGTTCAGAAGGTGATACCAAAAGAAGGATAAAAGAAACCTCCAATGCGAAGAGCAGGAAAAGAGGTTATGAAGGAAAAGAAAAGGAAGAAACCTGCAATCATGACTGGAGGGAAGTTTGAAATTAAGGAAGGAGAAGGAAAAATCTGGACACTGACTCAGATAGTGACTCAGAGGGCATCTCTGTTAAGGGTCCAGGAGAAACATCAAAATCAAGTTTTAAGAAAGCTATTCTTGATCTGATGGAGAAAAGATTTACAGAAATGAAGGCTGAAGTAGAACACATGTTCGAGGACATGTTTACAGATCCTACTCATGGCTCTGTTTCATCTCCACCTCCGCAACATGATTCTGTTCCTTCTCCACCAGTTTTTGAAGCTGACATGGATGTTGATCCTCCTGAGAAGTCTGAAGCTTCACATCCTGACAAGGAAGTTTCACCACCACCACCGACAGTGGAACCAGATGTTCAATCCTTTCAGTTGATTCCTTTCTCTCAACCCTCTTCAACATCCGAACCACAACAACTCCTCAAATCATTCTTTCTGATGTTCTGATAGAGTATCTGCAATCATTCAATCCAGCATTTAACTCTTCTCCACCTCCTGAAAGCTCAACTCTTCCTATCGTTAGGTATTCTGGACGGAAGAAGACCACAGCTAGGAAGTCAGTCAAGCCCAAAAAGAAGCGCTAATTTTCTTTTCTGCTTTATAGTCTGTTATTTTTTTTTAAGAACTCAGTTGTTATGATCCTTTTATTTCAATGCATTTCTTTCAGACTATTTGCTGTTCTCTTTTATGGTATTTATTCTACTTGCTGATAACAAAAAGGGGGAGAACATATTAAAACAAAGATAATCATGCAAAATAATGATTAATGAATTTATGTGCGATGCAAGTTTTGTGCAGGTTATAATAAAATTATGTGCGATACAAGTGTTATGCAGGTTATATAAGGATATATTATGTTAAGTACAAATTATAATCGTATTTTAATCATGGGATTATGCAGATTATGCAAATGAATGGAGTTATCTTGAAAATATTTTTTTTTTTAATAGATGGGTTTTGTTATCATCAAAAAGGGGGAGAATGTTAGTATTTCTCTTTTGATGTTTTGATGATAACAAAAAGATTAAGTATTACTAATGAATTTTTGAGTATGCAGAAATCTCACATTTAATGTGATAAGTGAAGTAAAGTTTTCAAGAGCTAAGCAAGAAGTTATGAAAATTTAAAGATAAATCAGAAAGTAGTTCAGAGACAAAATAGAAAACAAAAGTATTCAGAAGGAAACTCAGAGAGTGAAACGGCTGAGCGACAAACAAAACTACTCAGAAGGTAACTCAGAAGGTAAACTGGGAACAAGAACAGGATTCGCACAAAAAGATCACAGTTCGAATCTTTCAAAATTATTTTATTATTTTGAAGACCCAGCTCCAAAGTTGAGTGTATTTGGGTAATACATTCAAATGTTCCACAAAGTTGGTTATTATATCCAAATTCGAATTTTTTTTCAACGTATAAAATCTCAAAAGCTTATGACAGAAAAATTAAAAAGATCAGATTATGTCTGATATTTGGCTTGGGTTTATATTCAATGATATTAAGAATTCGTTTTTTTCAAGTTTGACAGTCAGATCAAGAAGGAAAGATTCTATCCTATTCTTTTGGGATTTAGAAGATATTTCACGAGAAAGTCTATCTTCAAGATGGTCAAACAATGATATGGATAAACATCAATGTTATCAACAGCAAGATAAGATTTGGATAATTACAGAAGTTTATCAAGCACAAAATCAGGAACTACTGGAGATTATCATCTATCCAATTGTTTTGAATTCACATTCACTAACCGTTTTCAACCGAAGAAGAAGGAGAATTTTAAATTTAAATATCTCGAAGACATGAAGACAGAAGTGTGAAAAAGACGAGAATAATCAAAAGCCTTTGAGAATCTCTTGCAAAATTACTGTCATTCGAAATTTTCCTTGAGCTGAAATTTTAGAAACGTTTATTCTTTTGTTTCAAAGCATTGTATATCTTGAATGAGAGTTGTGTAGAAGTGAGAGTTACATTTAGTCTCTGTAGATCAGTAAATAGCTTGAGTGAAGCTAGATAGGCTGAGCAGAGTGTTTGAAGTTCTTTGTTGAAGAACAAGCTTGTATTCTCATTTCTTTTGGAAATAGTGGAACATACCGGTGTGGAATACCGGGTCCCCGGCTTGGAGCTGGAAGAGAGGATTGACGCTCGAGGCGGAACCTCTATAAATCGATCTTGCAATCTCTTTTCTACCTTATCTTTTAATTTCGTGCATATTTTATTGTTTATTCTTGCTGCATTATAAACTCAGAAGACCAGTCAGAGAGTAACTGGAAATTTAAGTACTGAACATTGAACTCAGAAGATCAGTCAGAGAGTAACTGGGAGCAAAATAAATTTTTATTAACATATTTTTTTTAATTATTTGCAAACTTGATCTTGTCTGATATTATTCGAAATTTATCAATATATTTAAAATAGAGTTTTAGAAGCCATTTAATTTGAGTAACTAAGAGTGAATTTGGTTGAATTTGAAAAAGGTTAAATTTTTATTAAATAACCAATTCACCCCCCTTGGTTATTCTTTTCAGGACCAACACATGGATTGAAGATCAACACGTACGCCGGCTAAACAACATCCAACGCCGCCGGCGTAGAGGCTGTGTAGAATGACCACAGAAGACAATTTCTTAACGCAGTCATCAACATAGCCAGGGTAGAAGACAATGTGAAGCAAGCGTATGGAATAAAGAGATACGCCGGCAAATTCTGAATCAACGCGCCGGTGTTACGCCTGTAACTTTGTCCACAGAATGCAAATCCTTAACGCAGGATCAAACACAGCCAGTGTAGGGTTTGATGAAGCAATCTACGCCGGCCTTCTGGGATTCACGCTACCAGCATAGGTCCCGCGTATAATCCTATAAGTAATTCTCAATGAAGATCTACGCAGGCCAGATTTGAAGAACACTGGCTGTGTTCATCAAGCTAAGTTGAAGAGGCACTTTTCATACAATGAACGCCGGCAAGATCTACATTTACGCTGGCAGCGTACATTTTGTAACTGTCGGCGTACAGCTATGTCAGTCTATATTTCCTCTTGCGAATTTGCTCTATTTAAGATGTTTTAGAGAGAAAAAATAGAGAGAAGTAAGACACAAAAATACTCAGAAAAATTAGGAAACAAAATGTTTTTGTTTGTTTTTCTTTTAGGGCACTAAGACCCTAATGTTCTAGCAATTTAGAGAGGATTAGGGTTTAGCTACAATCAAGCGTTGCCTACAATTGTGGATTTTAGATTTGGAAATTCCGTTTTCTGAAAAGGAACCAATTAAGGTGTTTTCAATCTCTATTCTTTATGTTTATGCTTGATTGTACATTGAGAGGCATGTTTTCATTGTCAATTATGAATTATGAATGGATTTGATGATTTGATGCATGAATTGAATTGATATTGGTGTTGATTAGTTGGGAATTTGATTATCTTTGTTTGTAATTTGTTTAGTTTATGCCTGATCAACATAGATTATAAATAGAAAGGATTAAAGATGCCTGAGAAGGATTCAATGATCCGCACAAGCAAAACTTAGGTTTTTAAATATGATTTGTCATAGAGATATGTAAATCTGTGATAGAACTTGAGAATTCATTAATCTTTATGCGGTTAGGGTTACAAATTTGGGTCACTTAACGGTGGCTTTTGTTTTGTATTCTTAACTAGGATAGTAATTTTGGTGAGAGCAAAACTATTAACTGAAATCATAGATAACTTATCTTAATAGGATAGTTTATGCTATGAAAGATTTTGTTACATCGAGAGGTGAGCATTCTTAAATGAATTTAATCAAATCCATAATCAATATTATATCAATTTAAAGTATGAGTCATTTCACATGAGAATAAAAATGCATCATTCATATATCATCTGCATCTCCTAAACCTAAATCCCTCGGTTACAATTGCTGGAACATATGGTTTTAGTTCTTGATAAATCATTTGAAATCTAGTTTTTTTAATAGATCAACATAGATTACACATCTGAAAAATCAATGCTTAGATTAGGTAAAAGTTTAATTCTAGTAATTAGCCATTAGCTCCCTGTTGATACGACTTGAACTTTTCAGAATATACTGCTTTGTACCGGTGATTTTGCTGACGCGGCTA
Source organism: Combretum micranthum (assembly GCA_024138025.1). Lineage (NCBI taxonomy): Eukaryota > Viridiplantae > Streptophyta > Magnoliopsida > Myrtales > Combretaceae > Combretum > Combretum micranthum. The sequence continues at coordinate 178,239 of JAMXBD010002589.1, forward strand.
AGTAATCCCACTTGTATTTGAAATTAAATCTTAAGAAGTGTGGTTTACTGCAGTTTCAATATCAGAATGTCATATATCTAAATATTATTTTTATTTGTTTATGTTTTCTCCCCCTTTTGTTTAGCATCAAAGAAACCAATCATTAATTTAACTCCCCTTAGCTATATTCCAAAAGATATAAAAAGCAGTAATTCGAATTAGGAAATATAGCAACTAAGGTCATAATTGCATAGTCTTAAAACAGAAAAGACACATAGGCAGAAAAACAAAAGAAATTTTAGTTTTTTCTTTGGTGGAATTTTCTTTGCTTGCTTTTTCTTCCTTGCAGGAAGAGTTCGTCTCACAGGGTACTTTTGGTTCAGCTTGTGAAGTTTCAGGTTGAGTTGAGCTGGGAAGTTGATTAAGAGGCAATAAGTTCTCAGCAACTTGATGTGTAGGAAGAATTTGAGGAGAAATGAGATGCAATTGCTTCTAAGGCATCTGAAGCTTGAGTTTCGGAATGATCAGAAGGTTTAGGAACTTCAACTGTGGTACCCTGAATTTTCCCATCGGGAGTACCATTAACACCTTCTTCGGATTGCTGCTTTTTCTTCTTCCTGTACTGGAGCTAGTGCTCATTGGTGGTCTCACTTATTGGAGCTTGAGTAGTGATTGCTGGTCACTGATGCTCTATGAAACAGTTGAGTATCAGATCCAAGAGAGTTCCCAGCAAAAATAACTTCTTCAGATATGACTTTAGGTTGTCCAATAGGATGTGAGCCTTGTTGATTTTGTGTACTGATAGCTGAAGAATGGATTTGGTTAAATCGGTCTTCAAACCATCGAATTTTTGATCCAATTAATGTCCAACAACTCAGATTTTAAACCTGCTTTGGATGTTTCTCCTCGAGGACCATCACCTTCTGAGTCACTCTCTGACTCAGTATCAGCAAATACAGTTTCGCTTTCTCTTATCCCAAATTTACCTCCAGTCCTTATTTTATGGGATTTCTTTCTCTTTCCTAACACATTTTTTTCTTTTCCTGCTCTTTTAGAATGCAAATCCTCTTTCTCATTTTCTTGCCTCGCACTCTCTTATCTAACCTCTTTCCTTCTGGGTGCAACTCACATTCAGCTAGAGATTGATCTTTTGCCAATCAAACTTGAATTAAAATATAGGATGACAATACCAAGAACCATCCTTAGAGAATCAAAATTTTTCAGAAACAAGTTATGCCCATTTTTCTTTGTATTAAGTTCTCCAAATTTCTTTAAACCGACTGTCGATTTAAGATTTTTGGGTAACTTAATTTTATTGAAATTGAAAAGTTCATCAAAAGATTTCCATAGGGCTTGTTTATCGTCGAGTTCTCGACATATGTTTTCAAGATTATGGTTGGGTATGTCTAAATTTAAATTCTTTATTGCTAAAATGATCCATCCTTTCTTCTGTGGATATCATTGTTGTGCTACCCATCTTAGTAAAATGCAATCCACAATGGCTTTATGCAACAGACTATCAGCAATTCAAAGTTAGTGGAAAATATGTCCTTTTCCTTAAAACTTCCAATCCCATCATTATCTCTGTAAAAATCTCTTTTTTGATAGACTGATCAAACCTAGCATCATCACTACAATCTTTCATATCAACATTCAACAAGATCTTTCCTTGTGATGTTAATAGCTTTCCCAACAACTATTATATTTACAAAAAATCATCCATTTGTTCCAGATTTTGTAAAATTCCTTTATAATCTTTCATTAACTATTTCCAAAATACTACACAACTTCTTGCATCCAACTCTATTCAGCCAGTGATGTAAATAGAATCCATTTGATGCGAAGAACTTAAAGTCTATAAAAGAACTTCTCTGACCTTGTTAGGATTCTCGTTGAAGTTTTGGAAGCTTCTCTTTTCTTTGTGGTTGTTGTTTGGTGCAGGGGTATCCTCTGCTTTCAGTAATGTTCTGAGTCATCCTCTGCTCAGCTTTGAGGGTTCAGGCGATTTTGTTCGTCTTTTTGAGGTGATAAGGTTCTTGAACTTCATCGTTCTAGCTTCTAAGTCATCATGTCGTTCTTAGAACGAGACTCTCTGATTTCTCCCGTCGTTGGTAGTTGTTTCAAGTTCTTTAGAACTTGAGGATGTATCCTCATTTGTACTTGTTCAGCGATTTTCTTGGATTTAAAACCTTTGGCCTGAATTCGAGTTGATTTTCGTGAGCCATTCTTAGGGTTTGGTTTTTTGAAATGAACAAAAGATAGACAGAAGAGATTGTTTTGGGAGGTAAAGAGAGGTAAATGAAAGGCTTTAAGAGAAAGGTTTTATGGGAATAAGCAACAATAAATTGCGTCTTAATTCTAACAATATTGAATATTAATTATTTATTATTCAAATATTATTAATTTAAAAAGGAAACACTACCTACTTCATTCCTTCGAGTTTCAAATCTTGCTTTATCTAAAGGTTTAGAAAAATATCCGCATACTGATTTCAGTTGATACAAACTCAATATTAATATTTTCCATTTTGGACATGATCTCTGATAAAATGATGTCTAATTTCTATATGTTTAGATCTAGAATGATGTACAGGATTTTTTGTTAAATTATTGCACTTGTATTATCATCTTATTGAGATACTTTTATAATTTAAACCAAAATCCATAATTGTTGTTAATCCATAGAATTTGTGCACAACAATTTCCAATTGAAACATACCAGCT